>JBAMAX010002124.1:0-198471 GCA_037043745.1 Chymomyza amoena
GTCAGGGCGTTGGCGCTTAGGTACACATTGAAAAGGTCGAATCGGTTTTTCCGGTAATATGCATTCACAATCAATAGGCTTATTCGCAATAGCGCGGCCCCAGTGTTTCTTCGCCATTTTGATTTTTTTCCCCTTTCTTTAATGACAGTTTATAGATACAACAAGCTTACTTCAAAAACACTTTTAAGTCATTGTCATAATGACAACTTTGTGAAACACTTTTGAAGTGAAACGCTTAGTAGAAAAAAAACCAACTCGAATTAGAAGTATGTAGGTTTTAAGACAAGATGCATTTTATTGCTGTTAGACATCTTGAATTTTTAACAGTTTCCAAAATTAATATTATAACAAAATAAATTAAATAGTAAAATAAAAGTAAAGTAAATATAGGTATCTTGCTTGTTTGGTTTTGCAGCCTGGCGAACTTATTTTTCCTCGTCTTCGTTCTGGGAGTTACACATTAAATCAAGAAAAGTCTCATACATACAGGGACAACCCCTAAAAGTTGGTAGTCTCATTTGCCTCGAGTCATTGCATGTATCGCAGCCATCTTCACGTTCACGACAGGTGAGATCAGTGTTTAATGAACTACTTGAACCTACAAAGATTACAGATTATGAATGGGGAAAAAAGATGCATAGACTTTTACGTACAACAGGTGTCTGGAGAATTCGCGCGATTGTCATAATTATTTTGATAGCACATTCGCTCATCGCAACTTGTAAAATCCGTATTTGACGAAAAGTCGCTCTCGTCTTGAAACGCGATCGGACGGATTTCGCGTATGCAGGGATCAGCAAGGGACTGATTATATGGCATACAGGTTTTAGTTGAAGAGGGGGGGCTTGCGCATGAGAAGAAATCATTGTAAGCTGGCTGAGACTGACAATATGCTGCACTCGGCTGATCCACAGCTCCTCTTTGGCCATAACTGCGAGATGAAGTGGACATTTCGCATATGCGGGGTTCGGTATATGCTGGCTGACACTGATAATATGGTACACTCGGCTGATCCACAGCTGCTCTCGAGCTATAACTACGAGGTGAAGTGGGCATTTCACATATGCGGCGATCAGTGTATGCTGGCTGAGACTGATAATATGCTGCACTCGGCTGATCCACAGCTGCTCTCGGGGTATAACTGCGAGATGAAGGAGGCCTTTCGCATATGCGGGGATCAGAGTACGCTGACTGCGACTGACCATATGCTGCACTCGGCTGATCCATAGCAGCTCTCGGGGTATAACTGCGAGATGAAGGAGGCCTTTCGCATATACGGGGATTAGTGTACGCTGGCTGCGACTGACAATACGCTGCACTCGGCTGATCCACAGCTGCTCTCTGCGGACAACTTTGCGATGAAGGGGGCCTTTCGCATATGCGGGGATCAGTGTACGCTGGCTGCGACTGACAATATGCTCCACTCGGCTGATCCACAGGTGCTCTCTGGTTAAAAATTTGCGATGAAGGGGGCCTTTCGCATATGCGGGGATCAGTGTACGCTGGCTGCGACTGACAATATGCTCCACTCGGCTGATCCACAGGTGCTCTCTGGTTAAAACTTTGCGATGAAGGAGGCCTTTCGCATATGCGGGGACCAGTGTACCCTGGCTGCGACTGACCATATGCTGCACTCGGCTGATCCACAGGTGCTCTCTGGTTAAAGCTTTGCGATGAAGGGGGCCTTTCGCATATGCGGATATTAGTGTACGCTGGCTGCAACTGATAATATGTTGCACTCGGCTGATCCACAGGTGCTCTCTGGTTAAAACTTTGCGATGAAGGGCGCCTTTCGCATGTGCGGGGATCAGTGTACGCTGGCTGCGACTGATAATATGCTGCACTCGGCTGATCCACATGTGCTCTCTGGTTAAAACTTTGTGATGAAGGGGGACTTTCGAATACGCGGGGATCAGTGTACGCTGGCTGCGACTGATAATATGCTGCACTCGGCTGATCCACAGGTGCTCTCTGGTTAAAACTTTGCGATGAAGCAGGCCTTTTGCATATGCAAGGATCAGTATACGCTGGCTGAAACTCAAGATATGGCTTATTAGGCGGATCCGCAGCTGCGTTTTGGCTACGTTTCGGAGATGAAGCGGGCTTGGGACGGGAACAACAGCACTTGGAGTTAACAGCCTGCTTACTGAATTGAGTTTGCTGAATGGATCCACTGCTTCGGGAGGAAACTTGTGGACACGTTTCAAGTATCTGCTTTTGCACACATAGGCAGGCGGAGAGATCGTCTTCAGAAAAATTTTGTCGCTGTAAATCTGAGTACAGATCTTGTTCTCTGGGCAACTGATGTATGCTATAAAATGACTTTTGTCCCTCGTTGTGTACAAGCTGCTGCTGTTGCTCAACATGCCGCTGAGTATTTCTGTTACCATCCTGTTCCAAGTTACACGTGCATTCTGGAAAATGAAGAATGGTTAATAGATGGAATACAATGAGGTCAATTTTTAGCGCTTACTATCTGGCACCCTTGAAGTGCCGTATCTATCATAGCCTTTGCCTGAATCCGGTTGTTCCAAGTTACACGTGCATTCTGGAAAATGAAGAATGGTTAACAGATGGAATACAATGAGGAAAATTTTTAACGCTTACTATCTGGCACCCTTGAAGTGCCGTATCTATCGTAGCCTTTGCCTGAATCCGGTTGCCGTCGCCCCGCCTCTATTTCTTGTTGCTGGCGTTGTTCATATGTTAACCCAGTTTCCAAAGGTTCGCCGTATCGTCGCCCCGCCTCTAATTCTTGTTGCTGGCGTTCTTCATACGTTAACCCAGTTTCCAATGGTTCGCCGTATCGTCGCCCCGCCTCTGATTCTTGTTGCTGGCGTTGTTCATATGTTAACCCGGTTTCCAATGGTTTGCCGTATCGTCGCCCCGCCTCTAATTCTTGTTGCTGGCGTTGTTCATACGTTAACCCAGTTTCCAATGGTTCGCCGTATCGCGACTTATCATACTTATCCATGCTTCCATCGGACGCTTGTAACTTCTCCTTATCAGTTAACTGTTTTCCACGATCTGCTTCCGTTGCGTGTTGGTCTCCTCTTTTTCCAGTTAGATCTGCTTCACCGATTTTTTGTTGTTGAGCTCCTTCTTTTGTTTGGCCATCTTGTGCATTTCCATCAGTACCTGGAAGCTTTTCGCCCATCTTTTGTTGCTGAACTGTTTCTCCTCTTTCATTATCTGTGCCTGGCTTTCCAGCGTCTCTTTGTTGCTGCTCTTGTGTTTTTGCAGATGAATCTGCTCCCAAGCCCCGATCTTTTTCGTTAGCTGCCTGTGGCTTTTCGCCAATCTTCTGTTGCTGCGCCGCTTCTTTGCCTTGCTGCTCTTGTTTCTTTCCTGACGAATCGGCTTGCATATTTCCACCTCTTTCATTTTCTGAGCCTAGCTTTCCAGCGTTCCCTTGTTGCTGCGCTGCTTCTTTGCCTTGCTGCTCTTCTTTCTTTCCTGACGAATCGGCTTGCATATTTCCTCCTCTTTCATTATCTGTGCCTGGCTTTCCAGCGTCTCTTTGTTGCTGCTCTTGTGTTTTTGCAGATGAATCTGCTCCCAAGCCCCGATCTTTTTCGTTAGCTGCCTGTGGCTTTTCGCCAATCTTCTGTTGCTGCGCCGCTTCTTTGCCTTGCTGCTCTTGTTTCTTTCCTGACGAATCGGCTTGCATATTTCCTCCTCTTTCATTATCTGTGCCTGGCTTTCCAGCGTCTCTTTGTTGCTGCTCTTGTGTTTTTGCAGATGAATCTGCTCCCAAGCCCCGATCTTTTTCGTTAGCTGCCTGTGGCTTTTCGCCAATCTTCTGTTGCTGCGCCGCTTCTTTGCCTTGCTGCTCTTGTTTCTTTCCTGACGAATCGGCTTGCATATTTCCACCTCTTTCATTATCTGTGCCAGGCTTTCCAGCGTTCTCTTGTTGCTGCTCTTGTGTTTTTCCAGATAAATCTGTTCTCGGACCCCGATCTTTTTCGTTAGCTGCCTGTGGCTTTTCGCCAATGTTCTGTAGCTGCGCTGTTTCTTTGCCTTGCTGCTCTTGTTTCTTTCCTGACGAATCGGCTTGCATATTCCCTCCTCTTTGATTATCTATGCCTGGCTTTCCAGCGTTCTCTTGTTCCCGTCCCCTTTCTATGGCTTGCTGGACTAGTTTTCTTCTTTCAGATGAATCTCTTCGTGAATCACGCTGCTGAGCTGTTTTTCCAGTGGAAAACCTCGACTTACCATAAGTAGCCTGAGGCTCCGAGCCTGTCTTTCCAATCTTTTGAGCAGTTCTTTCATTCTCTGTTTTATACCTTTCCATATAGTCGCGATGCATTTTTGCCGTGTCTGACTTCTCATCTTTGCCACTGCCATGATTCTGCTTAACCATTGTAACTTTCAAGGTTTTTTCATGACTTTGTATTTTATACTTTTCCAACGAGGATATATCACTGACACCATCTTGTTTCAATTTGTCGTGCATGCGTCGATTCAACTTAGATTTGCCAGCACGTCTAGGGCTTATACTTCTGTAATGTGACTTTTTATTTTGGCAATAAGCCTCAGTATTTAGGTCGGTGGTACGCCGCCCACAAATGGGACGCTCTGAGCAGGAACCATGTTGCTGCATATTAAAAGACGGATATACATTGCCCTGGTGAGTTGTAACTCTTGGTGGTGAATTGAAGCATGTGCAATTTTGACGCCCTTGTGGTGGACAATAGTTTTGTGTTGGGAAGCAGCAAGTGTGTTTGCGCCCGCTGGCTGGATAGTACCCATAGTTGCCGCCATTATAGCAGCCAGCGCTGAGACGCGAAGTTTGGTTATTTGTGGACTCCACCGCGTCGCTGTTTAAATTCCGTTCTTGCTCCTGTGTTGGTGAAAGTTTTACGCCAAGTGTCACAAAATTGCTGCTTGGATAAGTCGTTTCCGTAGGCGGCGCCTGTTTTTTAACTTGGACTGAACTCGCAGCTTCTTCGCAGCTACTGCTTTCTTTTTCCGAGATGTGATCATACAACTGCTTTAACTGTTCAATTTCCCTTTTGATTTTTTCATCAAGCAGTCTCACTTGCAGCTTGGCATGTAAAATTTTCGCTTCAGTGGAAGAAGATTCCTTAGGAACTAAGCTACTAGTAGAACTGTGACGATGGATCTGCCGTAACTGTGTTTCGGTATTTTTAATAAAAATAAAACCTTTTTCCGAAAAGGAAAATCGTTCTTGTCGTTCCAACAAAATGTTTCGAGGGTCTGAGGGTAAAATTATTTATAAAGTTAAAGTAGCGTACGCAAATTATCATACCCCAATGCGTTTTCTTTTGGGGTTTGGTATCCTTAGACACTTTTAATGAAATATATAACTTTTTGCTCATACTTTTTTTTTTTAAGTCTATGCTTGACAACACCAGGCCTATTTATTTTAGTTTCGAAAGCTTATAAAGTCAAATATAAACAGGCATTAATTAATGGTACACAAATGTTCTTTTATAGATCATGTCTTGCTTAAAACTATGTGTAGCTAATTTTAGGCAAGTGCGGCTTTAGTTCATACCAGTAAAAAAAAAAAATAGAGATCTGGTGTCAGCTAAGCTTCAAAATATTTTGGTAGCAAAAATGCATAAAAATTATATAAGGAAAAAGCTCAATTGTTAAAGTTGGCATAATAAACCAGCAAAATTACCCATAGTTGTCAGTGGCAAAGCTTCAATTAAGAGGCGTCAAATACTTTAAATTTTAAACATTAAAAAAACCAAAAATAAATGTGTATAAAAAAAACGACATTTAATTCAATGAACTAAGATTTTTCGCTTCACATAAACTGATCACACTAAACACACACGCGCAGCTAAGCGAAAACTAGTTCTCTAAAATAAGATTTATAGCTTCGCACAGTCTGGTCACACTGGCTGCCCCAATACACACTCTCACTCTCAGCTGAGCGCATGCGCAAGCGGCTTAACGTTCTTATTTCTTGCATTCACATTCGCATTCGCAATGCTGTTAGCAGCGCGCGCAGTGTTTACATATCAAGACAGTGAAAAAATGTGTGTTTTTGTTTAGTTTTTTAAAACAAATAAAAAATTGGTGAAATTTTCTCGTAGTTGTAAATAAAATGTTTTGCAAACCAAAGGCAAGTGACAACAACAAAATTTGGTTAAAATTCGAAACTAATAAATCGTGGTGTCACAGCGTTTGGCTGATTTGGCTTACATTTCGTTGTCGTTGTTTGTGATTTTCGATTCTTAAAGGCAAATTGGCGTTGGCGCGTAGGTGGTCAAAGTGGCAGTTATGGCCATAAAATCATTTATACGCGTAAGCAGCTATTGAATAAAAATGCTATTAAAGCCATTTATAAGAAATGCTTCACAACTGTGCCAGCCAGCAACCAAACAAACAGTCTACATACGAGATACATATGTTTTATAGTACATAGATGTGCAATTTTTAACGTCGCGCGAAATGTTTCTAGCCGGTCAACCTACGGATGCAGAGACGGTGATGTAACCACGTCCGATTTGTTATTGTTGGTATACGCTCGCGGCAGATCTCCAGCGTTGCACCATTGACTTTATTTTTTTGCAAACTTGCCCACCCACCCTCAGTGTCGGCTGGATTTAGTTTTTTTGTATAGGCGAATACCATTTATAATCTCAAGCAGCCAGCATTGAACATTAAATGATTAGCAATACATATGTATGTACTATAATATACATACTTTATATGTAGTACTCACCTGTTGACTAAGTGCTTGGCTGCACTTGATGGCTCCTAAGCTTGTAGCGCGGCTCATTATCAATTCAAATATGTATTATTTGTTTTTATTCAAAAATTTTGGTGCTTGAAGCCAAATATTTGGCTATAAGCGTTGGAACGCATAAGGCGTGAATTACTTTTTTGGTCATGCTACGAACTTTTTATTGCGTTTTGCATATGCATATATATGGGAAGTATATTAAGTACAGGCGAGGGTTGTATGATGAATAAGCTCATGGAAGAATATAGAACGCAAACAAATAATACTAAAAAATACTCAATTATACACCCGGTATAACAGTTTTTTATTGCGACTTGCAACATTGATCATAGAACCATATTGCTAACTTTTAATAGGATTACCATCCCAATCTCATAACAATTCGAGTATTTCCTACTACAAAAACTGAGCTAGACTCATAGCGTCAGAGAAATCTCCTTGACTACTCATATCTATCTTGGCATTTACTAATAAACCCTCTGCAAGGTAATAATAATGGCTTAATTGCGTTTACCCGATTTCCATTAACACGTATGGTTAAATTGTCATAATTCCATATAAAGAGCTAAGCAATTCCAATTTGACAATTGTCAAATGCAAAGAAGCAAAAACCCACTAATGCGGACATAAAAAGAGGGACAGTTAGGTTTTCAAAAACAGATTTGGAATCATATAACTATTTTTTAAATTTCGGCTTTTGTCAACGTGCTTATAATAACTTGACATCAAGGTTATGCACAGTTAAAATTTCATTTCTTTTTATTTGCGGCAACAGTTTTTGAGCTTTTTAATTAGAAATTTATTTGTACTTTGCTGAGCAAACCTAACAGCGATGCATAAAGGTAAAAATGCCCGACTAATCAATCAACTGTTTGCAAAAGTCATATTGCTTAATTTGTTTTTGTTATGAAATGTTTTTGTAAGAAAAATTGACATTTAAAAGCATAAAAGATAAAGTTTTGCAATTTTATCCGTAGAATAATGACAAAGCAACTGCAGATTTAGTTGCATTAAAAAAAAAAAATTCATTCTTGTCGGCGTTTATAGACAGCACTAAATAATACCAAAAACACGCATTATGGCCACTCTCGTTGAAATTGACGCTTTCTTCAAAACTATTTTGGGTAAGAATTCGTAGTTAAGAATCAACATCGGCCATGCATGCTAGTTTTTTGTTAATAAAAATTACTATGCACTTTCTCTTGAACCATTATTAACTACAAAGTGAACAGCCAAATTTTATTATACCAACCATTCAAATATAAAACCTTAATGCTCAAGAATTATATCAAAAATTAATTGGAAGAGCTGAGCAACCTAGAGCTAGTAGAGAGTAAAGCAGATTCATAGGATTGCAGTGCATTTTTAACAACCATATTATTATGGTGCTTTACCAGATGGATCTTATTTTTTAAAATTCTAAAACAACAGTATAGTGTACTAAAGCTTTTAAAGTATGTATTCCGCCTCTCTAGCTTATTACAAAACTTTACACGAAAAATTTTGCTTTGTATAAAAGTGTTTTTTGGGGTAATTTTGGGTCAGGGAATCAGGAAAGTTTCAATAACACAAAGCACTGTGAAACTCCACAAAGCTGCGTAGACTAATACAATTTTAAGCTGAGAGGAGCTTTCTTTATTTAAAATAATTTAAAAAGCTGATATAATAATATTTTTAATCTGATTAAATAATTGCATATCAATTCGTATTTAATTTTTATAATAAATGACATTTTTTACATGGACGTTTAATTTAATCTTGAATTAAAAGCGAAAATAAAATGCTTTCAGGTAAAAAATCATGCCGACTTACCTGCATAACCTATTCTTAAAGTTCAATATAATTTTTATCAAATAATCTTTGCTCTTAAAGCAAAATAATAACAGGTTGGCATTTTAAATTTTTCGCTCAACAAATAACCAATTTGGCTACAGAGCATCACAACAAAAAAAAACACTGATTACACACACTTAAAAAAAATGTAAAAAAACACTCACACTAAAGGAAGCCAAGCGGCTTTTAATTCAACGCACAATAGGTTTTCCCGTTACAGTTATTAACTTCACTGCATTTTAGAATAAGAAACCAAAGAGGACAAAGAGATCAATTATTGCTCTCTGCACACAAACACACGCGCTTGCACTTATTGCATGCACTAAAAAAAATAAGAAAAAACAAAGTTGCCTTACACTAGAGCGCACCCTTTCACACCCATGCTCATTATAAGAGTTTTCAATTTGCCTTCCTTTTTACAGTTTGCACTGCCAACTTTTAAGTGCATTTTATTAATTTTCTTGATTTAGTTATTTTAAACAATGCCGCGTATATGCTAATTATTTGCAAGTATTGCTAATTATTTCGTTAACTATTTTAATATATTGTAACACTTTTTTGGAACGCGTTAACTTATTAATTTTTGCATTAAACTGCAGCGCGTGACCGACCGTGTCAAAGACTTGATTTACTGATTTTTATTCTCTTTTGTATTCGTATTTTTTTTGCTCCTCTCTCTATTTTTACTCTCACAAAATTAAAGAACTCCAGCCGGCAGGTTTACAGCAATTTTAGTTTAATTGGCTACAAAATAAGATCGCCCTGCGTAAAGAACGTTGTAGATAGAGGCTGGTGCGGGGTGAAAGAAAGTCGTACTTCCTTTGATTACGGGAGGGAGGGGGTAGCAAATAGCAGAATATTCTTATGGGTCAAATATGGGAGAGTTACACCAACAACAAAACCAAGCAGCATCACGTCACAGTTACATACATGTTTAAGTCTTTCGCTATTTCTTTTTATGCTGCTTCCTTAAGCGCTCAGAGCTAAGGAATTTCTATTCTTCTATTCGCACTACTTATGTATGTATGTACATATGTGTTGGCAAAGTGAAGGCGGTAAATAAAAGCAAGGAATATAGTTCTATAGAACTAGTTCTATATTCTTTGATAAAAGTCAAAGTGATGTTTAAAGATGTTTTTATGTGAATAATGAAACTACATATATTGAGCTAACTGCATTTTTTGTTGAAATTGACTAAAATATAAATAAAATAATTTAATATAATATTTACATTGACAAGCTTGCATATTTGAACTTACTCTCACGTTTTGTTTCATTTAATACTGTAAATTGCGTAATATTTGTTTTTCAGAATTTAATGTAAAGGCACAAAATTATTGCAATTTAAATTATTGCAGCCTTTATATTAAATAATGCACTGCTTTAAACATAAATCAATGTTTATTTTTATAAAATTATGATAAATAACGAACGTACGTGATCCTTGCCCAATGCAATAATTTACTTCAAAAGCATGTTTGTACTGCACGTCAATTTTCCTTCATGAAGTTAATTTTTAAAAAACTTTAATTTTGAATTTTAATGTAAAAATTGGAAATTCTGAATTTCCATTTCTGCGAACCAAAAATGTGTATACGAATAATTGTTAAAAGGGTCTGACTGGATAAGATACTGAAAAAATTAAATATTTTTTCAAATGCCCTATAGCCAACTTAGATTAAAAAAAATTTGGCTCAAAAATATTAAGTAGTTTAGTCACAAATAAATAAAAACGAAAACCACGTTTTTTATACCCTGTACCGTATGATACAAAGGGTATATTAAGTTTGCGCAAGCCGAAAATGTATGTAACATACAGTTCGTCGTCGGAGACACTCCAAAGTTACCTAAAATATGATTAGGGGGACTAGAGAATTCGATATACCTATGTCCGTCTGTATGTCTGATCTCAGATCTCAGAGATGGTAAGAGCTAGAGTTACAAACTTTCACAATAGATCCCATATTATTCCATAGGAGACAAGTTTATTTTATTTTTTGATATCGGGGTTAAATTATATAGCTTCCATAGTGGTGTTTCAGACGTCCTTGAAAAAAAATAAAAGTTTTACATGAATAATTCGTTTGTTTATAAGGATATCGTAACCAAATTTGGCATTCGAAAGTTTTTTATAGTTCCCAAACACTGTACCAAATTTGATCAAAATCGGTTTGACTATATCATATAGTTCCCATACGACTGATCGGCCAAAATAACGTTTTTATACAAAATTCGCTATATTTAATTTTTTAATATCGTAACCAAATTTGGCATTCAGAAGTTTTTTAGAGATTGTACCAAATTTGAATAAAATCGGTTGACAATGTCATATAGCTTCCATAGGGCTTCCGAAAAATCGATTTTTGAACAAAATTAGTTGTGTTTCGTTTGTTTTTGAAGATATTGAAATCAAATTTGGTATTCGTAAGTTTTTTTTTTTTCATTACTAGTTTTCAAAAATCGCTGGGGCAGCTTACAGTACCTTCTCCAGCTAGACCCTTTATTCATTGTCTGAATACATATTGGAAAATATTTTAATACAAAAAAAGTTATTTTGGTACGGAATGCTTTAATTAAGCTTAGAAATCATTGGAAAAAACACAAAACTAATTAAAAAGTTTAAAATATCGTTAAAATCATAGTGTTGACCTATCATTTGTACAAGCATATGTAAACGTACATTTTTACATATGTAAGTATAAGCACTAACATGTTGACCCATTTATGTAGCTCAAAATAGACATCCGTAAGCGAATACCTATTTATATACAGGCACATTTTTCCTTTTCGGAAACAAATCAGCCCAAAGGCATTCCGACACCTACACATGCACATAAAACACGCACACACCTTTAAAACTCCAAAACATTTGAGATCTATTATTAGAGACTATCACGAATTAGAGAGGCAGCTTGCACACCTTGATATGACTGCAGCTGCTGAAAGAAAACTCAGAGTGAAAAGTGATGTATAAAAAAAGCAAAAGCTTCTTGTTAGCCATTTTCACCAAATTTAGACAATCTATCAAATTTCCTAGCCATACCAAAATAGCGCCCATGTCGCTTGACCTCAGCATCGAATTGGCCGTAAACCGAGCCAAATTGTTTGTCATTATAGTAGATAATGGATGGGATTTACTACAATGCGAGCATAAACTTAAACCAAAAAAATGTTGTAGAAAAACAAACAAAAACAACATTTTAAAGCAAACTCATGAATGAAACAACAAAAAAGTGTCTATATAGATGTTTTTCCGATGTCTCTCTTGGCGGCTGTGTGTTGGTTTTTTTCTAAAAATGAAAATACGAAAATTATCTTCGTCTTTGGCGTTAAATACAGCAACGAAGGCACGACGCATTGAAGAGCAGACAGCAAAAATTTTCATTTGATTTTCTGATTTTTCATTTGGTGTGTTCTCAACAACTTTTGGCCACGATGCTACGATATTTTCTTCTATTGTGTGTGGGGCGTGCTTGTGCTTGCTCTCCGCTTTGCAAACCATCTAAGGAGCATATTTTCAAAAAAAAAAAATTTTATTTAAAAAAAATGCTTGTCGTCGTGACTTTCGCCAGAACTAGTTGCGTTTTGGATGTCAACACGATGTACACGCGCACGTTGACCACGCTGTCTTTAGTTGGAGGGACGTAAAAACGTTAAAACCTAGACGTGAGCACCTGTACGAGATAGTTTTATAGAATTTAGACTACGACTGCCAAACAGGTAAAGGTTTAGCAATTTGCAAAAGTGTTTACTTAAAAAAAATATTTTTGAATCATTAAAATATAGCAGCAACTTGGTGCATATAGTATTATATAAAGGGTTTTATACGTATACCAAAGTTTTAGACACCACGCTCTATAAGCTAAAACCTTATACGGGCATACTTTTTCGCCAAGGGAATCGAATTTCATGCACAACAACAAAAGGCAGCGAATAAATTTTTGAGCAAAATGCGTTGTCGTCTTGATGATGATCGGGATTCTCGCTCTTTTGAGTAAATCTATATGTGTGTTTTTGTGTGTTGGTGTTTGTGATAAATCTGTGCGCGAGCAGCCACTTGCCAGCGCGTAGAGCATTTAAATAGAATCCCAAAAATGCTCGATAAAATCAACGATAGACCAAATGGGCCGGCAGCCGGTCCATTATAACACCTCTATATCTATAAACCATATGCATACATAATCTAATCATATCTAACATCTTGTCATTCTAGTCAAGAGCATGCAAGAGTTGACGCGCGAGGTCAGCAACGCCAACGTCGCCTTCAACGTCTGCGAGCTCAATCAGCGCCAGCAGCACAAGCTGGATATGAGTCCTAATGTTGCGACGACCAAAGCTAACAGTCAAGAGCTATATGCAAATGGCACGGTCACACTGCCAGCCGGTCAACGCATAAAGTTGGAAATTGGTCACGAGCATATGTCGGAGACTGCGGCATGGCAGCCACGCACGGATTTTAATGCCAACAGCAAGTTGCTGCTGCAAGGCTCCGATGATCCGCTTATATGCCATGGCGCCAACACTGATGCACATGACGAGGATCATCCCTTTAAGTTACTTTTAGCGCGTAAAAGTCAAGAGCAGCGTGCCGTTAGTAATGGCGCCTGTAGCACGCTGACCAAGCAACAGCTCAAGGTAAAGGCCAGCTTAATGAGCGCGCGCAAAAGCTACAAACAAGCGGCGACAATTGTGCCGGAAATAGCCATAAATTCACAGCCTTTAAATACGGCTAGACCAAGCAAGCCGAAGAAACGTCAAGGTGCTGCCGGCACGCTAAAACTGCGCTTTCATCATCAAGCACTGCCCGCCGAATATCTAAGCCATTACGAGGCTACCCAGGGTCGCCAAGTGAGCGCCACCAAGCCGGCACAAACCATGCCAAATGTGAGGGCCACGCCAAATCCAAGCGGCAAACAATCGCATGAGAATGTGCGCAGCTGGCTGCGTAAGATTGCTGAAATACAACGCAGCGCGGAACGGCAGCGTGATGCTACAACAGCTCAGTTGCAGACATCCTCGCCAGCGCCAACGCCTACGCCAGAAGCAGCACCTGCTGAGACAGCGCCCAATAAACGCGCTGCATTGCGTTACGCCGATTTGCCCTATATGGGTGAGATAACCTTGGACAACTACAAGCCGCGACGCGGACGTAAGCCCAAGAAGGCAGATATATGTCATCTGATCTATAAAAATTATGGCACAGTCGTGCCGGTTACTGCGCCAATAGCTGGAGTAACAGCACCAACAGCTGCCATAGTCAAAAAGTTGTTGGTACAAACAAAACAAAAGTCCGCAGAAGTGACGCTGCTGGAGGAGCCATTGAATTTGTGCTTACGCGATCAATCAAGCGATCGTTACTCCATCTCAAGTGGTGACAGCGACAAACCCTCCACTTTAACTGTTACCACAACAGCGACCGGCTCCAGCAGTCCATTTGGTGATAGTCAAAAGTGTGAAAAGTCAAAAAAAGCGCTACAACTACAGCTGCCGGAGGAGCAAAATGCCACAGCAGCAGCCAAGTTGCTGCTACAGCCCGTTGGACTTTACTACCAGCAACTAATGGAATCCTGTGCCTTAGGCCTGCCAGTAGAGACAATTGAAAAAGACAACCAATTAGCGCTAAAAATACCCATACCTAGTGGGTTTTTGGCCAGCAGCAGCGGCAGCTGCAAACGCGAACCCGACTCTCCCTTAACATTGCGCAAGCGTAAGCGTTCCGCCATCTTTATACCGCCCATGCCCACCGAACACTCATCCAGTCCCACAACAGAAGTCAGCATTTGCAAATTCAAATTTACAGGCGGTGCCAAGCCCACGCTGCAGGAGAAAAAAATGCTCTCAGTAGATGCCGAGGGCAACTATCGCTACTACAGCGGCACTGGCGATAAGGCAATGCGTGGCTATGAGTTCATCTCACGCGAGCAACAGCAGCAGCAACAGTCAATGATGGTGCAACCTGCGAGCGAGGGCAATGAGAAACTTTATATTGACATACCGCCACCCTCAACAGATCTCAGCTTGGAATTGCTAAATATACCGCCAGAGTCACCCACTGCATCGTTGCTTATGTCTGCGAATCTAACGCCAGTTGCGACACCTCAAAGTCCAGCCTCCAACTACTCCAGTTCACGTAGTCCCATGCCTTCAGAAACGTGCCTTAAGAGCCGCAGCGAATTCGCCGGCAGCCCCATGCCAGCAAGCAAACAGACTGAGAATGAGCACAAACGGCGTTCTTCAAGACGCTCGAAGCAACGCGAAAAATTGGAAAAGACATTCAAGGAAAAGGGCTTTCTCATACAAACGCAACAGCTGCAATCCGCTGAAGGCGCCACTTATTGCAAGTTTCGCCAGTTGAAGAAATTTACACGATATTTGTTTCGGAATTGGAAAGATCACATACCGGAAAGTGATTTGGTTAGACATCAAGTTGGCGGCAACCATGAGTCTCATGGCATAATGGAGAATTTGCTCAGTGGACAGCAAGAAACGCCTATTGCAGCTATAACAGATCAGGCGGCCAGATAAAGCCAATATGCTGCTTATAGTTTGGAAACCACAAAACGCACTGCCAAAGATTCTTTTTAAAGATTTTCTTAATAATAACTATGACTAATTCCGTCCATGCTGGCTGCTATACATGAAATACAACTTATAGCCAGGCTTTTATCTAGTCTTTCAGCAATTTAAGTACCTAACACGGATATTATTGTGAATAAATAAAATATTTAACAGAAGTTGACTTTTTAACTTTTAAATAAACAAATGCAGCGGCATGTTTTGCTTTAAAGGTGCATATACTTTGGTGTAAATAATATGTTTATATAAAGTTAGCTCAAATGTAATTCATATAATAAAGTAAGTATATAATATAAATAATTGTAAATACATTACAATGTTAGTAGTATAAAAACAAACATGATTAATGAGCATTAATATTGCTTAAAATGCTCCAATTTTGAACACCTTTTAAAGGTGTTTCTCGAAATACTTCAGTTCATATTGTTAGCTTCGTTTGGAAGAACCCAATTCTGTGTCTCTAGTTCTCTAAAAAAGTGGTTCTATAAAAGGGTTTTTTGTATAAATTTCCAAAAGGTGGTACATATGTACTATGTACATATATGGTTTTTTTTTTAAGGCTTAATTATACATAGTTTATAATTTTTTTTAGTTTTCTCTTTGATGTCAATAGTTGTAAAATTGCTTAAGATTTCAAAATTCAATTTGCTTAGCTAGGTTCAATTCTTGCTAGTATTGTCAGTTAATAGTTTCAATAATTTGGCAGTTGGTTTAGCTAACAACAAATTCAACAATTTCTTATAATGAAATATGCTTTGTATTCTGTGTGTTGCTGTGTGTCTGAGTTGTGCGTAAGTTTTTGCAACACGCACCATTAGTATCATCACTCATCATTTTTCTTTTTTTTTAATTTTCGCTTTGCACCGATTTGCTTGAACTATACGATCCCTCGTGATCTTTCGTAATTTCCGTTTCCGATACAGTATCATTATTCATTGGACATACATAATCCGTCCAATCTACTTCGTTTTGTCCTTTTGTACTCTTTCTACGTTTTAAAGTAAATTGCGCACGTTTTGGCGGCTTTAGTTTGGCTGTTATAGTAAGCGGCTGATAGCCCGGAGCTGCTTCAGCATCCCGCTTGGCATGTATGACAACAAGGCCTACCAATTCCTTAAAGTGCGTGGCCAAGTGACGTCGTAGCAACGACTTGCTGGGTGGTATTGATAGCAAATCAGCCAATAGATCGGCATTAAAACGAGGCTCATAAGCCATGAGCGCACCATGCACTCCAGCGCCACGCAAATTTGGCGCATATTCTGATAAATCCACAACGCGCAGCCATTCCATCACACGATGTGCGGTCCATAGCTGCACCGAGTCACTGTCGCTATTCTTGATAGCACGCACGTTGCCTTCGCCCAAAGCAGCAACGTTGGTGGAGCGACGTATAAGACTCTCGCCATCCCAAGACATACGTCGCAGACACTGTATGCCACAGCGTAGCGAGGCAATATGCAAGCACGAACTGACATGCAACTGCGACAGATCCTCCAGCGTCAAACGATTTAACATGCGTCCATCAACCTTGGCCTGCATAAAATGATCTTTATACTGTGGTAAGCCAATATCATCCAACCAGCGTAGAACCCAGCCAACGTCCAGATTAGCTGCTTTTAAAGTAAGCTTATCCAGTTCCTTGCCGGTAATTTCATCGATAGCAAGTAGAATTTTCTTACGATGCAAAGGCAATTTTAGGTTTAGTTCGCGTTCAATATCAACGGGTGAGGCGTTAAATATTGAAACCGTTGGATTGGCCTTAAGCCATTTTCTGTGGATTACAAGGCATTTGCGATGAGTATAACAAAACTAACTTAAAAGTTGTTTATACTAGTGCAGGGATTGATGATAGTTATCGTGCAGTTAGCCTATTCCACATAGAGCGTCAACAAAAGCCAGATATGGTAGATGATTGGTTGATTGGTGTATGGTGGTGCAAGTGATAACAAAGTGGGAACAACAAAACAAATTACAACAAAGCCGAAAATCAAAACAAAGCCAATGAAAACTTAAACAATATCGGTACCAAACCCAAAAAACTTAAATTTAGTATTATCGATCACAAAATGCTCCCTTTTAAACGGACAGAGAATATTCCGGTTTATACTGAGATTTAAGTTAAGTCACATACATATTTACAATCACAAAAAAAGTATAAACAATTATGTACAGATGCTGCATGTTATTTACAATTGACAAAAATTTAAGAATTTATTTTATGGTGATGTTTGTTAAATAACACAATTTACAATTACAAATACTGGTTAATACTTTAAATACAACACGGCTTTAATAAGCTTACTTACCGGCAGTTTTCTTCATAGCAACCAAGTCCCATGTGCGTCAGCCAATTGCACACCTCCTGCACGTTCCAGCTGCTGTAGTGCTTGCTTGTATCGCCAAACAGCGGCGTCTGTGCACTCCATTCGATGCGACCACCTGTTGTGGCACGTGCGCCGCCTCTTCGAAACTCGGGATCAGCTTGTTCCAAGCCAGTCAGCTCACAGGTGCTGCTATTGCTGCGACGCAGCTTGCCAAAAATATTGCGCAAGCCGCGCACAGATCGTTCGCGGAGTTTTGGCGAGGGTGTTGATTGTGTTTGCTGTGATATTAAACTGTTGAACATTGAATCATCCATGTGGTTTGTGGCATTGCTACCCAGCATGCTGTCATCTATAAGGATTTGTTCATTGGAGGCAAAAGCCACATTGCGTTGCTTGCCACTGCTGTTTGCATTAACATCAAGGGCTCGTGGATTGTTGTTGTTTGTTTGAAAGCGCAACGTTTGTTTGCCAGCACCACCATGGGAGCGGGGTAAACTGTGAAACTGCGGAGTAATCTGATGCCGCAAGGCTGAGGGAGGCGTTTTGGGTGCTAGCATACCAATGCCCATAAACCCTTTTTGATTGATATTTCCCATGCTTCCATAGGGAGCACCTCCTCCGCCAGCATCATTGGCATGCAGTTCATTATCACGCTCCAAAGCGGCACGATGTAGTTTTAACTCACTTAAGGCACTCATTAACTCGAGTTTTTGGGTCTCAAAGGCAGATTGCGATATCATTTGGCGCTGCACCTGCTCCTCTTTGCTGCAAAGTTGCTGCGTCTTTTCGGTCAAAAGACCTTCTAGTTCTATTATTTTATCAGCCTGTTCTGACACACGTTCGGCCAACATTTGGTACTGCAATGCTAGTCCTTCCTTATCACGCTGCAAGCGACGCATACGCTCATCAGAATCTTGACGTGGTATATGCGTCTCGAGCCAGTCGCTGATAATGGCTGCAGTAACCGGATCTGGTGCAGGAGCCGCCAAGCCCACCTAAGACACAAAGTTTTCGTTAAATTCAAGCAACATCAATGCGTCATGAAAACTTACCTGTTGCAGGGCCAAAGCTAATGTTTTTGCTGTCGATAGCACATTGGTTGCGGAAATCAAGTTACGTTCACTGAGCGTAAGTGAAGCACCTGGCTGGCCATTGTTGGTTGCTGCTGTGCTTGATATGATGCCATCCATTTGTTGTAGTGCTGCTTCAAGCATTTTGCTTGCTTCTGTTGCTGTGGCTGTCATATTTGTATAAACCAATGTAAGTTAATTCCTCTGTAGGCAATTCTAATGCTTTGATCGATGAGGCTGCCCTTGCGTTGGGCTTTGTCCAGACTTTGTTGTTTCGTTTAATCACACACAAAAGTAAATTTATGTAAGCATTGCCCTAGAAACACGCGCTTGTGCACTTACAATTACAAATTTGACTTATTTAAATAGCTATGCCAAAAAAACGCAACCGCAAAATCTGTTTTGGAAACTGGAAACGCAACAAATGAAAAGTTTTGCAACAGCGCTGCCAACTTTTCGTTAGACCAATGAGTAATTATCGAAATACCATAGTAGTATCGAAAGCTGCAATTGTATCGATGCTGTTTAGGGCTTAGTGACCCATTCCTAATAAAACCAAAACAATTTTATAAATAAAACAAAATTGCGACATATTAATTAGCAATGAATCGATTTATGTATATAGAAGCACGCTTAACTGAAAACGAGTCATTTGTAAGCCGCGATCGCAATGTCAAAATCTACGATGGAGACCATAAAGTAAGCAACTTATACTAAGCGCTTATCTCATCATTTATGGACCTAAAACCAACTTGTTTCTCAGACAGAGTTCGAGGAAGGTGAAGTGGTTCTGACGACACATCGTCTTTTCTGGGGCCGACCAGGCGAAATAGCGCGAGCCGCCGTCACACTATGCCTGCCTTTAAGTTATGTGATATCCGTCAGCGAGGAAACTAGTAGTTCAAATTTTTTTGGACGCAAGACGCGTATAATTATGCACTTGCGCCCACCCTTGCCAGACAAAGCACCAGGTCCTTTAGACAATAGTCGTGCCGCACATATAAAACTCTCTGGGAAAAATGGCCTAAGTGTAGAATTTCATAGTGCACTACGGGAGACCCTAAACGCGCGAGTTTGGGAAATCATGTTAACAAATGAAACTATTATTAGCGGAATGAGTAGTGGCAGCACATCCTCAGCGTCTAGCAGCAATGAAAGATTGGCACGCATACAAAAACGTACAGGCATAGGCGGCATTGAACGTTCCATCGAAGCCAAAGCCAAGGCCACTGATGAAAACATAGCTCTAGCATTTAAGGATCTAAGCGTACTAATGGCTATGGCAAAGGATATGGTTGGTATTTCTAAAACGATAAGCAGCAAAATACGAGAGCAGAAGGGTGAAATATCCGATGATGAAACTGTGCGCTTTAAGTCATATCTATTAAGCCTGGGCATTGATGATCCGGTGACGCGTGACAACTTTACAAGTAATTCGGCGTATTACAGTAGCTTGGCTCAACAAATTTGTGAAATGCTTTTGGATCCCATCGAGGTATTATAATATAGCAATAGTTTGCTGGTTTGGTTGCCTAAAAATTGTTTGTCTTACCAATTACAACTAGGAACACGGAGGTATGATGTCACTGGCTGATGTCTATTGTCGCGTCAATCGTGCACGCGGACTAGAACTGCTTTCACCGGAAGATTTGCTGCATGCTTGCGAGCAGCTACCGTCCGATGGTCCTATAAGGCTACGCAGTTTTCCCAGTGGCGCCATGGTTTTGCAACTGGAGTCTCACAATGATGCTTTAATTGCTGTTGATACACTAGAAAAGGTGCAGGCAGCAGAATCTCTGGTTGTGGAGGAATTAGCCAAACAGTTGGGCATTTCATTGGTGCTGGCCAAGGAGCGTTTATTGGTAGCCGAACGTCTTGGCACAGTCTGTCGCGATGAGTCTGTGGAGGGTTTGCGCTTTTATCCCAATAAAATTTTAAACCGCGATCTATGTCAATAAAATAATTTTTTAAATGAACAACTTTGATCTAACGAAATAAACTGTCCGATTCCACTTGTTTCAGCTGTAGTTGGAACGCTTGGAGAATTAAACTATGAATAAAATTAAATTTGTTGTACATTTACACATTAAAAAACGTTTAATATTGTGTTTATTTAGAAGTCTTTTTAAATGTTTTTACTGTTTATAATTTAGTTCTTTTGTTTTTTTTTTTTTCACACATTCAGTAATTAACGGAGCTTTGCGCTGACTTTGTCTGCACTCATCAATAAGTGTTTATTTTTGTTTTCTTTTTTTGAAATGGCTTATCTCTCATTTACTTTCCAATGAAAAGTCTCTAAATTCAGGTATTTTGATAAGCAGTTATTGAATTGAAATTACATTTAATACACATTTATAATCAATCATATAGCATATACACATATATAAATTTTTATGTATATATAACCTAGACTAATACCATATAGCTTTTACTGCTTCTGCTTTTATTGCTGGCATTACATTCAGTTATACGTTTTATTAGTATTTCCAGTAACTTGTCGAATTCGTATTTTTCTTTTTTATTTTAAGACTTTCTCAAACCACATAATTTTGTTTATATTTAAGTTTCGTACTCAGGTTTTTGGCTTTGCAATTGTAATTTGAGCGCCCATTTGAAGCAGCAGTTGTACGACGCTCTAAAAAGCTTGGATTTTCTGTCGTCTCACGGCTTACCATTAGCTTCAGTATTAGTACTACATTATTATATTATATATATAATTCATTAATTTTTAGGTAGTACCACGTTTTTCTTGCTTAAATCACATTTATTATTTTTTTTTATAGTATATGTATTAACATTGAGTAAATTATGATCGAGTGTATTGATTTGTTTCTTTCTTTTCCATATACATAAATAGTATTTAATGTAATGTTATTAATTTTAATTATTTTTAATGTTCTGTTTATTTTTTAAAAGCTTTAAACGTACAGCTGAAGCCAAAAACGCCAAACAATTACTGCAAAAGTGTATAACATAATTAAAATCGTTACTTAAATAAATAATTTCATGCTACACGAACTGGCTTAGTGGAAAAACAAATTGATTTAGTCATATAATAGCTTTTCATTACATTATAAAATTATGCTTTACACATATTCTATCTCTCATCGCTTCCCACTCCATATTCATATCTTCCACTTTCATTGTACATTGCGCTATTACAAATACATTTGTTATTTTTAAATAAGTATTTTTTGTTTTAAATTTAAATTTTTGACTTTTGTTTGAGTTGCGTAAATCTTACAATTTCATAAACTTCTTACCTAGACTAATGTTAAAAAATTTATAAGTTTTGTTTTGGTTTTTTGTTAAAAATTAATTAATTGGAAGTACTAAATTGGTTATAAATGAAAAATTGGTTGACGCTACGACTTTTACGACTTTTATTGCATTATTAACTAAAATTTGTGGTTTTGTTTTGTAAAATTAAGTTAAGCGATTGTTTTTATAAAAATTAAATATCCTAGTAATAATCGTAATAGTACAATCATATACAATAGTATAATATATATATTTAATTTTATATATATATATGCATAGATAGTGAATATATTTATAAGTTTATATGCATGCGTTTATACGAACCACATTCACTTGTTCATATATTTGTAACTATGCGTAAAATTTAGCATAATTTGTTTTACATTTAAGTTCTTTTTGTTTTTTTCTCCTTAATATTGCTTTAAATATTTTATTTTTTTTTGCTTTGTTTTTTCTTTTCGATTTTTTTTTTGTTTGTTTTTCTGTTTTTTTTTTCTTAGTTCGAGCTTAGTATGGTAGCTAGCACACTTACAAGGTATTTTTTTTTAAAAGATGTATAACAAAATTTGAATATAGCTTAGGACCAACTATACGAAGTGGTTCTACAAGTGGCATTTAAAGCAGTTATTTTAATAATTTATACAACTAGATAAATATTAGTAAGAACTTATTTTGCCATCTATAACTTTTCAAAAACAATTGATAGGGCGGGGAGAAAAAAAATACAAAGTCTGGACAATTGATATACAAATAAGGGGTTGACTACAATTTTAAGTGACTTGGATTTGTGTTCGTAGACCTTAAGGCTGCCGTTGTAAATTGAAAACCCAATTTTATCAATCTCTTTAGTTCCAACAACTGGCTCCATTTACGAAGTATTTATATAAATATATATATATTTTGCATTGAATGCGCTGTTATGCAGTGGAGCTTACATTTGAGTTTACACTTACATTTATATACAACAATTATGTATGAGGGATCATCTAGGGGTGTACAATTTGTTGTATGGCTGCTATGTCTTCTATGTACAATTTTCATATTTTAACCATAAACTATATAATATCATGCAAGTCAACTAAATATTTCATCATTTGTAGTTTCAACTGAGTGTGCATTTTGCATTCTAGGCATAAGAGTTGGACGCGAAACAGAGACATTCACGGAACAACTCGAATAAGGCGGTATAAAAGTTTAGTTTCGGACATTTCCAAAATACATTCGAATGCAGTGTTATTATAGAAACTAAATGAATTTAAATATGGGTTAATTTTTGCGTCCAGCTCTTATATGAAAAAAAAAAGTTAGGTAGATAGGTTGTGCCTGAATTAGCTGCTAGATGTTGCGCTACACTTCGAGTCGTACATTTAGGAGTTTTACTTCGTAGCATCTGTCGTTGAGCGTCGTCGGTTAAGTGCCGCCTGTTGTTGCTGCTGCTGTTGTTGTTGCTGCTGTTGTTGCTGCTGCTGTTTGGCTGCAGCTATCGCTGTCAAGGTGCGTTGAGTGATTGGACCCATTGCAGTTGTCCGCCCCGTAATTTGAATATGCTGGAGTTGTTGTTGTTGATTGGGCAGTGTTTGCGATGCTATGCTCTGTTGCTGTTGTTGGTTTTGTGTGGGCTGGGGAGCTTTTAGAGTCTTTAGCTGCAGCTTTTGCGTGGACATTACGATAGGCGCTGACGTCAGACTAGTGCTGCTGCTGCTAACCACATTTGCTGCAAGACAAAAGTTTTGAATTATTTGTAGGTCGAGCTGGGTTGCAAGTGCAACAAGTTATAAAATTAAGCTTACCATTCATCGGCGCAGTGGCTATCTTCAGCGTGGAACCCCCAATTTGTCTTTGTGTGGTGAGCAGCTGGCGATTGTTGGCCAATTGCTTGGTACCCACCACCTGAATATTGCGTGATCTTGGTTGAAGCGTGCCCACCAGCTGAATGGCAGCCGTTGTATTATTGGCCTGCTGTTGTTGTTGCTGGTGCTGATGTTGCGTTTGCATCTGTGCCTGTGACTGCACGGAGTTTTGCTGAGGCAGGGCAACGCCTACAGCGCCTGTTGAGGTACGTATTGTTTGAGGATTGAGTTTTTGTACACCAGCGGCATTGACTATTTGAGCTGTAAACAAAGAACAGAACGGGTGTGCGGGGAAATTTTTTTGGTTGTTGTTTAAGGTAACACATGAGATAGTTTTTTTTGGTATCAACTACAGTATAAATGTGTTGAGATGTAAATAGATGCAACATACAAATGTATTTTTCATGAAATTATGGTTGGTTCTACGTATTCAAACTGAATTTGTGATTTAAATACAAGACGACACATTAAAAATATTTGAATTAAATGAATGAGATTTTAAGTTGTTTGTTTTCGAAACGGAGTTGTTAAAAGGTTTGTGTAGTTTTTTTTTATTGTTGTAAACGAAAAACGAAACAGAAAAAGAACAAAAGTTAGCATGTTCAAAAAGTAAGAGGAAAATTCATAATTTAAATAAAATAATTTATAATTTAAAAAAGGTATTCCTCTTCATACACACACGAACGCTCGGTGCCAGAATGCAAAAATTCAATTAATTTTTTCTTCATTTCTTGATCCTTTTTATGTAAAACGCAAAAGCTGGGATGAGTTACTTCTCAAACAAATTATAGCACTAATTAAAAAAATGGATTTGTTTCTTTTTGTATAGAATTAGATTTAGTATTCTAATGTAAATAAATAAAAAAAAAACTAACTCTATCCTGAACAATTGTTTGAAGATAAATGATACTTCTTAGGTTTAGAATCTCAGATACAATGAGTCTCGATACTTTTCGGTCTCGCCAAATATATAAAAATAAACTGGATAAAATAACCAAAAATTTTTTACCGGATTACGAGCGTGTGTGTATGTATAAGGTAATCAAAATTACAGCTTAAAAAATATATATATATAAACAATTTTTGGATTAGCCGGTGCGGTGACCAACAGAGGGGTTACCCTGCATACTTATTCCCAAAAATCGATACGTTAATCAATCAAAGGACTTGATTTACTTGGATTAGAGATTGTTGTTTTGCATAGTAGATTCATCACTACTGCTACTGCCTACTTGAACTCCTAGTGGAGCTTAGGTCCTGCTAGTAGTCAGCGATGTTATACTAACAGATTTACAAATTCTGATGTTCATAAATACAGACGGACATTATTGCAAAAGGAACCCTTACTTGGAATTACATGCATTCCACAAACATAGAAAATATCCTATTCCGCGGAATCTTGCACTCATTCTAATATAATCTTACTATTATTAACTCAATTTTTTCTCTTCCACTACATTCATTTTGTTTCACTCACCAATTGGCAATGTAAGCATAGCTGTTGTTGCACCGCCTCCACCACCAGCTCCACCTGCGTTGCCCACTCCACCATTGTTGCCACTTCCATTCGCTGACCCCGCATTATTCGTAATGACCACCGTCTGTGTGCCGGCCACAGAAGAGGGCAGACTCACAATAGTGCCTGTTGGTGGCGCATGTTGTTGTGGTTGAGGTTGCTGCGTTTGCAGTGTTATGGTATGTGGCAGTTGCTGTGTTTGTTGTTGCTGCTGCTGCGTGGACACAGGCACTGAGACCAACACACTACGCTGCTGTGTTTGCGTTTGCTGTACATTCGTGACTGGCGTCACTTGGCCGCTGCCCGATGTCTGTACTACAGACACTGTGGTGCTACCTGTGTTACCTTGTTGCTGTGTTTGTTGTTGCTGTTGCAGGCTATTGCCCGAAAACTGCAGCGAAATTGGCTGCGTGAAGCCAGGTATTTGAACTTGTACATTCTGTAGACCTGCAAAGTTGGCCATGGCACCTTGAAGTTGTGAGATGTTAATGCCCTGCAAATTTAATGTGGCGGTTGTTTGTTGTTGCTGCGGCGAAGCGGAGGGCTGCGGATGTGGACTAGACATCGGAGAGTGTATGGACGAAGTGGCAGGTGAATGCACCAGCGTTTTTGTTATATACTGCTGCTGAGAAGATGTGGGCTGCTGTGGAGACATATGCGGTATGGCAACGGCGGAGACATTCGATGTCACATTGCTCAGTCGCTCCAAAAGCGTCTGATTAGGATGCGTTTGTGATGATTGCGAATGATCCGAACCGGAAGGAGAAGGCGTCGCCGTATTGCTCAGGAGCGCGCTTAATCCAGCGTTGGATGGTACACTGCCCACATTTGTGGGCACTGCAAAACCACTAGCATTCGAGGCATTCGAATCACTACCCGGCGAGGGCGCAGCCATGCCAACAACTATTGCATTAGGTGGGGCTACCACATTGCCACTGCCTGTGGTGCTATCACGTCGCAAGGAGCTTAGTATGCGTTGTTGTTGCTGCTGCTGCTGCTGCTGACCAGTGTTAAGAATCTTCAGGCTGCCACAAACGCCGCCTGTACTGACCGTATAGGCACCATAGCTAGTTGTGGGATTGGTCATAACGGCCGGTGGTGAGGCTAGCTGGGAGGCCAGCGCGGACATAGAAACTCGCACAGTTTGATGACCCACAGTTGTTCCATCTTGCGTTTGCTGTTGCTGCTGTTGATGTTGCGGGCTCTGATTGAGATTGACCGCTATGAGATTACCCGCCGAGTTGGTGCGAAAGGTAGTGGCTCCAGTACTGCCAACTATATTGATCTTACGGTTGGCATTCAACAGATTTTGAAGCACTTCATTCGATTGTTGCTTACGTTGAGTCGTCACGAGGCCGGGCGTGCCGCGAGTAGTTGTTTGCACATAGGTAGACGCATCGGCTGTAGCAGTTGCAAGTTGTTGTTGTTGCTGTTGTTGTTGAGGCGGTGCGGCATGCTGCACCAGTGTGAGTGTTTGTTGTTGCCCTGTGGATGTGGTAAACGTGCCGCTGGCAACCGGCGTGCTGGTCATGGCTGCAGGTGCGCTATTTAACAGCGTTAGTATTGAGGCATTGCTAGAATTCTTGAGCGCAGTTGAAGGGGTGTTACCACTGTTGTTAGTATTGTTGTTGCTCACTGAAACAGGCACAGAACTGTTGGTAGCTGCAATAAAAAATAAAATATTTGGTTGTGTAGTTGTTAAAGATACTCTGTTTTAAAATATGGTTACTTACAGTGTTGTTGTTGCTGCTGATATTGATTTGCAGAATTCATGATGCTGGTTACAATCGCATTTATTGCAGGGTTCGGATGCATGGCTGTGTTGTTATTGTTGTTGTTGTTGGCAGTAATCTGTTGCTGCTGTTGCTTTTGTAGCATTTGCGGTGTTGCTTTTAACTGCGACTGCTGTGTTAAGTAAATAAATCAAGAATTAAAGTAACTCTTATTTTGATTGTTTGCTGTAATGTTTAGTACTCACCAAAATTGGCACGTTGGAGTTCAGCTGGGCTCGCAATGCGGAGTTGGCGCCCATGGCCTTCTGTTGTTGTAAATTGGCAGGTTGTATAGTTATGCCCGAATGCTGCAAAGCTGTTGCCAGCTGTTGTTGCGTTTGTTGCGCTTGTTGTGATTGCTGAGGTTGTTGTTGCTGTACTAGCACAAGTGAACCATTGCTAAGACTCACTTGATGTGTAGCTGTGGATGAACTGTTGGCTGTCAATGGTTGCAGCTGTATGTGTGGCGGTGGTTGGGGTTGTGGTGTAGCTGTTTGTTGCGCCGGTTGTTGCAATATGTTACCGCTAACAAGCTGTGGTTGCAAGCCACTTCCATCGATCGTATATTGAGGGCTGGTGGCAAGCGATTGTTGTTGCTGTCGAAAGGTTTGCTGCACGGTAATTCCACTGCTGACTGACTTGGTCATTTGTTGATGGGCCAAAGCAACGTTAGGATGCGCAACATGATGAACCGTAGCGGGCAACGCAGTTGGTTGTGTTTGCGGTTGTTGTTGTGATTGCTGAGTAGTAAACTGTGTTTGACGTTGCTGCTGTTGTTGTTGCTGCTGCTGTTGTTGTTGTTGCTGCTGTTGTTGTTGATGTTGTTGCTGCAATAGCAACCGCTGCTCATTAGTCAACCCTGTATGCGTTACAATTGGCACATGTCCAGGTATTAGATGCGTTATTTTAACCGCTTTGCGTCCCTCCTCTGTGAAAATCTCACGAAATTGTTGTATATAACGATTCGCATGAACACGCGTGCCCAAGGCAAAGCGACAGCTTTCGCCATTTCGCTCGCCCTCGCGATAATCCCGATCCACATACAATTCGCCAAGAAATTCCGCATCGGAGGGACGCTGATATATGGATAACTTAATATGATACAATGCTCGACGTCCCTCATTTGCTTCTCGCTCCGTTTCCAACACATATTCTTCGATAAGCTGCGGCTGAAAATTGTGCCTACAATTTGGCTGACAGCCATCCTTACAGGCCTCACTAAACTCATTAAGCGGCTCCATTGGCTTGGCGAACTTCTCCACATTTACAACATTCTCGGGAACTTTCAAATTGGCCGGATATTGCAGCGAGGGCGCACGTATAGGCCGTATTACCTCGTGTGGACGACGCGGCACTTTAGAAGTAAAGGATGAGAGCATGGCACCCACAAGCGGGTTATTGCTAGGCGCTGTGGCAGGGGTGGCGTTCGCCTGGCTACTGCTTGTGGTGCGCGGTCGCTGCCGCAATCGCGTCAAATAATCATGCAGCTCCAGGCCATTATGATGTGTAAACTGATCCAGTTTACGTTTACGATTGATTGCAGTTTGCGTAAACTTCTTCATTTGACGGCGCAGCTCATGTGAGTTAAAGCGCTGCCGCTCGTGCTGCGCGTTAATGGCCAGTCGGCCAATGCTCGGGTCGGGTTCCAGGCACAACGGCTCTGCTGTGGCAAGCACTAATTGGCTTTCCAATATCAGCTTGTCCTCGGCCGTGGGACTGGGCATTCCTGAAGTGGCGGGTATAGAGCTACTGAGCTGTTGCACGTCGGCAAAGAGCGTGGCATTGGTGGGCCGCAGCAGTATGTGCTTCATATCACAGATATTAGTTGATGTTGCAAAGGTTTGACGAAAGTCGCGTATCTGAGCAATTACGCAACCCGCATAGAAAACGCTGGGTTTGGCATAAATGCGCGGCGCTTCACTGCCATCTTGAGCCAAGTTAAGCGTAACCGAGTCAGCGCATAGCATGTCCATGAGGAACTCCGGCAGGTGCTCGCGATCAATGCATTGCAATAGCAGATCATTTTCATAGGGCCATCGCAACACCTCGACAAGCGCATAATCCGATCCCAATTTGCCGCTTGCATCGTCTGAATTGTCGGCTAGGCGTGTTTTCGTTTTTGCTATGCTATCGGCAGCATCAGCAAAGCTCTTACTGCTGCTGCGACTAGTTAAGCTCTTATGGGGATTATTGGTTATTGTGCTGGCCTCTATGGATATTGCATCTGCAGTGGCATTGGAGTCCGAGGATTGCCATTCGTTGGTTTGGGGATTCAGCATCAAATGCTCGTCGTAATGCAGTGCCAGGGAATAGCCTTTGTTTCCGGGATACAAATTCACCACAATCGTATTCAGTCTCTCAACCTCCACTAAACGTTCCAATATAAAAGAACGTGTGCGCTGCTTTAACTGTAATATAAATAATTAGTGATTTATATGCTAGGGTTAAGAGATTTCGACTTACGCCAGTTTCCGTGAATTTGTTTAAATCGCTGCTTAGCAATTGCAAATACAAATCCTTGATTTTTTCGTTTAGATTGATGAACTTCGTTGACGAGGACAGGTTGCCTGCAGTATTGCTGCTATCACGCTTTGAGCTTGGAGTGCTACTTACAGTCGTAGCCGCTGCAGCGGAACGCTCTGAAGTTGCTGTTAAAGCTGTGCTGCGACTAGAGGAACTGCTGGTGCTGCTTAGGCTCTCCTTGCCGCTGCTCTTCTGACGCTTGCTCGGCGACGAAGTTGGCGAGGATGATGCCGTCACGTGATGATTGTGGTGATGGTGATGGCTGCTGCTACTGCTGTTGGATGAAGTTGGCCTCTTCTCGGCATTATTTCGCTTTTTGCTATTGTTGTTGTTGCTGTGCTGAAATATGTTTGCAGCTGATGTCGTTGCAGCTATATTTTCAACATTGTTGCTGGGATTTATGCCTGGCGGTGTGGACAGCAACAGATCAGGAACTACCGGAGAGGGCGACGTAATCGAATTGAAATTCGATAATGTTGTCGTTGATGAGGAGCACGAGGATGGCGAGGGCGCAATTGCGTTCGCAGTGGTTGGCAGACCACTGGGCGCAACTGCTGCTGTAGTCGCTCCCTGAGGTTCTGTGAGTATAACAATGCTACCAAGTCCATGTCCAGAGTTGTTCTCAACGGCAGCGCTAGACGTTGGCACATCTGATGGCGGCTCATCATCATCAAATATGCAGATTGGCGGCTGTGCAGGTATTTGCGGTATGGCTTGCAGCAAGCTCGTCTCTAAAAACGATTTATTGCTGCTGGGAAAGCTTACCGTTACCGAGGCGGGGGACAGTTGAGAGAGCTGCTGCTGCTGATTTGCGGCAAATGTAGGTGAGCATGTGGATTGAAGCACTGTGTGCAGCTGATGGTAAGATTGAGAGTGCGACTGAGACTGTGGCGAGCTTTGTGGCGGAGTTTGATAGACAAACTGCTGCTGTTGTTGTTGCTGCTGTTGCTGCTGCAGCAATACGCCAGTGCCAACGGCATGCGCTAATCCCTGTGTACTCGCATTCAGTGTGCTGGCAGCGTTATTAGAGCCCTTAAGTTTCTTTAGCGTGTCATTTATGATAAACTGCAAATGACCATGAGCGTTAGTGAGATTAAGAAATATTTATTAGTTAATAAAACTTACGTCTGCTTCTTGGCATGATGAGTCCAAGCTTTGCATTGTGCCAGTGAATGCAGGTTCCAGCTAAAATCCAATGCAATTACCGACGACATTCAAATCAGGAAACAAAACGAAATCATTGGTATAAAAGCACGGACCAGTTGATTTAGTATTTAATGCGTAATATTAGCCTTATAGCGATAGTACAACTGGTTAGTCTATTTGTACTCTGCAAGTTCCAGCTGCTCCTTTAGACAGAGTTCTACTGCTGCTGACTTAAGAAACGCATGCGCTGCGTCTGCCCCTGGTATTTGTTGGTAATGTTGTTGTTTTGGCTCTGGTCGAGGTCGTTGTTGATGGCAGCGTTGGCGACGTTGACTGCGCTGCTGCTGCTGGAGTAGACATAATGAGAGACCATTGACGGCCCGTGACTGCTTGCCGAAATCTATCTATTCGTTTAGCATAATATTTGCGTTACTAATATTAGCGTCTTTTAGAAATCCATAAATGATTTACATAAGGATCACACGGTATTGCTTGGCACCACACGTTTGGCAATATTACCAGTAGCTTAGGGCTGCTGATATTATGCTATTTTGCATCATTCCTTGCACTTGCAGGTGTCACTGCCTGCGCCCGAGTTATAATTTTGGTTTTTATTTTCGCGTTTCGTTTTCTTTTTCAACACTTACACTTCGTACACCCTACTATGCTACGAATCACGACGATTGGGCGATGCAACATTATCATATGTTTTGTTGCGAACAAAACACACTTTTTGCATAAACAAACTTTTGTAATATTGTTATTGTTTAATTTTCTGATGATTTTCCTGCAAATGTGATTTCTCACTCTTCATCGACGACTTTTTTTGCTAGCTCTGCTGCGTCTTTGCGTGACATTTTCTCTTCGCCGTCCGTCGTCGTCTTTGGTGGCTACTATGCGATTTTCGCACACACACACACAATTATTTTTAAATTAAGGATTAACGCAACGTGTAAACGCACTACACATTCAATTTTATTTAATTATAATCATTGGTTTTAATTGTTATGGTTTTTCATTTGTTTAAAATTGTGTTTTTATATGCAATTGCAGGGGAAAAGGTTTTGCAATGTTTTACGATTCTCACCGAATGAAGAAACACTGGCAGCTGCCAAGTGTTGCCACAATATACGAACAAACGACGAGTTGTGCGCACTTTTTGAATTAAAAATGCAAATTGATGGCATTAAAGTGCAACCAACTGATAGTATTATATGTGTTTAATTGTAGCGTTTCATAAAATATTTATTGACGGCAGCACATTTATTTTCGGCATAAAAATAATGCAATGTAAACATTGTTGCGGCAGGGTCACACTGATAAATAATAAAGATGGACAAGCTGACGATAACAGCAGTTGCAAACCCACCCCAAACTATAGCGTTGCCAGACAGTCGAATTACCATACACAATTTTGGCGCCAAACACACTTTTTCAAAACAAAATACTTTTCACTTTCATTTACGTCACTTTAGTGTAAAAGTTATAGTTTTGTGGAAAATTCACTGCCGGCAACGTGTTCAGACCTGCGCATAATATTGAAATCAAAAATTTCCCAGCCACAATAAAAATACATGTTTCAATTTTATAATGTATATATATATTTGTATATATATTTATTACCCACTTACAGCACTAAAATGTTTTAATTTAATTTTATAGGATTCATTTGGATAAACTTAACTATTGTTCATAATTTATAATTATGAAATGTGTACATACATCAATAATCAGATCATGTTCAGCGTTTGCCTGTCATTTAATATTCTTAAGTTACCACATTATTATCATTACGTACGGCATACTAAGACATTATTAAGGATTAGTCTACTATTTCCATTAATTAATAAAAATACAACTTTTGTCACTTGTGTGTGTGTGTGTGTATGTGTGTACGTATACGCGTTTTGCAATTGATCGTAAATCATCTTGATTAAATCTACGATCAATTTATAATCAGTAAAATTATTAAATCAAAAATTTGTAATACATTCGCATTTGAAGCTTTTATCTTTTTTTCACATCATCATGAGATCTTAAAAAATCAGTTAGTTATCAGTTAGTTTGAATAAAAAGTGGCAAATAATTTTGCCTTTGAGATGTTCGCCTAAACTAGTTGTTCCTACTCCTTTTGGCCTTGCAGCTTTTTCCAAGTAGCGCCCAACGCCTTGGCAAAATGATCATCTACAGAGGCTTCAGCCTCGGTTTTTGTAAATATTGAAATGTTACTGGACGAGGTCGGTGAGGCGGGCGGTGTATGCGTCGACGATGCTGCAGCCAAGCCCGGCTCAGCTTTGACACGCAAAATAGCCGGCATAGTAGGTGTTGGCGTCGGTGTCGATGCTGGTCCACCAGCGCTACCATAAGCAGGCGGCGGTGTATTATATCTAGGCGGTGTGTGATGTGGTGAGTCCAGCACACGCTTTGTTATTGTCACTTCATTTAGGGCCGGCGGCGGTGGTGGTGGCGGCGTTGTTGTTGTGCACGCCACTAAGTGCTGCTGTGGCGGCGGCGGCGTTGGAGCACGGTGTAAGGAAAGTGGTTCTTCTTGCGGCGGCGGCAGCTGCTTGGCAAGCGGCGATACTGAGGCAGATTTCTCCGTGGGTGAGTGCTGCATAAGCTTTGTGCCACCAAGCAGTGGCAGCGGCTGGTAAGCAGACAGCGGTTCAACGCCAGCCGTTGCAGACGCTGGCTGTGGCGATGGTGTTGGTGAGCCAGAGCTAGGCGTTGGTGATTTTTTGCCAAACAAAGCCGCATAGTTGGGTCCCAGAGAGCGGCGGAAATGCTCATCAATATCGCAAACGGAGACAGACTCTGCAAAAAGCATATGTAATTAATTATAGTGTTACCAAGTGTGCTCGTATACAACTTACCCGAGCTGCGATTGTCGAAATCGCGATTGGAGTGCTCCTGCAGCTCACGCTTGGGTGGCGCCTGTGTGATTACACTGGGCCGCATGGCGGCATAGTTGGTACCAGGCAGCGGCTCACGGTAGGGCGGCGGTGGTGAGGCGCGCTGACGACTTGACGTCACAGACATGTCAATCGGACTATCCATGTCCCGTTCGTCCAGCTCCAGTTCAGTTGTAATAGTGGTTCCACTGATGCTGCTTCCGTTGCCGGTTTCATGAACTTGATATTCAGCTGTGCGCTGGCGGCGCTCGCGACGCCACTTTGTTGTTGGCAGTTCCTTTGACGTCAGACGCGTTTCTGCAATGATTGGGGAGAAGCAAAAAAAAAAAAAAAACACATAAAAGTAAGAAAACTGGTCTCAAAACAAGTTTCGATATTCGGGGTTAATAAGCAAACAAAAAGTCTTATTTAAATTAAAGTTAACCATAAATAAATGTAGCTATATGACTTGGCGTGAGATTCTAATTTGATTATGGATAGATTTTTGCGGTTTGTCCCCGCCAGCTTATACGTGTGTGTTGGTCTGTGTGCTGTTCAATGTGGGCGTAATGAATCATACAGAGGCAGTCTAGCAAGATGACTTGACAGTCGCCTGCAAAAGTCTCTAGCTATTGGAGCAGTCACGTTCAAGTTTGTTGCTTAAGTCATTCGTTTTTGAATGAATTTTGTGCGCCAAGCCTTTGCCTAGGCTCGTTGCGCTCCAAAACGTTATAGAGCAGAGCCAAAAGCAAATTATGCATAAAAGCCTGGCCCAAACACAATAACAACTATAACAACAACAACAACTGTTCCAGCCGGCAGCAAAAACAATCGAAACTCCAAGTCACAATAAAATTGGTTAAGAAAACTTGTTTTGCTATGATAATAAGCAGACACACACATACATATATATATATATATATATACATAGGTATATAGTAGTATAAGATATATGTATAACTATCTAACTATATGTAACGCTCATTTTTACACTGAGCAAAATACTTATGCGCCAGTTTATGGCGTGGGAAGTTTGTATTTGGGTTTTAGGCCGAGTTTTTTTTGAGTACCCTGCTCCAAGCTGCAGACAGCCCCTTACATGTTTTAAGCGCTTTACTGCAGCATCTGCGTTTGCCCTACTCCGCGCAGTGCAATTTAAGTTAAAAATAAGTCTAAGGGAGTGGTGCGGGTTACAGAACCACTCTTCATGGAGTTGTGAAGTTGTGTAAAGACGCGTGTTGGCCGGGACCGAAATCCAACAGGCAACAAACCAGTCAAACGACTTCTGTTCATTTTCAACGGCAAAGCGCCGCAAAAACTGAAACAGCTATACCAACGACCATCACCACATCACGGCTCCGCCTCAGAGACAATCAGAGAACGCCAAAACGTTGCAAAAAACAACAACAAAAACAAGAAATAAAAACCTGAAGAGGAAAAAACGGAGCGCATGAATGAATGAATGAATCAAAGTGATAGTGGAGGCGTTTTGCCAAAGACAAGCAAAAAGGGAAACAAGCACAAAGGGTACTGCCCGCGCGTTGTCCTGTTTTTGGCCAAGACGTCAATGTGCTATAGGAAAAAGGTGCTTCCATACATAATTTGGTGTACAAGGGCGCAGCCGCCGTATTGCAGTTAAAAGCAAAACAGGGTATATAGGTATATATATATGTATAAAGGGACAGACACTATAGAAACAAACAGACTGCTACTATACAGAGAAAAAAGTGAATTAGTCGGAGCAGAGACCGACACAACGATACTCTACAAGCACTTTTCCCAAAAGAAGTTATTAATTGTGGATTGTAGGAAGCAGCTTTAAGTTATTCCGCTGCTGTTTATAAAGGAGGGCATAGAAAGTTTAAAGTTCTGTGTCATTACCTTAACAAGATGTCCTACCATTTTTGACCCGGTGGCTTGGATAAAAGGCCCGCAAGGATATCAGAATTCGACAAATAACTTCAAGCCTATGCATCTTTGGCTAAATTGAATATCTCAAACACTTCTCAGATCTGTCTGATCACGGCCTGCAAGAACTTAGTGTCTGCCCAGCCCCAACTTCTGCCTTTTACATAAATCAATAGTACCTTTCACCCTATGGATACAGTGTATAATGATGATGATGAGGACAGAGATGATGATAATAATAAAGAAACATTCAAATTTTATTGCACATTTCCGGTCGCTCGTTGCGAGCTCTGCGATTCGTTATATGTTTGTGCTTTCTTTTATTTATTTGTTTATTTATGTGCGTTTCGTATTTTTTGTCTTTGCTTCCCGCCTGCTTTAATGAACGAGACGCTGGTAAATTTTTTTTTTTGTATCTTTTTTTTGTTTTTGTATCTTTTTGTGTGTGTTTTATTTTTATTTTGTTTCAAGCTTAAGCTAATTGGAGCTTGTAGCGCCCTACACGGCAAACGGCGCGTTGTTCTTTTAAAATGCCATTAAAGTTCGTTTACTCAACTGAGCTCCGCTCATAAAAACTTGCACGTTTCTCAAAAATAACTTCTAAAGTGAGGTTAAAGCGTTGCTAGTTTGCAAGGCTTAGATTTTCGATAGCTATGCAGTGTATCTAGTAAATATAGGTTAAGTCATAAGGTTAAGTATCATAATTGATATTTATCAATATTGTTTTTACATTTTTTGAAAAATGTAAGTGCAAAACTATTCATTCTAGCGCAAAAATCAAAAATATGATAGGTTAAGCGTACTGCCAACTTATTAAACATATCTGCTGTTGTTATCGCTTTTGTCGTCATTAATATTTATCGATATTGTTTTTACAAGTATTGACAACTGTAAAATAATTCATTCTAGGACAAAAATATAAAATTTTGAATATAGCTTGCAGTTCTAATAGAAACAGAAATTATTAAACTGATTATAAATTTAAACCTTATCTTTCTTATATCAATCGATCGCAGAATATTAAGCAATGACAATATAAACATCGAGATGTGTAATGCTCATACAACTCAGGTGTTGGTTAGCATTTTTTACCTTCCCATGATACTTATATTATCTTTGTTTAAAGCTAAGTGCAATTTGTTAAATTGAAGCTATAAAATAAAGGACCAAACACGCATTAACTCTTTTGTAGCCAGATAACAAAACCCAAGATGATTAAAAACTTATTAACGATACACTACAATATATACTGATGGCTGTAGCCTTCTTCAAGTAAATACAGACTCTCAGATTACGCTCTGGAAATCTCATTTTTATGTTAGACCTCCAAGTTACTCTTTTGAAAGGTTGCTACAAAAAATCTACAAGTTCAAAATAAGAACATTTGTATCTATTGGGACAGCCAAGCGGCTATTAAGTTCCTAGTTTCGGTGACTTCGTATATGAAGTCAGTGAATAACTGCCTCTTGTCTCCAGGGGAAATGGCTGAGCAGTTTTCAATTCACCTCATATGGGTCCCAGGACATAGGGACTTTGAGGGAAATTGTATTGCGGATGAACTGGCTAGACAAGGAACTACCAGCATCTTACTTCAAGACAAGTAGGGCCTGGGTATACCAATGGCCAGCTGTAAACTGAGAATACGAAATTTTTTCGCTCTCTGTGCAAATAAAACGTGGAATCGGATATCGAACACGTGTAGAACCTCGCGGCACTCTTGGCCGACATACTGCAGTAAAAAACCCAAAAAACTTTGTTGTCTGAATAGAGCCCAGTGCTTATCTGTTATCCGTGCCATCACGGGAAACTGGTTGGTAGGAAACCACGCATCCAGGCTGAATGCTCCCCACCATGTCTTCTGTAGCAGCTGTGGCGATAAGGAGGAACTGGAGACGGTGGAACACTTCTTCTGTTACTGCCCTGCCAGTCATACTTTCTAGATGATTTATCTCAAATCTATGAACAGATTCCAAAATGCCTTTTAAGGCTTCCTCTCCTTTTATAGGGGACCTCTCAAGTGGGGAAAAGTGTTGAGCTAGCTCACTCTAGTGGTATCGCAACGGGGTATCCTTGGCCTAAGTGAAACTGTTGGGACTGACGTCCCAACGGCCGCCCCAACCTAACCTAACGTTGCTACATTAATAGGGGACTAAGACGTAGAGAGCAAGATTGGCCAAGGAAATAACGCTACTCATTCCTTCTGTTCCTCACTCTATTAATTCAAGACACCCCCGTTCGAATTCGGCTATAAACTATAGTTCCCTGTATTCTGCTAGCAGTTATTAATAATTAATCCCTATGCCCCTCCCAGGGTGGACTTATAAAATATAGTCAGTCAGGGAATAATTATATATTCTGTCTGTTCTTTTTCTTGGGATTTAGCATAATAGGATACTAGCGCTGCCGTATTACTAGAGGGTGTACAGAACCAGATCAAGGACGAACTAAAAACTGTAGCCCTTACAGGGTTATTATGGCTAATTAAGAAAGGTAAACAGAGCTTCCTCGACAAAAGTCGTTTGACTCTGGTCAAATTTTTACAGCATCTATACCAGCATATGCCAAGAATAAAATATTTGAAACAATCAGGACGCTGCCAGAAAGTGTAATGGCTGGCTTGTCATTTTGCCTATTCAGTTTGTTTTGACAAAAAGTTTATGAGGAGTCCCCATATCAAATTTGGCGTCTCCTGCTCATATGGATATAAGCATATTTTTTTTTAGAATTTTTTTAATGTGTAAATAAACAAACAATTTATCCTAAGGGGGAACTGGATCAGATAACAGCATGAATCGACAATGAATTTGGCTTAATCTATAGCAGTGTCGATGTTGTTTATTTTGGTATAAACAACTATAGTCTGTACGAACTTTATTCGGACTTAAAAAAATCCATAAATCGATGTATATATGGCTATAAAAATGAATGCAGTTAACAACTTCTTGCTTTCGATACATACTTTCGTTTTTTTTTAACGTTTGTCCGAATAGTATTTAGCCCATACAAACCAAATGTATAAAAAATGAGCGAGTCGTCGAAAACGCTCGAGGTCGCCTGGACATGATCAATGTGAATAGAGAAGTCGATATACCCATGTTCATATGTACATCCGTCAGTCCGTTTGCAACGCCTAAAACTCAGAGACGGTAATCGCTTCAGTAAACAAACTTTCACATTAAATCCAGAAGAATTCTGTAAGCAAACAAGTTTATTTTATTTTTTGACCCATCGGGGTTAACCTATGGAGGCTTCATAGTGATATTTCAGTCAACCTCGAAAAAAAATAGTTTTAGTTCAATAGTTCGTTTGTTTATGACGACATCATAGCCTAATGTGGCATTCTAAAGTTTTATAATTTCCAAACGCCATTCCGAATTTAATGATTTGACAATTTGGTACAGCTACTATAGGACAGATTTTCCATTCAAAAAACTTTTAGAATACCCAAGCATCGTGCGTTGTCGATGATCTATCATATAATCCCATATGACCGATATTCCAAAATTCGATTCTGAACAGACTTTGTTTTTTCGAGGTCGTCTGAAACACCCCCTATTAGAGCTATATCAAATTAGATCCCGATATCAAAAAAATAAAATAAACTTGCCTCCTATGTTACTATAGCTCTTACCATCTCTGAGATCTAGGCTTTGAAACGGACAGACGGACATGGGTATATCGACTTCTCTAGTCACCCTGATCATATTTTAGGTAACTTTGGGGTGTCTTCGACGAGAGAAATTTAATATAACCTTTGTACCATACGGTACAGGGTATAAAAATTAAGTATGTATATAATTTAATGTTGGGCAGCTACTGGTACTTGAACTACAATGGAAAAGCCCAGGGGGAAATATACCGTCCCCTCTATTACACCCTTAGCTTGATTAATTTTATTATAACAGTAGTTACACCGGGCTCCTTAGTAAACTCCGGGCCCGGAAGAACCCGCCCCTTTCCTTACCTTCTCGTCTCGCCTGGCTACAAGTTTATAATTCGATTTCGATTGTTTGCAACATGAACAGCTTGTTAATTTTTTTTTAAATAATCGTTTGTCAGCAAGTATTCATACAAACAACATAAGGGTTAATAAAGAGCGCTGCAAAACATACATTAATCGATCCAATAGCTATCGATTTTGAAACAAATCGTTCAAACGCCTTGCTTTCAGTTTGTAATGCAGACAAATAAAATAGCTACAAGTTTATTGAATTAGCGTCAAATTGACAAAATAAATAACATTAACAAAAATATCCTCAAAATTCGTGTAAAAAAAAACTAAACAAATAAAAAGAAAAATAACACGCGATTAACAACTAAACAAATAAGTAACTTCTGCGGCTTGAGCCGTGCCATCTGTAGTACATACAAATGTATATATACATATGTATCAATGTACATAAATATATATACTATATGACATATACTAGCAGCCAAAGCTCTTTTTACATTTGCTCTTTATGCAAACAAGTTGTATCTATGTGTGTGCTTTGTATGTATTTGTTTATTTTCCATACACAAGTTTTGTTGATTTTTTTTCTTTTCTTGTATTTTTATATTTTTTATTATTTTTCGCGCCGGTACATGAGTCATTCATGACTTGATTGCAAATCTGGTTTTAATATTTCAACAAATTAACAGGCAGCTACCGCCGGCCAGACAGCCAGCCAGCCAGTCAGTCAAACCCGGCACCAGTTTTAAGTCTCAGACGCAGTCACTCAATCACAGCAGTCCCTCCTCAACAGACCCAATTACAATACATAAGTATAACTTTTTTTAATGCTTTTCCAGGCGCCGTCTTTGTAATTGAAAGCATTTGTATAATTTGTAAAATGTTATAAATAAGTGAGACACCCAAGCTCCCAGCTCCCTGCTAACTTTAAAGTCATTATTGGGTTTATGCCAACTGTTGGCAAGCGTAGTAAAAGTTTTGCCAATTTCATTACCAATTTTTACACACATTAACACTATACGAAAGTTTAACTAAATGAAACGTTAAAGCGTCATAGATTGTTGCTGTCGTCAGTTGACCGACTCGGATTAAGCGTATCCGATTTAAATGTCGTATGTTACTTGCCGTTGAGTGGTGACTGAGTAACTGGTTATGGCGTATTGCGTATACGTAATTGAAAGAAACACATATGAGAACACGTCCTGGCCACGCTTCACATGATAAGCCAGTCTGTTGTCATTCATAAAGTGTGTGTCGATTTTATTTTTTTACTGATGCTTTCCTTATAATCTTAAAAGCACGTAGTGCCACAATTACACCTTTGTTTACTATAAAATTCGATCCAAATGTTAGCTCAATGTAAAATCAACAACATCACGTGACTTGCGGGTGCGAAAACAAAAGCAACTCATGTGACCAAGACATGAGTAAAAACTCGAGCATATTGAAGCGAATAAAGTCGTTCCAAAGTGCAAAAACTAAGTAAAATTAATTCGCATAATATTCTACGAAACTTTCAAGGTGCCAAGCAAGATCTCTGCTTATAACTGAAAAACCCTGAGCTGCATTCTCATTTTCATCTGTTGCAGAAGCTGGCATTGGAAAGACAAATTTTTGACGTCAAATTATGCTTACATCTACAGAGTTGCATTTTAGAGTGGGATTACAAAAGAACTTCCTAATTTTAAGTTTCTTTCAATCGGCATATTCGTCTGTACATGAGCATTTTTTTAGAGATACAATTTATTGATCTCTGACTGAGCCGTCGTTGGAAAATAGGGGCCTGTTGGAACTACTGAGGAGTCCATAGTGATTGAATTTAAGTGAATTTAAATTTTTCAAGGTCAGCAACATAAATTATTTATTAAACTTGTTTGGATGCAAAATGAGACATTTCATAAAAAGAAAATCGAAAACATTTAGTACAGTCAAAAAGGAGTTTGAGCTTGATAAAAATATTTAGTTGATCTGCTTCTATCGTTAAATCGGTTCAATTTTTTACAAAATCATAATCAAAAATGGCGTACGTAAAGTCGGGCGCGGACGACTTTGGGATACCCTGTACCACTAGCTTGCAATAAAATCGGGTTCCTTTACAAAACACCAAAAACAGAAGAATTTTTAAGCAAACATTTTTTTTTTGTCCGATCGTTCCTATAGGAGCTATATGATATAGTCAACCGATTTCGATCAAATTTGACACAGTGCTTTAATACCTTAAAAAGATCTGAATGCCGAATTTAGTTTAAATATCTTTACAAACAGACGAAACAAAACGAATTTTGTATAAAAAATGTTTTTTTTGGACCGATTGGTCCTATAGGAGCTATATGATATAGTCAACCTATTTTTATCAAATTTAGTACAAAGCTAAGGAACTATAAAAAACTGAAGAATACCAAATTTGGTCCCAGTATCTTAACAAACAAACGAAACAACCAATTTGGTTTAAAAATCCATTTATTTGGAAGATCGGCCCTATGGGAGCTATGTGATGTAGTCAACTGATTTTGTTTAAATTTAGCACATTGCTTAAGTGCTCTAAAAAATGTCCAAACGCCAAATCTGGTTACGATATCTTTATTAAAAAACGAAAAATAGCGAATTTTTGCTTTTAAAAGTTATTTTGGCCGATCGGTCTTATGGGAGCTATATGATATAGCTAACCGATTTGGAACAAAATTGGTACATTGCTGGGGAACTATAAAAAATTTGAATACCAAATTTGGTTACGATATCTTCATGAACAAACCAATTATCCATTTAAAACTTTCTTTTTTGTCGAGATCGTCTCAAACGCACATATGGGAGCTATATAATTTATCCCCGATATCAAAAAATTAAAATGAACTTGTCTTCTATGGAATAATATGGGATCTAATGTGAAAGTTTGGTTACTCTAGCTCTTACCATCTGAGATCTAGGCGTTCAAACGGACATGGGTATATCATATTTTATCATATTTTAGGCAACTTTTAACATTTTCGGCTTGCACAAACTTAATATACCCTTTGTACCATATGTTTTGAAGTATTTGAAATTATCTACAAAATGAGTCCTTCGTTGACTGTACTAAATGAACATAAAGCCGGCGACTATCTGACTTTTTTCAACTTACGAACAAAACTGAAACTTTATGGCTTCAAGAACGAACAATGTACAGGTAACCCTCCTACAACGTGGGTTTCTATAACGCGTTTTCGCTACAACGAGGTTTCCAAAACGCGGAAATTTTCTTACAACGTTACTCCTACAACGCGATTTTTACGAACTGGGCAACCTCACAATGAATTTTTGTTATCTTTCCGATGTAGAAAATAAAAACTTTTCACTAAAAAGTATCGAGGAAGTTTTAAATATAGCAAAGCAGTTGGAAAAATACATTTTAGAGAACGATCCTTTAAGGTATAGTGCAGAAATATTTAAACGAAATCTTCAAAACAGCTTAACTCCCTAACAATAAATTTATAAAGATTTACAAAATAAGAGCAAACAAACTTCATTAGAAGATTTTTTCAAACCCATAAACGAGGAAAGAATAACCGAATCTAATAGTGGATCAAGCTCAGATTTTGAACTAGTACGAACAAAACGTTCGAGACAAATCATACTAAGTGATAAGAAACAGTAGGAAGTTATGGTTCTATTTTTACTTTAATTTGTTAATTTAAGTTATTTCAACTTGAATATGTTAAGTAGAATTTAAATTTTATTTTAATTTATTTTTTTTTTTAAATAAAAGAAGTCTTATCAATCGAATTTTATTATTATCCAATTTTTTTAGTTTGGAACCAAACTCTGATTTTTGTATGGAGTTCATATCCCCTACAACACGATTTCATACAACGCGGCATTTTTTGGGAACCTATTCCCCGCGTTGTAGGTGGGTTAGCTTTACTAGTATTTTTCTTGTTTCTTCTTGCTAAAAGTTTGTTTGAAGACGAAATTTTGCAGACTATTTTTAGATGAAGTTCATTCTTGTTCGGAAGCGTTCAGACTTGCTGGGTATTGACGTTTTGTAAAAATTAATGAGAACTTCGGGCTCAAAGAAAACAACCAAACCAAGGAAAACCAATAATAAGCAGAAAGTAATTTTTCTGGAGTTTCAAGTAATACCTTCTGGTTCGGACAGCAATTTGATTAGCTTTAACTTTTATAACTAAAGAGCTAAAACAACATTAGCTTGCAATTGTGTTTCGCATAGGTATAAGATCTGTAAAGAAGCTATGGTTGCTTCTTGTGGCTATGTTCTCACAATTAACGTAGGTCTTAAAGTTTATTTTTAATTCGTATGTGTAACTAGACAACTTCTTAAGGTGTGCACTAAAATCTAGTAGGGAACCAGAAGACAAGCGCAGTGCAGGGCGCAGAGCACAAGGCCTAAGTCAGTTTCCTGGCAATTTTGAGCCCGAACTAGTCATATCAAGACAAGCCACTTCAAAAAGTAATGCAGTTAGAAACATACTAAGACTCAGATAAGAGTTTCTAAATGTCAAATCAAAGTTTTCTATTTCCAAACACACAAAGAATTTTTGTGGAACCGAATGGTAGCTCTCAAGCTTTAATAGCATGAAAAAAACAAAAAAAAACCTTAAAAATTTTATGTCTTCGTATGTTAGTACAACTGTCTTATATCGTATAGCAAAAATTGCAACAAAAACTACAAAAATTGGATTACGAGAAAATCTATTCAAATTTTTTGGGCCATAAAGATAACTTATTTTGTGCTGATCACAAATTTCTACTTCCATCTGGGCAGGCCCGTTGAGAGGCCATTTAATACTGTCGTGATTAAATTTATGTAAAGCTGTGATAGAGTGATTTTTCCCCGCGCCCGAATTTTCTATCTACGGCCCTGCATCTGGGTAAATAAATTATACTAGACATAAAAGTATTACAAAAAAATAATAAGAATGTTCAGCTGTTTAGTTTTAGAGCATAATAGAAGTACTAGGTAGGTAAGTAGGTTAAGGGGGCTCACTTAGGCCCAGAAAAGGCCCTTTGTGATACCGATAATGGGAGTAAGTGCTAAGGTCATAAAATAGACAGGAAAAATTCGGGAAATAGGAAAAGTGGAAAGTGCAGGACCATGCTTAACGTGGGATTCGAACCCACAACCTCTGGAATGATAAGTCTAGTGCCCTGTCGCTAGGCTATCGAGGCCGCCTAAAAGTTCAAAATACCGAAAATAGTATAAAAATATGGTCACACTGGCAGATGTTGCCTAATTTTACCAACGCTATAATACAATTAGTCAAGGGTCTGAGTCGTGCATTGTTGCACACTTTGCACTGTTTCCATTTTGCAACAATGCGCGGCAAAGTGAATACCCTAAATATGCCAAAGTAAAACTTTGGCCTAGCTGAATGTTAGAACTCTTGGCACATCCAACAAACCTTTTTGAAACTGGTGTTGTTGTTGTTGCTGCTGCTGCCTATACAGCTGATGATGCATAGCCGCAGCCTGTTGCAAATCCCGCCAGGGTTGCCACAACAAACTATTAGCCATATTAGAGTTTTGTTGCTGTTGTTGATTTTGTTGCAGCGATTGTTGTGTATGTTGTTGTGCTGCTCCTGAATGCGCTTGTCGCTGCTGATAAAACAGCGGCGTTTGTCCCGGAAATTCACCAACACTAAAGTGATGTTGCAGGTGCTGCTGTGTGGCAGCCAGGGCTGCGGCATGCGCAAAGGACGGGAAAGGCGTATGATGTGCTGATGTATGCGTTGCGGATATGGTGGCTTCCTTGCTGATAGCTAAAGTTGCTGCTGCTGCTGCTGTTGCCGCCGGCGGCTGTTGCTGCTGCTGCAGTTGTTGTTGGGTAGTGGGCGAGCTAGCTGTGGAGGATGCGGCCGATGAAGACGCAGAGTTGCCTGTCGATAATGCCAAAGTACCGGGAGAATTGGCATTAAGCAAATCACGAGACTGCAGCTGCTGCTGTTGTTGTTGTTGTTTCTTTTGAGTGGCAGCGACTGCAGCTGTAGCCGCCAGACGTTGCATTTCCTTGATGCGATTATAGTAGTTCTGCTCAAAGGCATTCAATATGCATAAATATTCCATATTCCTTTTATTTGCTGTGTATGTGTTGTAATATGTAAACTTTTTTTTGCTGAATTGTCAATTGTAACGCATATTGTACAACACTCACGCGGCGGCACACTCACGAGTTCACTCACGCACAGAAATTTGTATGATAAAAGCAGCGCTGAATGCTTGACTGAATGACTAACTGCCAGACTGAATGAATGACAGTCAGCCGGCTTCAATGTTCTGCTGGACAAGACAAGTTTAAGCGGCGATTTATTATTTTATGACTGCCTTTAGCTTTTTTTGTTGTTACTATATTTATTATTACGCTTGCGTTGCCTTAGTTTATGATTACTGTAGCTACAGATACAGCCGCGCACAACAACAGATACAGATACAATCTGTGCTCGGGTTACAGTTTTTGTTGTTGTTGCTGCTGTTGCACACTAGATACCGTAGAATTGTTTGACGTGCGCTTTAGCTTCAAGTCGTCTTTGAGCGAAAAAAAAATATATAGCACGCCTTTTATATGCACGAAGTATCTGTATCTGAGCGTGTGTATGTGTGTGTTCGTTTTTCTGAGTAATAATTTGCATGGAAATCGCCAAAGACTTGACTCTGCGACACATTCGCTGAACTTGAGCGCCAGTTTCGCTTTCGCATGTAGTTTTTATATTTTATTTTTATTTTGCTGTTTTAAAACCTTTTTTTTTCATGGCGCATTGCCAGCACGTTTTGTTGACTGTAGCTCTCTAGAGGCACATTACTTGGCAACCGCAACGACAAAGATGGAGACGACGACGACGACGGCAGCAACGACAACGAGAGCACGACGACGCGCCTGTTGCTACTTAACAGCTCCACGTTCAAACTCAAACTGAGCCATCGAGACTGACTGAAACTGCGCCAACTGCTTAGCTCAAAGCTCAAGCTCCAAGTCTCCAAACATTAAGCGCGCTCCCACTCTACACGGCGACTTGGATCTTGCCGCGCTCTTTTACGCTTTATTGTTCCTTTCATGTTTTATTCGTGTGTGTTATGGTTTTTTGCAATCGGCTTGACTCTCGTCGTCGTCGTCGTCGTGTAGACTTCTGGTTTTAAAAGCCATTTGCACTTGCGCCAGTTGTTTACTTGTTTTTTCTTTGGCTTTTATTTTTCCTTTTTCTCTTACCAATTTCCGTTTTGGTTTATGCTTTCTTGTTGTTGTTGTTGTTGCTTTCTTTGCATTCGTTTTTTTTTTGTTTTTTGGTTACTTTTTTACCAACTAATTGAAATTAAGTTTGGGCTGCATGCTTATTTTTTTTTTTAATCTGCTTTTGTTTGGCGTCTAGAAGCGCAACTAAATGGCAAAAAAAAAATAATAAACTTAGTCTAAGCCATAAAGTCGTTGCAACTTGGGTTGGGTTTTAAGTTCAACTTAGACTTGGCTTGGGTTGGGCTGAATTGGACACCAAGACAGTGCACATGGCGTGGGCGTTTTTGGGCCCGGTCAATGCATGGCTCTCATTATAATGTGGGCACACACACACACTTACAAACATATATACATGTGTATGTATATACTGTGTGTACATATGTCTTATGCGTTTAGGACTGACTGCAAAACTTGCTTGCGAAAACGACAACAAAATGAAACAAACAATAGGTCGAGCGTACACAAGAGCTGCAACAACAACAACAAACACTACAACAACAACAATAACATTGTAGTGTCTATAGACCAACTTCAACTTCATATGGCAAGTGATGGTCGTTGTAATTGTTGTTGCTGTTGTTGTTATTGTGTAGACTTTTGTGGCAGCCAAACAAAAAGCCAACAAAACTAAAAAGTGACTGTTGTCTGATTGTTGTTGTTGTTGCTGTTAACGTGGTATAGCAGCAGCCATTGCTGCAACAAACTAGAAAAAAAAATATTGTGAATTAGTCGAGACGTTGTTCGACATTGGGATACCCTATAACAAGTTACTCCAGTAAGAGGTTGTTATAGTTGAACTTCCCACAACGAAATTTAAATACTATGATTTTTTTAAGCTTGTTCGAGCTCGTGATGCAACGAATTTAAGAAGGAGCCTCTAAAAAGTGCACCAGGTCCGGCCCGCTTAGACAACTGGTTCAATTTTTGTATGTAGTATGCGTATATGAAATAGTGAACTAATTTTAAACCAACTTTGCAGAAATATTTTGGATAACAAAATATTAAAAATTTTGCTCACAATATTTTAAAAATAAAAAAGAATTTTTAACATTTTTTGATATGCTGCTTAAAAATATTTCGAAAAAAATTTTTTACGACAATTACTGTGGTGCGTTTATACTTAAACTAATAATTTAATTATATTTCTTTAATTTGTAGTTTAAGAGCATTAGGATTTTTTTTCAATTTTCCTAACGAAATGTGATATCTGGTTATTGTTAACATATTTTAATAATTTTAAAGATCAATCTTTTTTTTTGCTGTTTATTAAAAAAAAAAAATAGGTATCATCAATCCATCTTAAATACTACTGTGCCCAAAAATTAGTAGGAATTTTTTTCTAAATCAAAAAATCTTTTTTTTTTTTCGAAATCAATTTCGTCTCTTTCAAAATAGTTCCCTCCCGATATAATACACTTATGCCACCGCTTTTTCCAGTCCTTGAAGCATGCCAAAAAGTCTTCTTCCGTTATAGCCTTCAGAGCGCGCGCCGATTGACGTTGAATGTATTCAATAGACTCAAAACGAGGCCCAAAACATCCTTCAAAATGGTATTAATTGATCCATTTTTACGCCCATATCAGCAATGTCTCTAATAGTTAATAGACGGTTTGCAAGCACTTATTCTTTGAATTTTTGGATGTGAGCATCGTCAGTTGAGGTCGATGGTCGACAAGGGCGCTCTTCGTCTTTGACGCGTTCTCTTCCTTCTTTGCACAATTTATACCAATCATGAGTTGTTGATTTTGGTAGAGCTCGGTCCCCGTAAGCCTTCTTTAACATTTTTAATGTTTCTGCAGCTTTTATTCCATTCAGGAAACAACATTTTCCTTGTTGAACAATTTCAGACTTTGTAAAAATCGCCAAATTCACTTTTTGTGTCGCACAAAAACAAGCGTAACTCAAACACTAACGAATATTTTGACATATGTTTATATGCCAGTTTGGCATGGAAGTCAGTAACAGTTGTACCAACTTAAAAACAAAAAAAAAATGAGGTAATTTAAATCGAAAAATTCCTACTAGTTTTTGGGCACAGTAGTATATGATAGAATGTTTTACAAACTCCAAAACAACAATATTTGCCAATATCTATTTTTACAGTGGACGCTTTCAAGGCAATCGAAAAAAAAAATTTATCGCTGTAGTGACAATTCTTGATAAAAAGTTAAATAAACAATTTTTAAAAACGAAGAATAAAGCATTATCTTAAAATAATATAAGATCTTTTTAACTTTCGGAAAACTCTATCAAAAATTATATTGTTTTTTTTTTTTAAGCGGGCTTATCCCCGTGAGCTTCACACCATTAACAATCCTCCTATTTAATTTTTAACTATGCAAAAAATTTTATACAGATTATAAAATTATTGTAGTTTTGATTACAACCTAAACGAATTTTATGTTTCGCACCCATATTATATTATTATTTGGTGACTTCGGATTATTTAATAATAAAATAAACTGAAATATAGACTCAGTGTAAGATGTTTTAAGTTAATATTTTCTTGTCCATTTCTTTCAAGCTGTAAAGCTTGAGTTATATAGAGTGGGCCGTCTGTTGGTTTGCTTGTTAATTGTTTTATGCGACGCTGATAATTATCCAGGATAGTTTGACTAGTTTTAAACTTGACACTCTTTATGTCGAAAAGCATCCACTTTGGATGGGTATGTTCCGATTTGTGACTAACAACCAAGGCAACAGATGTCCCTCCCTGTATAACTGTGCCAAGTTTCGCCCGTGTGTCTTTTATAATGTGCTCAAAGTTCGCGAAGTTCTTCTAAAAGACAACTATACATAGATACATATTTACCAACTAAAAATTTCGTATTTATAGTTGATATTTCTAAGAACTAGGTGGGGTTACCTGAGTTAACGCTAAATAAAGAGTTATACAAAATTTGTCATCTGCCCCACGCCTACTCTTTATAAAAGTTACACAAATCCATAATACTCTTTAGACTATGACTACAGTGTATACAGAAAAAACACTGAAAAATAAAGCACAGCAGAAGTAGCAGCAGAAAGCAAAACAACACAAAAAGAGAGAAAAAAAATTGAAATAAAAAAAAACTACAATAAAAAACCCGTTTTTAATTCAATAGCAGGCCCATGAAATTTTGCGCCCGATTTGTACAACTACTACTGTTGCCTGTAACCAGCACACAAACAACAACATCCACTACAAGAACAACAGCAACAACAACATCTGCAACTAGACATGAGTTGCAACAGTTAGGCAACAACAATAGTGCAACTGTTGCATTTAGAAAAAATCAATCAGCTGATGGATCTATCTATCTATCGATTTCAAACAACAACGAGCATAATTCGAAATTCGATCAATCGAATGTTTTTTATTTCTTTTTTTTTTTTATTGCACGTACAAATACATTTGTGTGTAAGTGTATTTTATTAATACTATACACTGTACATACATATTTGCTAATTTGTGTCAAAATATTTGCAATTTTCCATTGCGTAGCAAAACTAAATTAAACAAAAATTGGCAAAAAAAAAAATTGGAATTATTGAACGATTGATTGACTAACTGAACAACTGAAGCGCCGCCGGTTAAGTTGCTTGGCTTACTCATCAACCAAAGATTTTGTTTTTGTTTATTGGTTTCTTATACACTTTGCAAAGGAGCTATTAACTTGTTCCTAAGGTTTGAAAAAGTTATCGAAATTTAACTTTTTAAAATTAAAGCTAATTAAAAGTATACAACTATTTTTTTGTTTATTTATATAATAGTTAAAAAAAAACATCGAATAAATATTCTAGGTTAACGTAATTCGAAATTCCGAATTAACGTAAGAGCACTTCGAGTTTATTACGGTGTTAGGCAATAGTGCAGAAGTGCACTTTGGTCTAAAACAGTTGTTGTTATTATTCGTAGTGTTTTTGCTTTTATTTAATTTACTTCGACTTTTAATAATTAAAGTTGTAATTTCTTTTCTTTTCATTATATTACCAAATATACATATATTCTATTGACAAATATCTTAAACTTTATATTCAAAACTTTTTATACCAACAACAAGGTGGGCCATACGAACAGCTGATTTTTGTTGCTGGTATCGTTAGTCAAGTATTTCTGCATTTCTGCTCAACAACAAAGTGTTTAAAAATTTATCAGGTGGCGAAACAAGGGAGAGTTGTTCTATCATTTTTTCGGATCTTCCTATTATACATGTGTGTATATTGAAATTGAACCATTTAATAAATATTTTTAAAAAATCGTTAATTGAGCAATGCTAATATTTTTATATTTACCTACGAAATGAATCAATTTTTTTCGCCCCGATTTGATTTAAATTCACACCATATAAAAGCACATGCATAAAAAAAATGGTGATCGACATATTTAAGGAACTAACCTTAAAAAAAATATGAAAATTAAATATTTTTTTTTAAGAAATGAGTTGGTTAAAAAAAATTTAATATTTTTTTAAAACAGCCCTAGTGCTAACTTAGATTAAAAAAAATAATTGGCTCTAAAATATTCAGTAGTTTAGTCGTAACTAAATACACATGAAAAACACTTTTTTTAAATGAAAACTGAAATTTGGTCTAAAATTTTTTTTCCCCATTCTGCATCGAATTGCATCATTACTTTTCAAAAATCGCTGGGGGCAGTTTCCAGTACCTTATCCAGCTAGACCCTTTATTGTTTTTCGCACTAATAATAGTGTATATACTCGTCGTAAACAACTATTCGATAATTTGCCAACTTGGTTGTGTTTATTTTTAGTGTAGCGTGAAACATGCGCACGCATGCGCAACGAGGTCAATCGAATGGCAATCGAGGCAACAACAACAATGCCAACAACAATAGAATGATTTAAAACAATAGCCGAGTTTCTACTTATAGAGTATAACACTCACACAATCCATCAAAATAAAGAGCACCAAGAGCTTAAATTAGACCAAACTTAGTGCAAAAAAAAAAAACAAAAAATTGGTATTGACAAAGTGACACAGTTGACGAAATTCTGCAACATTACTTCAAATAGATGGAAGTTTTCTTCTTTTTTTGTTTATACCCTGCATTCATTGTGTCAAGGGTATTATAGGTTTATGCATCGTCATAAGCTTATACGGTTTTTATACCAAAATGCTTAGCATCGCCTTGGTTGGCGATAGGAAGTTATCAGTTTTTACTTCCCCAGTGGGGAACAAACGAATATACAACAGATCTATTCTAAATATCCACTTGCATCGAGAAATCAAAAAAGATTTCAATGTTCTACATTTCGTGTGCGTTCAAATCTAATTTGTTTCGTTTTTATTCCGATTTGTAACCGATTATTTACTATTTGTAAGATTTGTATATGTTATTAAAAATTCTTACTTTTATGCTTTAAAGAATAAAATTCTCTTCTATTTTTTCATTCTTTAAAAAAATTGTTTTAAATAATTGGAGTAAAACCACTCGAATGTTGCTGTGGCAAGCTTCCAATGTTATCGATAGATTTTCAAATATAGTAATTGGTCTTATATCCTTTTTAAAAAAAAAGGGAAAAAATGTCATAAGAAAATAAAAACATCAAAAATTAATTCCTTGACCCCCCAAAACACCCCATTTACACATAAAAAGATGACATGATGATGATGATGATTTAAAAGTCCAAATGTTGAATTAAAATGTTACATTTTGTAATTATTGGGAAAAAACTATTTTTTTAAATCTTCAGGCTCGAAATCCAAGGTAAACTTACGATTCTTCGGCAATGTTGCTTGGAATTGCCCATAGGCGTTCTAGGGGGCGCCGTGAATCGACAAAAAATCTATCCACCCTAATGTATAGATTACTTTTTAACTTCAATGATTTTCATATGTTTTTTTTTCTAAATTCCGATTACTTACGAGCAGTCGATTGATATTTAGGTAGAATTTTCTTTGATAAATTAATTAATAAAGTTATTTAATAAATATATATTTTTTTAATGAATGATAAAAAGATTTTTTTAGTAAATTTGTTTTTATTCTATAATTTTCTTAAACAAAGTTAAATATATATTTTTTCATTTCAAATGCTGAAATTTCCCCACTTTCTTTATGATATTGTCATTAAACGTAAAACATTCATTTGATATTTATTATTTTTTCAATAATTGACAAATAATTTTTTTTGTTAATTTTATTTGAAACGTAAATAATGTTATTTGATAATTTTTATTTTTTTAATAGTTGATAAATATTTTTTTTTGTTAATTTTCATGGCTAAATGAGTAATATTTTTTTAAAATTTTCCTGCTTGCTTTTAGAATTTTTCTTAAAATGTAAGACGTAAACCATTCAAAGTATTTTTATCGAGCTGAATATTTGGGACGACTTTTCTTTGACAAGTAAATAAATAAAATGATGTAATTTTTTTATGAACGATATAATTTTTTTTTTCTTTTTTTTAAATTTAAATTTTTTTTTACTTTGCTTTTTTTTTTTTTAAAGTTTAAACCTTTTTTTTATTTTAAAATGATGCAAATACTTTTAGAATCTGCCATAAAATGTAAAGCATTCAAATTGTTTTTATTGAGCAATCGATAGCTTATTAGGACGATTATTTAGGACGACATTACTTTAACATGTAAATAGATTTATTTAAGGAGTACAACTAAGCACAGTTGACATTATATATTATAGAAAAAACACTCAATTTGGTTAGAAAAGAAAAATAAAGGCTATAACTAATTCTAATAAATAAATGTTATTTGAATTTTTTTTTAATGAATAATAAATATAACTTATATAGTTTTTCTCTTTACTTTTATTTTTTATAAAATGCTAAAAAACATTTTTTATGTTGTTTTGTAACATTTACAAAATTTATTTTTCATTGGTAAAATATTTAAACATTTTAATTCGCTAACGAGATATGTCTAGCCAAATTATAGTCTCAGTTGTCAATAAATCGATATATAGGATAGGCCTACTACAAAAATGTGGTGTGAACTTTACAAGTGACGACTAGTGTTGGGAATGCTCAATGAGTGAACAAAAATTAGCAACTTAATTAACTAGAAAGTGGAAAAATTCAGCAAAGTCGTTCTTTTTGGCTCAATTGCTCAAGATTCCTCCCTCATGACTCCCTGATCCTGCTCAGGACGGACTCCTTGATCGCGTGCTCTGTGAAGTGCAAAAAATTGACCTCTAACTCAGCCAAAGAGCAAGATTGTTCACTGAACAGAGAGCAGGTGAGCAAGACTACTCACTTACTTTAAAATGAGCTAAGAGTTAGTTCTTTAAAGTAAGCCATGTCTTTCCAACATTAGTGACGACCTACTCAACTGAATTTTGAGCCGCTGAATTCGAATCCAAAATTAAAACACTAAAAAGGGCAAGTTTTTTTTAATACTGCAAACCGATTTTGATTTGTCGTTTTCGAAATGTAGCGAGGCTGTTACTAAAAATATCTCCTAATCAAATTACTAAAATTGTCAGAAATTTTCATAAATTAATTCATTAAAGAAGTTCCACAAACAAGCTAGAGCCAACATGTAAGCCTAATCAATAATAAAACCTTCGAGTTCCCAACAAAATCACCCGCAAGGAATGCTGCCTAAATCTAAAATTCAAAATAATAAAGTTTTGGCTGCAGAGTATTCCACAGGCGCATACCAGCTTTGTTTCTAGATTTTATTTTTTTTTTCCTTTTTTTTTATTAAATTGTCAGCCCTTCAATTTGATCATTTCGATATTGTTATTGTGATTTTCAGTCGAGCTAAGCAGCCAATAGTTAAGGTATAATATTACGCTTGCAACATGGAAAATGCTTTGGCACAGTAACAATTATTATAAGCGCATATTGTTTAGAAATCAGTGCAGAAATTCAAAACCTTGCCACGAAAGAGATACAAAAAAAAAAAAAATAGGTCATGGTATTGGTGTTGTATGTATCTATGTGTATTTTTTTTTTTGTTGCACATTTTGTCGCGGAAATGCTAATGGCAAATTAATACAAAACTTCGAAGAAGATACAGACAACAGATAGCGCGAATTTTTGCAATAGATAAGTATGTTTATATTTTGTGAAATCTAATGGAGTCGCAAAAGTCAAAAAGATATACTAGCTATATAGTATAGTATAAGATAGTATGTGTATGTATAAAGTTAGTTATATGGCGTTCATAAAAACAAATCAGCAGCAAACCAGTTCAAAATTTAAATAAAAGCTGAGCGTGCGCGCGATTTAAAACCGGTTCGTAAGAACAAAAACAGCAACAAAAAAAGTAATAAGAAACGATTAAATAGGCAAAGGAGATAGATAATCATAACATAAATATGGTTGCCATTAAAAAAAATAAAAATATCATATCATCCGGTGTTAAATCAAGCGTGAGAAAAAAACAAACGAAAAAAAGCGTTTTAAATTGTTGCCGAATTTACATAAATTCGGTGAAATTGCCAACTTATATTGAAAACATAAATTAAACTATGCTAATATATAGTTATCTATATCTATTATGTATTACGGTTAGTCAACCGTTACAATAAAAAAAACTTCTCAGCTTAAACTTTCATTTCCTTTAGTTCCAAAGGCTATAAATTTTATTGTTTTGCAGTTAATCTCAACATCGCCAAAATTTTAAGTTTAAATGTATATTAATAAAAAAAAATTAACTTTCTGATATTCTTGTTTTTGTTACTATGCCAAAACTTTAATTATATGGATCTGATTATTAGTGAGGGCAGCACAGATCGGCATTTGGCAAATCCAATCATTTGAAGTTTCTCGATTTTGCAGTCTAGTGAGTCACAGCTGGCTCACCTTAAAGCTAAGCTAAGTTTTGTCATTAAAATATACTTTTCATTGTATTGCGATGTATTATTTTCTACAAGGGGGTTCCACACCCTGCTCGCTTAATTTGCCAGCCCCCTATAGGTAGACAGTCAGGCTAGATTGTTAAAATACACTCTTCTTTGACCAATTTATTTTCTACAAGAGGGCTCCGCATCCTGCTTGCTTAATTTGCAATCCTCTTAGTAGTCAGGTAGGTTCGATCTTTAAAATACACTCTTCGTTGTGTGACCTATTTCGTTCTTACTAGAGCACTCTGCGCCCTGCTAACTTTGTTTCTTAACTCCCTTAGAGGCTGCTAGTAAGGTTTAATGTTTGTCCTACTAGGGGGCTCCGCACCCTGCTAGATCAATTTTCCAACCTCCCCCCTTAGGGGTAGCCAGATAGGTGCGATCTTCAAAACATGCTCTGCTTTAATTAATTTACCAATTTTCCGCAACTAGTTTGCTAATCCCTCTTAGCTAGGATTGATCTTTCAAATACAATATTCTTTGTGTGACCTATTTATTTCTAACTAGACCGCTCTACATCCTGTTCTCTAGCTTTGTAGCCCCCTTAGGGGTCATCAGTTATTATAATAATGTATTTTAATAAGTGTGTGTTCTATTTATTTCATACTAGGGAGTTCCGCACTCTGCTCGCTTAACTTATCAATCCCCCTCAGAGCTACCCAGTTAGGATTGATCTTCAAAATGTGCTTTTTATTGTGTTTTCTTTTTCCAATTTCCAAAGCGTTTAATTGGGAAAATAGTCATATCTGCACGGATGCAGATGACTCAGTAGCTCGTGAGTTGTCGGAAATCGAAGCGAAGTCGTCGGTACTATGTAGATAAATGTTCAGCGGACGAATTGGTCAATAGAAATATTTGTAGGTCTAGCTTATAAATAGGATAATAGAGCTCTTCTTCCTAAGATTAGAAAGACGCTGCGCTGTTCCGCTCAAAAAGTCGGAGCTTCTGCAGGAGGTTTTGGTTCAGTTCAAGCAGAATACTAAAGTACCTAAGCGATTATTGGTTAGTTGGTGATGGTGAAGGTACTTTCTGTTATGCCTTCTGTAGGAGCTGCTGGTACAAAGAAGAGATGACAAGGTTGGGACACTTCTTCTTCTATGAACACATAAGCGTCCTGTGCAATATAAGTCTCAAAATCGAAGCGTTTTCTGGTTAGTAGGTTCTCGTGCAAATGAATAATCCATTCCCAGCAATGCCTTCTGCAGGAACTTTTGGTACTAAGGTCAGTTGAAAACGGTGGAGCTCTTCTTCTGTTCTTACCTCTCCCTAATGAGAAGAAAACTAGAGTACTTAAAGAAATTACTGGTTAGTCGGTGCTGGTAAAGACACTTCCTGAAATACTATCTGCAAGAGCTGCTAGTACAAAGAAGAGATGACAAGGGTGGGTGGATCACATCTTCTGTTTATGAGCGTCCCTGTGCAAAACAAGTCTAGAAATCCAAAGCGGTTACTAGTTGGTGGGATCTCATATAAGTAGACACTCCGTTCCCTGCGAATGACTTCTGCAGGAACTTTTGGTACTAAGGTCAGTTGAAAACGGTGGAGCTTTTCTTCTGTCCATACCTCTCCTTAAGGAGAAGAAAACTAGAGTACTTAAAAAAATTACTGGTTAGTCGGTGCTTCCTGAAATACCATCTGCAAGAGCTGCTGGTACAAAAAAGAGATGGCAAGGCTGGGCCACTTCTTCTGTTCATGAGCAGAACAAGTCTGGAAAACCGCAGCGACTACACTCCACTAGACACTCCGTTCCCTGCAATAACTTCTGCAGGAATAGTTGGTACGATGGATTGATGAAAAGCATTGGAGCACTTCATCAGTTTATGTTTGTCCCCAAGCAGAAGAAGACTAGAGTATCCAAGCGATTACTGGTTAGTCGATGATCATGAAGGAACAAAGCAGAGATGACAAGGTTGGGGCACTTCTTCTGCTCATGAGCGTACCTTAGAAGATCAAGTCTAGAACAACCGAAGCGTTTACTCGTTGGTCGGTTCTCATGTAAGTAGACATTCCATTGCCTGCAGTGAGCTGCTGGTACGAAGGTGAGTTAAAAACGATGGAGCACTTCTTTTGTTCATACCTCTCCCTAAGGAGGATACTAGAGTACTTAAGCGATAACTGGTTAGTCAAAGCCGCTGAAGGTAGACACTTCTGGTAATACCATTTGCAGGAGCTGCTGGCACAAAGAAGCGATGACAAGGACATGTTTTCTGTTCCTGCGCGTCACTACGCAGAAGTCTAGATACTCCGTTATCCTGCAATGACTTCTGCAAGAACTGTTTGAACGAAGGTAAGATGAAAACGGTGGGGTCTAACCCTAAGAAGAGAGGAAGGAGGCTAGAATACCAAATTCGCTGCTGACTGCTCCGCTTTTTGACCAGAAAGGTGTCTTAAAACAAAAATGGATATCACAGCTGCATTACATTTGCCCGAATCCAGCCCAACTGTTGCAAGTACTTGTTTTCACCTTACCTAGCGTAAGATTTAATATTAACTTTATATGCCTATAGCGTTGTTAACATCACCGTATCCATGCAAAAAACTAATATCTTTCATTTAAAAAATTTACATATTAAACATTATGGCTCCTATTGAATGCAACCATTAAACGAGCGCATTTGGCCCATAGTGCAACGTTAAGTGCGCATATTAAAATGTGTGGCAAATAGGCAAATGTTATTGTTAAACACATAAATAAATAAATAACAGCAGCCAACAGCAACAAGCGGTGGCAGCAGCAGCAACATAGAAAATAGAAAAAAGAAAAAGGCAGAGTCAGAGTTGGATTTGGATTCGAAGTCAGGCGTATTTGGCGGGACGAGCCGTAAAAACGAGTTTTTATTTTTATTTTCCATTTCTTTTTTTTTTTGGACGAGATTTGCGGCAATTACGCGCACCGTTTGCCAGTGTAGTAAAAGGAAGAGAGTGTTGTTGCAACAACAACAACAAGAGGCTACACTCAAAAGAAGAAGAAGCAAACAAGAGAATTGAAAGGCCATGTAAATTACACGATGAGCGGACACATGTCGACGTCTCCAGCTGTGCTTAAGTCTCGAAATTGCCACGATTTTTCTTTCTTTTGCTATGTAGTATTTATGTATGTATGTGTGCCTGCCCCATGCCGCACAATTTGTGTAACTATTTGTTTATTAATTATGGGCACACACCAAAAACGATTTCAACTTATAATGCTCAGGCAGCTTAATTAACGGCCATCGACAAACGACCCGCTTTTTTTTTCATCTATTTTTTTTTTTTCGAGACCTTAACTTGAAAGTTTTCATTATGTTTATTACATTGGGCACTGTTGGGTGATTTATGTATAATCGGTATGTAGTACATATATATATATATATATCTACAAATGTATGCTATGTTTACACTGACTATACAATAATGTGCCGTTTGTCAAGATTAGCCAAAGTTTGCACTTAAATTAAAAGCGTTTAGATTGGATACAACAAACTTTGCGTTATGCTATGTTTACACTGGCGCACAATTGTGGCAATGTGGAGAGGTAATGAGTGCTCACGCATTGACGTCATAATGATATGATGGTTATTTTTTTGTAATATATCAATTAATGACAGTTCTTGGAAATCAGTATCTAGTTCGCATGTAAACAGAATTAACTTTTTTCCTATTTTACTCTTCTTGGGAGCATTAGGGCGTCTACAAGAGAATTAGATCGTTATATACGAAACTCGGTGTACAGAAATTAGATGATTATTCCTATACCTGTATCGTATGATACAAAAGGTATATAAAGTTTGTGCAAGCCGAAATTGTATGTAACATATAGAAGGAGTCGTTGGAGATTCCCCAAAGTTATGGAGCCATGTCCGTCTGTCCGAATGAACGCCTAGATGTCGGAGCTTCACATTAGATCCCTTATTATTCCATAGGAGACAAGTTTATTTCATTTTTTTTATATCGGGGTTACATTATATGGTATAGCTCCCATAGAGGTGTTTCAGAGGACCTCGAAAAAAGCCAAAAGTATTAGAACGATTATTCGTTTTTTTATGAAGATATCGCAAGTTTTTTATAGTTCCTAAGCGCTGTACTAAATTTTATCAGAATCGGATCACTATATCACATAGCTCCCATAGGTACGATCAGTCAAAAACAATTTTGATTTCAAATTCCCCTGTTTTTTTATGTTTATGAAGGTATCGTAATCTAATATGGCAATCAAATGTCTTTTGGTGTTTTTAAACAATATAGCGAATTTTATTGCAAGCTAGTTGTACAGGTTATCCCGAAGTCGTCCGCGCCCGACTTTACGTATACCATTTTTAATAACGTTTTTTTTTTAAGAAATCTGTTATTTTTGTTTGAATTACACTTTTTTCCTTTTGTTAGAAATGTGCGAAAAATGGGAAGTGATAAACTACACTAGTTTACAAATTTAAGGGTCATCGATTGAACTTTCATATATGAGTGTTTATTTAGGTTTGTTTTGGGTCAAGAAACACGAAAATTAGAACCTTTTTTTTTCTTAAGCATTGTTTTCGAGATCTTTTCCCATAATATGCTTTTGATCACGTTTTTCAGTTATTCGTTGATATCTAGTGGCAAAATTTTTTACTGACATGAAAGACGATATCTTTCGATCTAATCGTTCACGATGAAAAAAGTGCCTAAAAACAGATTTTTCAAAGCTTGAAAAAAAAGCTTGCAAATTTCGTGTTTCTCGACCTAACATTATCCTAGAAAAAACACTTTTTTACGAAGGTTTGTTTTTCGTGTAAACTTATCTATCATCAAGGGACATTTTCGACGCCTCTTGCTTTAAATTTCAATATTCGCACTAAAGCCCAATTTTTTAATTATTGATAATGGCTGCAACTTAGAAATATTTTGTTTAAACGAAACTATCTTTCGGAGATTAGAGAAATCGTCACGTAATGAAATTTAATATGCCATGTGTATGTCAATTTATTAATGGTTAATTCATTTTTTTATCTCCTGTCTTTTCCATATATATTTTGTATTTTACTACAAATTTTTTTAAATAATTGCATTAATATTTTTATATAGTTTATTTGTTTTGGGCTGTTTCGCTTAAATATTTTGTATATATAGACATTTGCTATAAGGAGATCAAGATGAACTAAATGCTGTACAAAAAAAGAAGTTCTATAGTGAAAAATTGTCGTAGAGAGGCTTTGTTTGGAAAGCAAAAGTCTGAACAAAAACATAGTAAATTTAGGTTGACAGAGCCCAAGAATGAAAGAGACTTCAAATACACTTACTATATAAATCAAGTTTAAGGCAAAGTGAGAAGACAATCGAATAATTAAACTATGCAAAAACTATTCGATATTTTAGCATTCGGTAACTGTACCCATACGTTGCCTGTTTACACTAAAATATACCGCTGTTCAGCTTAATTACGATTTATGCCATGGTGCAGTGTAAACTCAGCATTACAATGTACAATCTCATGTATATATATGAGTACATATAAATTCATATGCGCCTTGCTGCTGCTGCTGATGCCTTTGATTATGACAAATTCATTAATCATACATAGGTTAACGACATTTTGCATTTCGGGCTGGCTGATCAATCAAATTCTGACTACAACAACTATTACAACAATACCAAGCGAAAACAGCGTGGTCTGCGATTTATGGCCTCATGGTCAGTTGTTGGTTGATTTGTTTGTTTTGGCCAAAAGCTGAATTGTTGACATGTGCCCAGAGGTTGGGGCTCTAAATGAGGTTAGCCAAACTAACTAGTATCTAGCTAGCCAGAAGCATCGAAATATCTGTCCAAATTAAAGTCCCACAAATTGGCAGCCAATACAAGAACAAAAGATTTGCTGACGTTAAAGGTTGCTGTGTGACCGTATTCTTTATGCCTGTAAATTAAACTAAAGTTGGTATCCTAATATAATTTATTTTATAAAATGGTAAAATGGGAACTTGAGAGATTACGCCTGATTATATGCGATCTAACAAGCAGTGTCTAAAAATTATAATTCTACCTTAATAGTGAGCCCAACAGAACTTGGCTTGCCTGAATGTTGGCCTGCCTGGCAATAAGTCGAATCCCAAATACGCTAACCGAAAGATATTATAGATTATGAAAAAAATATGTAAGTTCAAAACATCATAAAATTCCGTTGAAATCCTTAAAAATTGAAAATTGAACCTAGATCCTTACCTCGTCGTACAAAATTATTCTTACAAAAAAACACTAAGATTTTAAAAATCATACTAAAGGTAGATGTTAAAAAAAAGTGCAAAATAAGCAAATTTCAGGACAAATTAAAAAAAATTCCAAATCTAAGATCATTTGAACCTTGAAATTTTCGATTTTTTTTTAATTTTTCCTGAAATTTCCTTATTTTGCGCTTTTATTTTAACACCTCTCTCTAGTATGATTTTTATAATCTTGACATCATAAAATTCCGTTGAAATCCTTAAAAATTCAATTGAATCTAGAATCTACGTACAAAATTATCCTTAAAAAAACATTAAGATCATAAAAATCATACTAGAGGTAGATGTTAAAATAAAAGTGCAAAATAAGGAATTTCAGAGTAAATAAAAATAATTCCAAATGATCTTAGAAACCTTGAAATTTTGGATTTTCGCGATTTCTCTAAACTCAGAAAGAATTTGTAATAATTCGAAGAGTATTGAAAATATTTGACCCAAATGTTTTTTTTTTTCAAAAAGGTACCTCACAGAGAGGTGGGGCACTGCGACCAAAAAGGTCTTTTGTACCATACCCTAATATTAAATCAAAAGACTTTCCGCTTTCCTCATGAATAGCAGTAGGTCTTTTGTTGGTATTGCCCTGAGATGGAAGGGACTAAGCCGTTCCTTTCCCATGTGACAGGCTCTGTCCTATACAAGCGCTGGGCAGTCACAGAGAATATGTCTCGGGGTTTCATCGTCTTCTAGGCAGATACTGCACTCTGAAGAGTCCGATAGGCCAATTTTCTGTAGATGATATCTAACAGTGTGGTGGCCAGATAGGTAAGCTACCAGGAGCTTTAGGTCCGACCTTTTGTCTTGTCCAGAGGTTTGACAAGCACTTTTGCTTGACGAAGCCCCGGAAGGGAGAACCAGTATCTCCTATGTTCTTCTGCGGCCCATTTGTTTATCATGGTTTTAATCGACCACCAACCAATACCACAAAACGGCGCAGGAGATTTAGTCAGGGTGGAGGCACCCTGTCGTGCTAGAACGTCAGCGATCGTGTTACCATTCACTCCCGAGTGTCCAGGCAGGCGGACAGGGTTTGGAGGTAGTTATGGCATTCTATAACCATCCTAGAGGGGATGCTCCAGGATGACAATGCCCTAATAGCAGCTCGGCTATCTGAAAAAATGCATATGTTTGCGCCCCTAGTTCCCTTGAGAAGGAATGGCATGAATCTCCGCTTGAAAGACGCTGGGCCAGATGCCCATTGCGGTAGAGATTCTGGTGTTGGGTCTAACTATTCCAACACCTACATCCTGCTCAGTTTTGGACCCATCCGTAAACCATTGTTGCCAATGGGGGGTTGACCCAAATGTTAAGTCTATATGCTGAGCAGCGGGCGGATTTTTATTGAAAAGTTTCGGATTTGTGCAACTCTAATGAATGAGGGTTACATGAGGCTTTACATCAAATTGTACTGTATACCTCCAGCTATGCATACAGGGTAGGATCAAAAAAGGAATTAAAATATTTTGTATTGAATCCTTAGTAGTCCTCAAAAAAGCACACTTGACCCTACATCGTCTAGTACTCAATTTTCGGTAACCTATTCAGAGATGCCGTCACGACCACTTTGACGTTTTCTATATTAATTTCCCTTGAGGACTACATAAAAACGCAGCGAATACGCGTGCGCGTTTTTAAACGCGTCAAAAACGCTGCCGCTTGTAGCTCGTTAAAATTTCAAGAATTTATTTTTCAAAACATTTTATCGCAACGTTTTTTTTTGTTTTTGTTATTACTTTTGCTGCTGTGTGTATATGTGTGTGTGTGTATGTGTTTTTGTTTTATATATGATTATATTTAATAAAAAGCTTGCTATGTGACAGCTGTGCGCATATTTTTCAAAGGAATTTGTCAAATATGTGGCATGTATATTTATGTATGTTTATACACATGTGTAGTTATATATTATGTATCCATGCATATGTTGATAAAGACATTAAATTGGAGCACGAAAACAAACAAATAATAAATAAGCAGACGAACAGAATATAGAAAAATGCTAACCATATAAAAGGTATGCAAAAATGTTTACATAGTTTATATAATTGTTATATATTGATATACTACATAAAATAGCAAATTGACATAAAAATTGATTTATTTTGTGGTTGAGTGCGTGACAAGATTTCTCAATTAAAACAAGCCTTTTCAGTTTGAGTTGAGCAAACTGAGTTCGAATCTGGATATCCGGATATTAAATTTTGAATTGAGCCTTGAAAATTTGGAATGTGGCAGATTTGGGCAACAAAAAATTTTATACTTTTAATGGTGTATAGTGACTTACTTTTTTTTATAAATGTTGGATTATAATCCATAGAATCATGGGTTGATTCCCAATACTAAATATATGAGAAAATAATACTTAATTCTGTTGTTTTTCTATTTTCTTCTGGATTTTGTAGGAAATAATGTTTTTTGAAAGTTATACTTTTTAGTTTTTGAATATTTCCAAAAAAAAAGGTACTTATATTTAATATTAAATATCTATGTACTATGGTCTACCAACAAATTTTCGCACAATTTTAAATAATGAAATATTTTATTACAAAAAATTAGCACTTTTTATTTTTGTCTGGATTAACTATGTCTAAATAATGGTTCCCCTTATACTTTTATTCGAGCTTTCGGTATTTTTGGGGTCAATCTTTAAGAACTTTGTAGGTATTGCTTTATTGCAATTACCAACGATATTGATGTCCGGAAACTAGGCTAGAATTTCGGGCACGTGCTATACTGATATAAAAAATTTAATATAATAATAATTATCTTGCTAAAAATGTTTTGCGACCTTAACAATTTACTGTGCTTCCTGCCCGCCGACAACATTCCAATTCCACAATTTAAGCGGTGCATAAAATGCCCAAACTCTCAAGAGCGCCAGCTATGTAAGGAAAAAAATTCAAGTCTCCAGCGATTAGCACCTACACGGTTATTCAGGTTGAATATTTTCAAAGTGGCGCGTTTTGCCCCACCCTAGTTTTTTCTCCAAACAGACAATAGACAATTCAATAATCACACTCTTAACTTATGTAGTTTATTTGCTTTAGAGTTATCTACCTAAAAAAAAACACCCTGTAACTATGAATATTTGACTTTATCAAACAATAAAACTTTATTTCGGTTTAAATTTGGCTGGTTAAAAGAAAAATTTTTATAATGCATTGAAATAATAAAAGTAGCTTTAAAGGCTTTTAGGTCAAAGTTTACGTTAATATACGTCTATAATTTTTTTCAAAGTTAAATTTCTTTGGTTTTGGTAATTTTTTACCAATTTTTTTGTTGAAGAAACTTGAAGCAAATAAATATATAAATTATTTTATTCAGCTCACTTCGCTTCTCAACTTTCATTCCTAGATATCGTTTTTTATATTTTCTTATACAAAATGTTGTCTTTAATTATCATCAAAATTATCTTAAATTTAATCATGATCACAAATCCACAACAATTTGCAAGCGCCATCTAGCGCCCACACTTAACAGAGCAATAAATGATGATGGGCACACTTCTAATATATAAAAGAGCAGCTCAAGTGGGCGCTCCATATAGGCGCGTTCTGACTTGTCCAAAATTTTTTAGTTATTATTTATGTGAGTATCCAATTAGTGTTCATTGCCTGCAGTCGTTTTGCATAAGAAAATCGACAGAAACTGCAACTAGGAGCACTTGAATTGGATTGGAAATCATGCATTCTATGAGCCAGTCACTCACGAACAAAATGATCACGATTTAAAATTTACTCACGAAACAAACAATACAGTTGCCTTGCTTACTAATGATCATAATAAAACGATTGGGAATTATAATAAAATTGACAGGCTTTGGGGTTACAAACATTAATCAGCGCATTTTTATAAATATTATATCAACGCTTAACAGCGTGGCGACAGCTTATCGCTTATTTACACATAAATAGTCTTAAATACAATACAATATATATTTATTAATTGTACAATAAATAAATAACGAAAAAGCAAACCAAAAAATGCTAAAAGCATTGCGCTTCATTTCTAAACAAATTGTTATGTGGGATTTTTTAGGCAGTGGCGTAGATAGCGAGGGGAGCTTATGGAAAAACGTGAATACCTCGAGGACGTCGAAATTATTATTGAGAGAGGGGACCTCCAAGAAGATTTATTATATTTAATTTAAAAAAAAAAAACTAAGGTAAAGTTTTTAAAAAAACTATAATTTCTCCCTTTTTTCAATTCCTTGATCAAAATTACAATAACATACAGAAGAAAAAAATCTTTAAAGTTGTATCGCTTCTTGCTGGAGCACAGGACAGATTTTTTTAAGCTATTTTTTTTTTTTTAATTGTTGTTTATTGTTGGAATGACATTCCTTTAGGGAGCTTATGGAGTGAAATAATAAAAAAAAAATTGTCATGTAACGAAATAAATCATCGGAAAAAAATTTTTTATTTACACAACCTGCACAGACACATTTTTAGTTTAATTCAAACTTATTGGCATTTTTGTTCACAATTTGAGAATAATTACATATTACTTTTCCGGGTTACGATCTTAAAACTCGCTATCGACGCTGATTTCAGCTTTGTTGGTAGGTATAAGGTTTGCGTGCGACTTATTAAAAAAGATGATAAGAAAATTATGCTAAACATGGCAAAAAATCATCTTTTTGAAACCTCAAAAAAATCAAAAGTTTTAAATGAATAATTCGTTTTTTTTTTTTAAATATCGAAAATAATCAAATTATTATTCAAGAATTTTTTCAGCCCAAGCACTGTGCCAAGTTTGATTGAAATCGGTTGACAATACCATATAGCTCCCATAGGACGATAGGTCCTAAAACGTATTTTCAACTAAATTCGTTTTGTTTCGTTTTTTTATAAGGATATCGTAACTTATGTCAGTTTTTCAAATCTGCCCTATTTTGGCACATAATGCTATTAAAAAAAAGGCGGAAGGAACTTGGGCCTGACGGGAAACCTCGACTGCATACTCTTTTTTTACAGACTTATGACCACATAATATTAGCTTATATTTATTTCACAATATTTTACTTTTATTTCTATATATAACAAGGTGGGTTGCCCAATTTTTACTAGAAAAGTTAGCATCTTCTTCAAATGCTCTATTTTTAATAAGTGATGTTGGATTGCTTGGGTAAGGGAATTAGAGCGCTATTTTGAAAATATCAGGGTTTTATTGTTATTTAGGGTCACACTAAATTCAAGCCACAAACTTCAAGCTTGTATATAGTATTATTGAAGATCTGAAAACAAAGCATTTGTGTCTATGTATAGCTTTTAATGCCTTTGTTCGATTATTTGTAGATTAAAGAACAAACTTTCCATAGTATTCCATAATAGGCTTCAGCTTTCAAATTAAGAAAATCATATGAAAAATTTTTTTATCCAATTATTTCTGCACTTTTTTTAAAAAAAAAGGTAAATTCCTTTGTCTGATCATTAAATACTTTACACATCCAAACATACTTTGCGAAAGTGGATCTGGGAGTACGTATGTTAAAGAAAGCAAATATAGTTATACTTTTTACTATACATAGAAACAAGGTGAAGGCATAAATAAACTGGGTATTTTTTTATTGTGAGAGTTAGCTACAAAAATTATCTACGAAGGAATGAGCTGTCAACAGGGATCAAAAAACGTCCAAAGTTTTGGTATACTTATCTCCAATGACCTCTGAGAACTAGGTTTTCATGAGAACAAACTTCGGTAAAAATTTTAAATTCATTTTTGATCTGCCGCAGACAAAAACAAGCCTAATAGAACAAATTTTCCATAGTTTGGGGGGAAACATGATACCAAAAAATCGCCGAATTTTTAACTCCAATAATTGTAAGGAAACAAAGGAAGATTCGAGTACTTGGCATATCCACACTGAAAGCATGGGAACATGATACCATAAACCCGCCGAACTTTCAACTCCAATAGTTGTAAGGAAACAAAGGAAGATTCGAGTACCTGGCATATTCACACTGAAAGCTGGTTGGTTTGTAAAACGCAAACGGAGGATCCCCTTGTAATATATTACTATATACTATTTTAACAAACAAGGTTTAGGCATACATACACCGGTTCAATTTTATAGTGTGGGAGTTAAGTTTGGAATATAGAAGAAGCTAGGTCTTCATGAGGATAAACTGTCTAGACGTATGATTTAAAATTCACTTTTGATACACCCTTGACCAAACGGCCTAACTACGCCACTGTTCTGACTATTAACTAAAATTTCGCACATTTCTTTGGCTGGTGGTCACGCGGCTTATTTGTTTGTCGTCGACGTCAGCGTCGGCGTTGCTATTTGCCGAATGGGAATTGCATAAATAAATAAATAAAGACAATATGAGATATGTCGCCAACAGCACAAAACTATGCAAGTCCGAACCGAGGGCATTCGCTACTGTTGGCTGCAGCCGCTGCAGCTATTATTGATAACATACCGCCCCGTGCGGCGGTGTCCGAGTCGAGCATCGGGTGCGACTGCCGTCAAAAATGCGGCATTTGACACATTTATGAAAATCGGAATCGGAATGCGCTGCAAACTCATTTGGTTGGAATGTTTTGTTCGTTTTTGTACAAAAATAAAACATTCGCTGCGTGTGTTTGTGTGTGCGTGAGTTGACGGTAGAGATTATGAGCAGATGTTCGGAATACTCTTTTTGTTATTATTACATTTTTTTTGTTCTTTACAAAGATGTCATGGAGTTGGCATGCATTTTAAATGCCATGAATCATGCAGCAAAGGAGCCATTAAAAGTTAACTTTACTTTGGAATATGATGATGGCACAAACTTTAGTTTGCTGCGGCTCAAAGGTGAAAGACATAAACATAAATTGTACAAAATGTTGCCCTCGTAAAGTGTTTAAAGTGCTTGGGCTTTTTATATGGAATTTGTTAATGGCTGTAATGTTAATTTAGAAAGACTTACCACTCGCATTGTTTTGCACCATGGTAGCTGCCCGGGAGAGCACATCGAGAGCTGATTCCATGTTGGGAACTAGATTTTAAGACTATAGCACAGGGCGCATGAGCTGCACACTGTAAAGAAATAGAGCATAGTTTAACAATAAGCCACAAAATAATATATTAAACTATATACATAGATTTAAGCTGGTCTATATAGATTTGGCCATGTAAATGGTACGACAACTAAACAAAGACTGTCGCTAACTGACTGACGCAAGACGAAATCCTGCTGCCAGCAAACATTTTGGATTTGTTTCATGTGTGCAGCAGGCAGGCAGGCAGCAACAAACATCGATCCCTAGGCCTGGGCAAGTGTGCGGGGGCATACGTACAATGCAGTTTGGGACAGGTTTGAAGCAAACCCGCAGCAGCAAACACGAAATTTGGCAGCAACGCGCACGAAACCAAAATGGACTTACTTAAAATGCCATATTGTTGCCATGCAGGGGCTCTTCAGCAGCCTAAAATTTGGATACTGCTCGGGGGTTTTTCTTTTTTACCTTTTGTTTGCTTTTTTTGGACGCTTTCAAAATGTTGCTCTTTCTGCGTGTGTGCGTATGTATGGAATGCAGCTGTTGTTGTTTTTTTTTTTTGGTAATTTTGCGGAACAGCGTTTTAGAAATTTGCAAAGGTTTATGCTAGTTTCGTTTTAGCTTAGCAACATCACTTTAATGCACTTGGCTTATTTATTTTTGGTACAATTATAATCACAATAGTTCATGCTTTAAGATTTCACTTTATAATATGCTTGTATATTTAATGCACTTGGCTTTTGTTGGCCAACATTTTCATTAGCGATTTATTTGTTTTATGCTTCTATATCAAGCAAAACTGTTTACTTAACGCCTATTCCGAATTAAACGTATTTTTACAATAATGTAAAATAAAATGAGAAATTATGCTGCCGACGTTAGAGATGAGATACAATCGAATGGCTGTATTGATGACACAGTTGCCACTTGCTAATATATGTTATCGATAAATTGTAATTTGTATTTTTTTATAAAATTTTATTTTTATTAAAAGCTTGATTAGAGTTATATTATAAATTCTATATTTAAATTTAATTTCGTTAAAGTTTTATTTTTGTTTTATTATCATTGTGCGCATGTAGTGCAGTGTTGCTTTGCAGCTGTTTTATTATCGTTGCTTTCAAATCAAACGCATTCAAACAGTTTTTGTTTAATAAAGCTAGTTTTTGTTTAGCTTGTGTAGCGTATAATGCACTTTAACATAAAAACAGCGATACTTAACAGCACAGCAATATAACCATTTTTAATAAAAACATTTTATAAACAATTCAGTGAAAAATAACATTCACATATTACAGCGTTGCCATCATATTGTAACATATCGTTTTTGTTTAGTGCCACCTTGTTAAAAAACATCGCATAACTGCAACGGGCCCTAAACACATCACTAACGAAAAGAAGTGTAGGCCGTAATGCTGAGCAAAATAATAAAAATGTAATTATTGTCTAAATTGAATTAATCAAAATGTAAGTAAAGCATAAAATATAAATTTTAAGCTGCTTGTATATGCTGCTTTGCAAACAACTCAGGAAATACAATGTCTTAATGCGTGCTTTCAGTTACAGTGTCGGTGAAAAATCAATTAGGCCCACTATAAAAATTGCTAATACGTATATGTGTGTATATGCATTTATCTATAATGTTACAGCCGTTGTACATTTAATTAAAACTCAAGCCAATTGACAGCAAAGTAAAACGGGTGCGTGAGGGGCGTCGGCTTTCACCCAAAACAGCTATATCGCCTCCAAAAGAGGGCAAAAGTGAAAGCTTCCATTTGCAGATTTTGCATTCAAGGTCGTTGGCAGGTAGCTTCAACTCTTTGTCATCATTTCAAAACAAGCACAATGGCCGTAAGCTTTGAAAAACATCGTGCGCAAATTGTAGCCGCCTGGAAAGATGTTCTTGATGATAAAAGCGGTACCAACTGGTCTTTGTTTGGCTACGAGGGTCAAACCAATGAATTAAAGGTTGTGAGCACCGGTGAGGGCGGCGTAGATGAATTAATCGAGGATCTGAATAGTGGTAAAATTATGTACGCCTTTCTACGCATTGAAGATCCCAAAACAGGCCTTAACAAATATCTGCTAATAAACTGGCAGGTGAGTCAATGGTTTATCTTATCTGGTAGTTATATATACCTATATACTTATAAAATATTTTTACTGTTTAGGGAGAGGGCGCACCTGTTGTACGTAAGGGCACTTGTGCAAATCACATACATGATGTTGGCAAAGTGTTATCTGGTGCACACTTGACCATAAGTGCGCGGAATGAGGATGATATTGATTTGGAACGTCTACTTAAAAAACTGAGCACGGTAAGCTCGGCCTATAGCTTCAAGGAGCCGCGCGGTGGCATGGAGGAGCAAAAGGCGCCAGTGGGCACTAACTATACGCGCGTCATACCCACAAAGGAACTGAACGCCAGCGTCATGCAAGATTTTTGGAAAAAAGAAGAGGCCGAGGAGAAGCGTCGTCTTGAAGCGGAAAAAGAAACTAAGCGACTGCAGTCACAAAAACTCGAGCAGGAACAGCGTTCCCGTGAAGAAAAAGAGCATAAGGAGCGTGAAAAGCTGGTCATAGCCACGACCAAACTGCAGCCAGCACATGTGCCTATAAAAACGTAAGTTGTTTTGGACCAAATAACTTATGTATAATTTTTATAAAACGATTGCCTTTTACAGCTCACCTCAGCCGCTGAGCCCTGAAAAAACCGCTGCAGCATTTGGCACTAATTTGACCGATGCTGACCGTATGCGCCAGGCGCGCAATCAGGAAGCTCGTGAGCTTATTGGTTCACGAGTGGGAGCAGCCAAAGCCATGTTCACTAAGCACACTAGCGAGGGTCAACTTCAGTCCAAGTTAGTACAATGCTTTAAGGCAGTAAAAGTTACACAATAACTATTGCTATTGCTATTTTGTAGACTCAATACACAGCCACCAGCCAAACCTGCACGCAATTCCATCGCACAACGCATTAATGCATTCAATCAGCAAACGCCAATCCAGGATGTGCCTGCAGCAGCGCCTTTAGCAACCACTGCCCGTGATGTGTCACCAGCTAAGCCAGCAGTAGCCATTATTGAGCCATCAACTGTAAAGCCCGATGTAATTTCCGCCATAGTTGCAGAGGAGGACAATCCGCCTGCTGATGATATGCCATTGGCTCATGAAAGCGAGCAATTCTCGACTATAAAGCGCTCGCCGCATAGCAAGACCAATTCTTTGCAATCGCAGTCACCAGATGAAACGACTTCATCAAATGAAACGGATACGGCCGTGTATCAGGCGGATGAGGAAGAGGTGCGCACCAAAGTCTCGGTCACTGTACAGCAATCACAGTCGGCCAAAAACGGAGTAACCACTGTAGAACGGAATGATTGTGAGTTGGGAAAACTTTGCTTTAATGAGCGATCAGTTTGTTTTAACTATTTTGCTTTTAGTGACGGACCTGATTAATGAAGATGATTTTATATGCCAGGAGAGCTTGGGCGATTTGGGTTTACGTGCACGCGCGCTTTACGACTATCAGGCAGCTGATGAATCAGAGATTACTTTTGATCCGGGCGATGTTATAACGCATATCGATCAAATCGATGAAGGTTGGTGGCAAGGACTTGGCCCCGATGGAACCTATGGACTGTTTCCGGCAAACTATGTCGAAATCATAACCTAAGCACGTATTATGTCAAACTGCAAAGCAGCTAAGAAACATTTTTTGCTAGATATTTATACATATTACATATATATTATATAAAATTGATATATAACTTTACTTTTTGGAAAATGTACCGAAACTTCATAAACATTTACCTAATACTAATTGCTACGGACTCTACTATATTTATATACAAAAGCATATACATGCATATTATTACACAGTAAAAAGCCCAGTAATACTGTTTTTGAACAATAATTTAGAAATTAATGAGATTTCAACACTAATTAATATGCCCAATAATTACTTATAAAGCATACTATATACTTACCTACTCACATAATATACTTATGTATATCCTACATTTGTAAAACAATAATGCATCACACGCAATTGTTATAAGAAGCTTTTTGTTTTGATATGTAAGCTGAAGGATGTGTGTATTACTTTACTTGTGTATATGATAATGATGATGATAATGATTGTTTGTTTTCTTAAGTTTTTGAAACAATGTTGCGTCCTTTCTAATTATAGCCAATATTTTGTAATTCGTAACCAAGACTTCCAATAGAACACAACTGTGTCGTCCTAATAATTAATTTTTGCTGCATTTTAAACATACTATTTTTTATTATTGTATTTGATTGTTATAAGCAAGTTTTGTAAACTTTTTCCAATATATATAAATTATTGTGCAACAATAAGCAATATTATAATGGCACAATTAAAGTGAATATATAAATGAAAAGCACATTTCATATAGTCAACAATATCTACATTTATTTTATTAATTAGTAGCATAAATAATTACATATATGTTTGTTTATATAGCATATATAGAGTGTTGTAAGAGTTTGTTTGTTTGTTTATTTAACAATTTAGCAAAAAGTTGACTGACATTTTGGCCACACCTTTTGGTAAGTGCAAACGGCATATGCATTTTGTTGTTTTTGTATGTGAGATCATACTGTGGCTTATTTGCACCTGGCTAGCCAAAAAGAGATTGTTTGGTTGGTATGTCTACTCCGGCTCTTAATCATTAACTGATATACATATTTATAAAGAAAAAAGAACCAATATATAATAGTTAATTATTTAGCTTTTTGTTTTTACTTTTCAATATCGCGTGTTGCTTAAATCTAATCAGCTCTTTTGAGTCCATAGAAATGATGAAATTGTTTGCAATGTTTCTAAGGCGTATATGTATGTAGTATGCATGTATATAATAAGTACATATCTTAACTTTCGATTCTAGTTATTAAGCAAAAATTCATTTGTTGAGGCACTTTTATCGATTTACTTAAGGCTAGCGAAATTTTGTTGGTGTTGTTGGTTATGTCACATGAGATTTGCAAGTCTAATCAGTAAGTACCAAATTATAAAAAAAAAATAAGGATAACGAGTGCGAAGTTTAACAATTACTTCGATCTATATCGATACGTTTAATCATAATCTTTCGACCATTCACAAGTTCCAGGTTTTTTATCTCTTTAGCTTTCTCTTCACCTCTCACTTGAATTTGGTAATTGTTTTGCTTAAATGTTTTGAAATGGTCGCCGTATAACGGCTCTGGCTTCATCATTTACTGGACTCGGTGATCGTAGTTGACTCCGTAGCGTTATTGCTGCTTACTTCCTCCTGAGTGTTTGCAGGCTCTGCTGCAGCTTCAGTTGCTCCTGGCGGCGGTGGCAGCGGTATGGGCTCTTGTATTTTGGTAGCATCTGCCGGTTGTGGTGACATGGGCTCGGGCACGCTTGTCGCGGGCGCCTCCTCTACACTTGTCACAGCCACCTCCGTTCCTGCAGCCATTCTGGCATTCTCCTCGGCCTTTGCTTCGAGCACATTAATGGAAGCCTGTATGCACTTAATCGCCTCCTTACGCGCCAAGCGTATGCTATCCTTGCCATTCGTATCGATTGTGTCCAACTTTAGTAAATTACGCGTCAACATTTCATCCAAATACACATACTCTTTGTCCTTGCGCATGCCCTTAAACTGCTCCACTTTGCCCATTAAATCCAGCACATCGCGCTGTATGTCTTGTATCTTGCTAATGGAGTCCAGCGTGTGTGGTGTTTGTGGTGGCAGGCCTGCATCAGCCTCTGACATTTGTTCCTGCTGCGGTTGCTGTTGAGTATTAAGTGGACTGGGACGTTGCTGAGTATGTTGTGCCGGCTGCTGTGGCATCTGTGCATGCGCTTGTGCACTAGCTGTAGCTGTGCCTGGGGCAGCATATTGGTTTGGTATCTCCTTATGCGCATTTATGATGGGCTCACTGCGACCCTCTACAAAGATGGGTATAGTGCGCACATTGCTGCCATTGGGTGTTTGTGGTGGCGGCGGAGTTTGCTGCTTCTGCTGAGACTGAGACGGCATAAAGTACGGCTGCGGCTTTTGCTGAGGATGAGGCTGTGTCTGTGGCATATAGTATTGCGGCGGCTGCTGCTGGTACTGCTGCGGACCTGGACTTGTCTGTGTGCCAAACTGCTGCTGTTGTGGCTGTGCAGCAGGCGCTGGTTTTGGACGCGGCTGCTGCTGTTGTTGCTGCTGCTGTTGATATTGGAAATTTTGCTGCTGCTGCTCGGGCGGTGGCGCCGAGTGAGAGCGCGCTGCCTGCTCCTGTTCGGCTGCATTCTTTATGCCCATATCCATGGTATTGCGCAGCCCATGTTGATTCAGCGGCGCGCAGTCGACTTCAGAGCGACCAGGATCCTCTGTTTGTATAGCAGCATCACAAAGACGCTTGGTAGGCGATTGTGGCATAGGCTGTTGCGGCTGATAGTAAGCCTGGGGCGGCTGCTGCTGCATAGGCTGTTGTTGTTGCTGATAAACCGGATGAGGCGGCTGTGACATAGGTTGCTGCTGCTGCTGCGGCACATGTGTGTATACATGCGACTGTTGTGGATTTACGTTTTCAGCATGAGGCATGCCGCCGCTGCGACGTGTGGCAAAGCCGTCGGGTATATATGGCCGGAACTCTGAAGGCAATCTGTTGAAGAAGTCATCATCTGCTCTGCTGGCAGCTCCAGCTGGACGACCACGACGTCCCAGTGTAGAGCTAGCCCACTGTGGCACTCCAAAGTCTGCAGCATTGTCGAAGAAAGAAAAATCATCATCAGCATGCATTGAGGTGTTGGGATGATGGGGATCATGCAAACTATTCCGCTTACGTGAGCCATTAAAGGCAGCAAAGGGATCTTGATGCAGGCGACCCAGCCGCGAACGTGGGAACATATTATCCATATCCATGTCCGATTCGAAACCAAATGGCGACTGCAAGTAAACAATGTCAATTAGTATACATATCCATGTACATATATACAAATATACTATTTACAATGTGTGTAGATACTACATGCATATTTTTAAGACAAATCGTGCAAAGTGTTCAAAGGCGAGTTGCACAGTGGGCGAATTGTTTATAAATAAGCCTATGATTCAGCGTCAGGCAACGTTGCTGCCAACTTATAAAAAACTAAGTGTACGTGTGTGTGTGTGTGTTGTATTGATATAGCAAAAGTTAACAACAACTTGGTAATGGCAACAACAATAACAACAAGTGACGTCAACTTGCTTGGGTTTAAAACAAATAGTAAGGAGAGCATCATAGTCTTTATAAGTAGTACGAGTCTTTATAGTTAAACGAGAATAAATAAGCGTGCAAGTGTGTGTGTAAACAGCTGTTTTTCAAAATGGCGCGCAGCTTTATAATGAGCCATAATAGATGGGGAATTTTAATTATATCTAGACTAAAATGATATATGTACGATGTACATACATATATGCGTAACGAATCAAGAGGCCATAACAAAAAATAAATTGTTTGCTTAAAAATGCAAAAAGTATTTCTATATAATTCAGATATATGTGCCTATATATAAAAAAAATAATTTTAAGAAAAAGTAAGAGACACTGTGAGCTTTAAATAAATTGTGAAGTAAATGCTATTAAATACAATTATGCGCTTTAATTTACTAAATTTTTTTAAGATATTTTTCGAATAACGCAACGATTTGAAAAAAAATGAGAGTGTAAAGTAAATTTCGAGAAACAGAATTCTAGAAGTGTCGAGCAATTTGTTTGCCAAACAAAATTTATATAAATGGCTAATATACACTTAATATATAAAAATATCAATGTTTTTATGAAAAAGCTTCATTGAAAGAGCTTCTTTTTAAATAAATTGTAAAGAATTTATATATAAAAATTGCTCTCATTACTTTATTGCACTTTTCAAAGGAATTTTAAATTAATCATTAAAAAAATATAAATAAATAAACACTTAAAAATTCTTTATTTCTTCAAAAAAGCTTTTTGATATCTGTAAAAATAATGTGATTGTGTTGGCTACAGGGTGGTCCATCTATTGTTTGGAATTTGAACTTCATATATTGGTAAATATTTAGTAAAAAAAAAAAATGGGACGCTATACGCTCGAAGAAAGTTGGCTACGGTTCGCAAATTGGGCGAAGATCGTTTGGCCAAAGATGGCGAATTTTATTGAAAAATCAGCTTCTCGGACGAAGCTCATTTCCACCTCGGTGGTTATATTAATAAGCAAAATTGGCGCATCTGGGGCTCAGAATATCCGCAAGCGATCCAGGAGAAGCCAATGCACCCACAACGAGTGACTGTTTGGTGTGGATTTTGGTCTGGCGGCGTCATCGGCCCATTTTTCATGGAAAATGAAGAAGAAGCCGCCGAAACCATCAATGGCGTGCGCTACCGCGCAATGTTGATCGACTGGTTTTTCGAACAAATTGAAGATGAAGCCTTGGACGATATTTGGTAACAACAAGACGGCGCCCCGTGCCACACAGCGAACGCCACAATCGATCTTCTGCGTACAATCTTCAGAAATCGCTTAATCAGCCGAAATGGCGTTATGAATTGGCCACCAAGAAGCTGCGATTTGACGCCTTTGGACTATTATCTTTGGGGTGCGGTGAAAGGTGGCATACTGCCAAGCCAGCCGTGGTGGTCATTTGACCGAAATTATTTTTCATAAATAAATGTCATGAACCAACCTTTCAAATAAAACTTTGAACATTGAAAAATATTCAACCGATTTGTTTTTATAGCAAAATTAAATTCCAATTTTCATATGGACCACCCTGTATATAAAAATTTCTCTCATTACTTTATTGCACTTTTCAAAGGTATTTTAAATCAATCCTTGAAAAAAATTAAAAAAAAATGAATAAATAAATAACACTTAAAAATTCTTTATTTCTTCAAAAAAAGCTTTTTGATATTTGTGATTGTAGCGGCCTTGTATAGAAAAAAATATATTCATTTTAAAGCACTTTTTTAAAATAAATAATGAAATTTTTGTGATATTTATTTATATTAAACAGTGTTGGCTGCACTTGGAACAGTATGTATAATATAGTTTACACAAAAGGCTTAAAAAAGTTAAAAAAGTATAATTTTTTTAAATATTTATTTGATTTTATTTTAACACTTTTTATGCGCTTGTTTTCGTTGTATTTCGTTATAATTTTACATAAAACTCACTTTAAGGTTTTTTTTTATGTTATTAACGCTCTTATTTAATTATTTCAATATTTGTCTGCCGTTTGCGTTTTCATTTACTTATTTAAATTTAACTTTTGCGTTTTGCGTTCAGCTTTTTACGAGCTCTTGACTGCGACTGAGTTAACAGTCGCTCACTGTCATCCCTTTTATAGAAAATTGTATTGGCCAAGTATCTGGCCGGTTATGGGCCTGAAGTGTTGTGGATTTTTCTGGCAAAGTCTGTAAACCACTCGAATATTCTACAGCAGGATGCATTATGTACAGCATAAATATACAGTTATTATGCTTCTTTTTGGCTTCCGTTTGTCCAACAAGGCGTATACATTATAACATCTTAATGCTGTTACTTCCTGTTAATGGTCTTGAAACAAAAAAAACGTCACTAGAAACTACCACGCTACGTTGGCCAAGAATTTCAGCAACTAAAATTTGTTGTTGTTATTTTTGTTGTTGTTATAAGACGTGTCGTTGTCGTTGTCAAAAAAGTCGCCCACGCGTCCCCATTAAATGCGATATAAGACATAATAGACAAGGCATTGCTTATATATGAGCGCCATACTACATACATATATACACAGTATACGCAATATATACTCACTCACTCAAATACTAACACTCATACGCCGTGTATGGCTTTGTGCTGCCCACCTACTTATGTGCACCTACACATTTTAGACGTTGTACAAAAACAAATAGCAAGTCAGCCGCATCTCACACTCGTTCTTTTGCTACAAGTACTCGTTGCTTAAGAGCGAGTGAGTGCTCTCTCGCGCACAGTGTTGTCGTGCCATTTGTGTTTGTCCGTCAAGAACTTTGAATTTGTTGCTGCTTTTTCTAGAAATTGGTTGAAATAACTTGCGACAAACATAAAACACGAAATCATCCAAATTGACCAGAAAATCTTGTTCTTAGAAAACAAAAAAGAAGAAAAATGTATAGCTAGCGATAAGATTAGACAGTGACTATTTGTATGTTGTTCGCACAGCTGTTGAACGCCTTTGCCACAACATTACTCATACGCAGCATTGACATGACCACAGTAGCACACTACAAGTCAACCAGATCCAGCCACCCCCTATGGAGCACAGAGTAGGTCAATAGAGTAAACACACATACTTGACACATTACAGCTGAGTGTGTGTGTGTGTGTGTGTCTGTATCTTTGAACACTCGACACTGTGCTCGACAAAATGCACACAAAGCGTTTCCGCTCCAGGGGGCTGTCACTGTCATTTTTACGCAACAAAAAAATAGATACATTTGGTTTTGCTTTGTTTTCAATATTTAGCTAGATTTTGGCTATAATTTGCATTAAACTATTATTGCGTCTAAAATATCTTAGAAATATATATATTTTTTTATTATTAATATATAAAAGCGCAATAGCAGGTTTCAGTGAAATCTTTTATACTTATACGAGTATATTCTTTTTATTATTTAGTAAATTTACCTATTGTCTAATAAAGACAGATTGTAAATAAAATATGAAAAAAAAGAAATTAAGAAAAAAAGCCTAAGGCTTACTATTTGGTTTTCGTTACTTAAAATTTCAACCATTAGCTATCTTTATATTTATTAAATATATATATTTACTTTACACCGAATCTCGCAAAGCCATTAAATATTTATTTTTTTCACAACAACTTTTTGGCTTTCCAAATCTGCTTCCATATGTTCAAATAAATCAAAATAAGTTCACAAAATATTTTAGGTATCTAAAAGTTTATCCAGCATTAAAGGAGGATTTAGTTGAAGAGCCTGGGTAGCCGAAATACCAAAATTTGTTTAAGTGTTTGGTGCTGTTCTGAGTAGCACTCTAGTCAAAAATAAAACTGAATGAATCAAATTTTCATCCTTAGGGCGTATAGAAAGGGCCTAAGCAGTTTCCTCCAAATTTTTCAATTTTTTTTTACTTTCTCAAGTAAAGTACGTGCACCAATAGCCTCTACATTCTTTAGATCTAGTCTTTCTTACAAGTTCCATAATAACATTTTGGTATAATTAACGCTAAGTCGCATATTTTCCTAGAAAATTTCAAGGCATTGCTTTACAATAACAAATTTACTTTTAGAAAATGTGAAAAATGTAATGTTCTCGTTAAAGTTTTTTGCAATTTTCCAATATGTTTGCTAATTATATTTACACACGAACAAACGTATATACTATGTCAGAAATTTGCATGCATTCGCGTACACGCCTCACTGCCTAACTGAACAAAAAGTATCATATATTGAGTAAAATAATTTGAGCCGGTTAAGTCGAATATCGTATACACTCCTTTGAAAGAAAATATTTTTTTACTTTTACCTAAAATCTATATTCATTTTCGTTTGTCTTGTCTACATTATCGGGCAGAAATGCCAAAGTGCCTAAATTAAATAAAATTGTAAAAGTATCAAAGAATAAAACTTTTTTAAGAACATATCCCCCTTTGTTTCCATACAGACGTCTGAGGCCCTTCTGCGAAATTTTTGATGAGAGTAACCCCTTTTTGTGGGTTCGAATTCTACTTTATGCATGGTGCTGCATTTTCCACTTTTCCTATTTCCCAAATTTTTCCTGTCATTCTATATCCTTACCCATTATCTCTATTATAAATAACACAAAGTACCTGCTCTTGGCCTAAGTGAGTTGGAAGGCTAAGTCCCAACTGCCGCCTTAAGGTACCTATATAAAATATGCCTGGAAATCATTATGTTTCACATGCATTTGCAATTGACTTGACCACATTATCGGGCAGAAATGCAAAAGTGCCCCACTTACAAAAACCAGTTGTTTACAAGTGTCAAGGAATTAAACATTTTTAAGAACATATTGTGTTACTTGTTATATAAAATTGCATTATTGTACATGTTGATGCATTCATTTACATTTGACTTGTACGCACTATTGGGCAGAAATGCAAAAGTGCTCGATTTACAAAAATCAGCTGTTTACAAGTGTCATATGGCTTGCTTTTTTTTTTGTTAACACAGGATTTTGTTAAAAATGTTACATTTCAAAGCATTAAAAATAAAGTTTTGTATTATAGACATGGCTTCAAATAGGCATATTCATGTAGGTTGAGACTAATACGATTCCACGTTTCTATTCGCTCTAGGACGCTTATTTACGAGATATAGCCATTTAAAGTTATAAAAATAAACTTAACCAGTGACTTTAAATTAAGCTTCGTTTCGTTCTAAGACGTTTTCGAGATATAGCAATTTGAAAATTTCACCATTAATTTTGTCTGATGGGCTTTAAATAGGCATATTCATGTAGATTGAGACGCAACTGATACGAATCCAACTTCCATTTTGCTATAGGATTATTTTACGAGACATACCCATTTGGAAAAATAAATTTCGCTCTAAGGCGCTTATGAGATATAGTCATTTAAAGTTTTCATCATAAACTTTGGCTGATGTTCAATCAAATGATTTGTCAGTATAATATATTATATATGTATATACATACATATATATAGCACTAACTAATGCCAGAAGCTTTATAGAAAATGTGTACACACTGGCAGATTTTAACTACACTCCTTTGGGCAGAAATGCACCCTTTTTTGTATGCTTGGGCAAAAATTCTCAAATTTTCAAGTGTGACTTGTTGTTGGGCACTTTTACACTTATGCCCAACTAAGAAAATATGCTAATTATGTCATTAAATGAATAATTATTTACAATAACAGGTCCATTTTTATTTTACGATGTGCTACGCCTTTGCATAAACAAATTCTTTGTCATCCTAAAAATAACTCTCCACTACGCAAAAGTGAATTTTTACGCTTACTCAAAAAGTACATATAAAAAAACAAAAACGCAAAAAAGTTGCAAAAAATATATCGCAACGCATATTGAACGACCTTGCCTGGCGCCCACTTATAAAACGTTGGACCTTGAATTGACTTGCAACGTTTTGTCATTGTAGTACTTCAACCGAACCCTCCTGTACTCACCTGAAAATGTTGTTGCTGCATGGGATTCGGCTGCTGCCGTGGTGAGCCATAAGCAGTGTTACCGGCTTCCGCATATGGCTGGAATTGAACCGGGTGCTGTTGTGGCGAACCATGGCCAGCATTGGTAGTTTCACGGCTTATTGGTATATGTATTCCGGCGCCAGGGTGATGGCCTGGTGCTGCATTGTTGCTGCCATTGCCATTTGAGGCAGCAGCATTGGGATTTGCTATCACAGTTGGCTTCATGTTTGCTGTGACTTTTATGTCAAGATGTTTCGATTTTGGTGTCGATGTCTGTTTCCGGTTTTTGTTATCTCTCACGCACTGCACGCGTTTAACTAGGCGGCTACGTAATGCCAATTGCCGCTAGACAAATTTGTTTTATTTTTTTACACGTTGTAAATAATTTGTTTTGATTTTGTAACTTGGCCGTTGCGTTCCTTTTGCACTTGGCAGCTTGGAATTGGTCACGTTGTGTACTGTGCCAGTGCCTCTGCTACTTGGTTGGTTGTCAGGTTTGCCTTGAGAGCGACGTCGCGGCTGCGGCTGCCAATTGTCTCGCTGTCCGTCTGTCTTGTCTGTTTGTTCGCTCGTTATTCTCGTACGTTCCGCAGCCGGCTGCTGTCTCGCTTTGGCGTATATGCTGCGTTTAGTTTGCGCCTCACGTTTCGCAGTTTTTCAACACTGACCCGATTGACTTTTCCACAGAAACGTCAGCAGCGCCAACAACACTAATTGCCTTCGCGTGATGTCACTCTTTTATTTTGGTTTTACTTGGCTACTTCGTGTTTTGCCACACTTTCTAACAGTCACGGCTACTGCTTTTTAAACGTCTCCGGCACGCACACATACACACTTATATACAAATGTGTCTCTCACCAAACTTAATAGAATTTCCGTTTGCCGTTTCGTTCTCTCGCGAGCGCTTATTTATGTGTGTGTGTATTTTTATATTAATTTCAAATAGATTTCTTATTTTTGCACATTGCTGCCGCTTCGACAAAAAATAAAACACACAACAAAGCGCAAACTGTGCTAATTGCCACTACTGCTCCACTCGTTTCAACCGTTGCTCGTCGACTGAGTGCGCCAAAGCTCGTTGCGTTCGGTTAATGCGATTGTGGCTGCTCACTTGTTATACGACTCGTCGTTGTTGGCTCGCTCACGCGCGCTACTTGCGCTCTCTCAATTTCTTTCTTGCTCTCTTTTGCGCTCTTTTTGTGCTTGCACACTGCAAACTGCGAGTAACGCTTACAATTAGCCAACACTAGTTGGAAGCTTTAAAAGTTAAGACCTAAAATGGCAAAAATGGCAAAACTGTCAACACGTAATTACAGTAAACTGTATGAGCGTTGCTTTCGCTCTTACTCTCTTTTTACTGGCCGTCTAGCTCTCTGGGCCAGCTTTTGATCTGCGCACAGCACTTGAACGTCAAGATACACACACATCAGATTTATAAATAGCCAAAAGCCAAAGCAACAATAGCCAAAAATCAAATGCAAAATACAGTAGCCACTCGTTGGCGTGGTTTATTATTACTTTTTTTTTTCGCTGAAGTGCGTTAAGTTTGCTACAATTGCCAACTATTTATTGCTAATTTTTTAAATGGGGATATTTCGACTACTGGTAACAAACAGGCGTCTGGTTTCTTTATCACAGGCTATTAAATTATTATTATTTTTAAAAAGAGAATAGGGGAAAGGACTAACAATAAAAATTTTAAATATTACATAGAAAGATCAATTGCGATGGATTTTTAAAATCTAATTTATATATTCATTTTTTTTCGAATAATTATTTTATTGGCAATCAACCGATAAGACCTTATAGTAACAAGCCGGAAAATAACGTGTCCCCAGTGCACTCAATTGCTACCGCTTGACGTAACTTTATCAAAGGAACTCAGAACGAGGGTCAGTATTTGTATTAAGCGCTTGGGCTATACTAATGGTACCAGATGCAATCTGAAATCCAGAAAAGAAACTTGAAGGTCAATAGAATATTTAGGCGGTCTGGAGCAAGATTAAGTTTGCCGGATGCTTTACGGTCCATTGCGATGCCTATTTGACAGGGAAGTATAAGGAATCACATCGCTTAGGAGAAAATGATTGCTGGTGGATGGCCTATATTCTGCATAATCTTCCTGTTTGCTGACCGACCATCAGATCTGCAAAGCAAGGTTTCTCCAGATTTTGGTGAGTTTTCTAAGAAGTGCAGGAGAGTCGCACAAATGGTATTGGATGCAGTCTATCTCTTCTTCACTGCGTCCTCAGCCAATAGGCGTTGAGTTATATCTTTGCCAAAGTGCTTGGGAGATATGACAACCAAACACTGTGTCCCATTGCCACTCTGCTTCTGTTCTTACCTTCGTATTAATTTTAAAAATAACGTCTGCAGAAGACTTTCTATATTCGTAGCGCTGATTCTTTCCTAGCGCACTCCGCCCCCCTTTACCAGGTCTGCCAGATTGCAATCGAGTAACACTTAGTTCAGTTCTTGTTACGAATAAGTTTATGGTCATAGAGTATGGGTCCACAGATCGATCTCCCTGATAGGAGTATTTGCTTCAAATCTTCTCTCTCTGGAACGTGTGTCTTTTGGTCTAACGAAAAGTGGATGAAATACAATTACGGTGCTTTAAAAGATGTCTAAAAGGTCGCGAAAGGCGACGAATGCGTAGCGCTTGGTGGATACTTCTCCAAGTAAAACTGAGACCAAAAAATCCGCATGGTGCAAGGCAAAGCTTACTTGATCGCCAACTTATCTTTCTTCTCAAATATTTATTATTGGCAATCAACCCATGATTCTATGGGTTATAATCGAACATTTATAAAAAAAAGTAAGTCACTATACACTTAATATAACTTTTTGTGTGGTATGGCTTAGATTACTCTATAAACACAATATTTTCAAAAATCAAAAAGACGTTATGATAAGACACGCCTTCTGAGGTCATTTGGGTGGTCTTTTTAGGCGTCTTCTTGGTCTATGACCGGCCAGGGCACATGCCAGTGAATTTGGATGGTTCCTTAAGCGATCAGCGTAACGATCGCTAAGTTTATTCAACACATCACCCACATAGGGAATGCGTAGATCCTTGTGAAGATTTCGATTTCGAATATACCACGGTGCATCGGCAATTTTGCGCAAAGTTTTGTTTTGTAAAATTTGAATTTTCTTAATATTTGACTTGGCAGCTGTTCTCCAGATTTGAATGCCATAATACCAAGCTGGCATTATTCAACTCTTGTATAGAATACTTTTATTTTCCAAAGATAGCTTGCTATTTCTACCAAGTAGCAACTCCATTTTGCCAAGTTTGGTTCTACACCTTGCTGTTATTATTTTAATGTGATCTCTCCAACACAATTTTTTGAATTCCGGTGAATTCCGAGATACGGGTGCGATGTTTTGATCGGAATTATCTCTCCATTTAAGGTGAGCGCAGGACTTGGGTTTTTCCCTAACGAAATTAAAACGCTGTACGATTTGTCACCGTTACGCTAGATGTTCAAGAGATTCGACCAAGTTGCGATAATTTTCCAATATACCAAAACGGAATAGGGAAAGGACCCAAAATAAAAATTGAAAATATTATATAAAATAATCAATTATGATGTAATATATACCAAAACGCAATAGGGAAAGGACTAAAAATACAAATTATTATATAGAAAAATACGATGATTTTGAAAATATCCTAATTAAACTATGCACAAAACTGGCTTCATCGCAGAAATTATAATTTTTTATCTCACAAATACGCTTTTAATCTCAATTTTAAAATACTGTCATCAGAACAGCTAAGCTAAGAGTTGGCTTGGTAATGTAAAAAATTTGCTAGAACAGTTTGTGAATTATAAGCACTTACAAAAAAAATTTGTAATTACACAGTCTGTGTTTTTTAATGGTAATAACAAATATACATATTTATATTTAGGGAGTTTATTTTATCAGACAGAAATAAATCAATCATAATTATTAAAAAAAATTTTAAAATTGAAACATTATATATTGCCTTTTATAGTTTTTTAAACCTATAATGTAATAATAAGTTTCTAGTCAAAATTTTATTTGGTAGCTTCAAATAATCAAATTCCAAAAACAATTTTTTTGAACTTTACTACTATCTAATACTTTATTGAATAATAATTTTTTTATGTAACTGATTATTATTTTAAAACAAATAAAATATGTTCCTAACTTCATCCCAAAAAATTTCTAATGTATGTATTTTAAAGTCGACTGCTTTCGTGTAATGGATCTTAAAATGAATTCCCAAAATTGGTGCTATTCGAGAAGATTCAATAAATAAAGTATATAGTGTAAAAAAAAAATAAATAAAATAAAATGTTCAAAAGTGTTACTGAAATAATTTTTATTTTAGTATTTTTTATTTCTTGAGATTTGTAAGTTCTGCTTTTGCGAATTTAAAAATCGATTTTTATGGATAATTATTTTTAATTTATTTAATAGCATTCCCAAAGCAAATCCAATTTTTTATACGTTCTGATAAACACACACAGATATCGATAACTGATAGGTGCGACAGTGTTGATGTATTGTAAAAAAATTATCGTTGTGATAAAAAAACAGATAAAAGAAAAAAAAAAAAGTTAATGTTAAAAAGTTTTTAAAAGACGTAATACATTTTAATTAAATTTAATTAAATCAAACTAAAATGTTATTCGAAATAATTTATTGCAGAAATGTGACAAGAATGTAATGGATATATGAGGACTTATCGAAAGGTGAACTATGCTCCAGTGAAAGATAAAGGAACAATCATTTCCTGATGATCGAAAAGCTTAAGGCAAATTTAAGAAGTTATCGACAAGAAAAATTGTGAAATGGTGAAAAACGAAAACGAATAAAATATATTCGTTTTTATATTGAACTACGATACAGTCGTTGATCAAGATTTTTTTGTATACGTTTTAAGGATGTAAATTGGATGTTTAGTTGGAAAAGTTTTAAAAAAATTTATATAATTTTACTTGATTTTGCTGCTATTAATTTAACATAAAAAGAATATAAAGGTATTCGGCTTAAATTCTATTTATCAAACGCAACACTTTGGAATTGTCTTAAGATTATTGGCTTCGATTATACAAAAAACAATGTTCTACTGTACATACAAAAGAGAGTAAAAGAGCGCACAATTTATAAACTTGGCCAAAATGAGTTCCGCTTTCTTACGCTTACGCTCTTGCGCTCAATTTGTACAAATTCCATTAGCAGCGGCGCAGTAATTTTTTCTAGATTCTAGATTAATCTTGCGTGCAGCTAAATAGAAATATATATACTCTGTACATCAGAGACGTATGTAGGCATGTAAATATATATACACTATAGCTATACAGAACTTTTAAGCCCACATAGTCAAGTTGTTTTTGCGTCACGTTAAGAGCAGCGTCATCAACTGGTTCTTTGGCCCACACACACACATACAACACACACACCTGCAAAATTCAATCACAAAGCAAGCGTTTAAAGTAATTTTAAGAACGATTGGTTTGCGATAAGGAAACAATAGAAATCGCGTGTAATTGCATTTGGAGCGTTGCACAGGGCGTATGTGTAATAAAAAATAATCGTCAACAATTTATTTGATTAATTTAAAAGTCACTTAACAAATGAATGTGTCATTTAGTTATTCCATTAACTTGCGCTACTCCAAATGCAGGGTCCCAAGTGTGGCTAAAGGCAAGCCCCATGTGCCCCCTCCCATTCCCATTTGATATGTATATGAATATGTACGGTTATGCTACGTATTCGAATTCAGCGTTTTTTCCCACAAATATTTTCTTTTTTCAAAATAAACTAAATACACATTCATATCCTAATGCTATACGCATTTATATATAAACAGTGGCGTAAATAAATTTGGCGTTGGGGTTAGGGGAGGTAGCATAGTAATATCTATGTTTTTTTTTAGAAGTTGTATTTTTCAATTTTGAAAAGATTTTTGATTTGATGCAAAATTTTTAAAATGGTTTTTTAAATTTTAATCAATTTTCTGTAGTTTTAAAATTAATACCCTTTTACGAGTCGTAAGTTAAGTACAGAAGTTGCTCCAAAACAAGATTTAGAGCCTCATAAAATGTATAAAATGCTTAGAAAACAAGTTTTTAAGTGACCTTTTATTTTATATGTTGGGCTAAAATAAATTGAAACAAAATATATTGAATATTTTAAATTAAAATAAAAAAAAATTGGCTTGCGTTTTAAAGTTGCATAGCTTTATATCGAGTTTGGTGTTACGTTATGTTCATATGAAAAATATAACAAAACTAGTAAGCCCAGCAGACGTTGTCCTGCCCAAACTTTTTGAATACTCTTAAAGTGAATAAATATTGTAAGATACTCTAGTTAGCATATCTAGAAAAACATATGATTCTTAGATTAGTTTGCAGCTCGATTCAAACTTGCACCATTATTAGTCGAATGTCGTGCTTCACGGGTCTGTCTTAACCGAATTCTTTCACGTTCATTGCGATCTTCACGATCCTGGGTAGCACGATTAGATTGATAATTAATTTGATTCGTTGCATTTCTTCCAATTGAAATACATCATGCATTGATCGATTAGGAGACCGCATTCCTTGTTCTCAATGATTGACACGATGTTGGAATTCGAACATTTATTAACAACAATACCATTTTTTGTACATATGGCAATATACCCACAAAAACCGATATTCACAAAAATGCGTATATCTCACGAACCAATAAACACAAACACATCGCAATAGGTTTAAAATCTCCGAATTTACAACTTCTAAAATACGCAAAAAACAGATTTTAAATTCATCGATGCGTTCATGAGAACACCCGTAACACGTAAAACATAAGTTTCTTTCATATATATAGATTAAAAGAAAATCTTGCAAGCGCTTCTGGGTATGCAAGCGACTCAGGATATTTGTGAATGTTTTTTTGTGTGTCGAATATTCTCCTTTCTTCGTTTTATATTGAAATTCATTTATTTCTACATTTTGGTAATTTTTGAAGAGCCTATCGGACAATGTTCAAACTAAGCTAAGAACCTTCCACACGGTGCCCGTAAACACACACGTAATATTTTATTAAAATAGGTCTGGTGGTTTGGAAGTCTATAGAGGACATACGAAATTTATTTGATTTTTAGATATATAGATGATAGATATATAGATAGATAGATAGATAGATAGATAGATTAATATGTTAATTTAAAAAAATGTTGTTCTTGAATTCAGCAATGTTATAAATATTGAGCAAAAAACTTACAATAGTCAGTTTAATCTTTTAAAAAATTCGAGCAGAACTATAAATGGCGTTACGTTACAAAAAACTAGAAGTTGGGTTTAAACCTGTATAGGTTCAGTTCCCATTAGTAATACTTATACTTATAATATACTTTTTAATGAACTTGAAAAAAAGTTATTTATACCATTTTTTCAAGCTGCTCATGAATTAATTATAATTAATAATTATTAAAAAAAATAACGAAAAATATAAATTTTGCATTATTTCATGTCCATGCTGGCGTGACGTTATGAATGTAAAATGTTGAATGAATGTTAAAAAAAAATTGTTCTTAAATTCAGTTATTATTGAGTACAAAAAAATCGGTCCAATCTTTTTAAAAATACAAACATAACTATAAATGGCGTTACGTTACAAAAAATAGAAGTGGGTTTTAAACCTCACCAGGGTCCGTTCTCATTAGGGGTTTAAAAATAAGGCATTTAGACCACTAACTTGTCCATCGACAACAATATTTTACATTTTTATTTATTTTACATATTATTTATCATTATAAAATTCATTTTTGATATACCAAGTGAACTTATTAATGTTATTTTTTGCATTTTTATAAGCTGTTCATGAATTAAAAAAAAATCAAATACTATATATGAGAAATTTATATTAATAAATATTAGTGCATATTTTTTTATTTAACTTTTAATTTTTCTATAATGCTGTACTTGCAAATATGTTTTTTTATGGCATTTTTAAAAGCAGCTCAGGAATTAATTTTAATTTATAAAAAAAAAACACGAAAAATCAAAAGACCTTATCTTGTAACTTTTTTTCCTTAGCGCGACGTTACACAAATTTTTTATTAAACTTCTCAAATTTACAATATAATTTTTTTTCAGAACTAAATTAGCCTGAGACAAACATCTATTGTGGTTTAAGATTAATAATTCTTACTTTAAAAAAAAAATATATAAATTAATATATTGATAAAAAGATAAATTAAAGATACTCTCTCTTGGAGATTTTTTTCGGCTTAGTTGTGTGAAAAAATTTAAATTATTTAGTTTGATAATTTTTAATAAAAAGTGGGAGCTATTTTTTTATTTAGCTTTTAATTTTTCTGCAATGATGGCACTTTCCGTATCTCTAAAAATTCAAATTTGTTTACACTCATTGTAGAATTGATTCCCGCAAAATAAAAAATAAATTTTTATTCAACTTTTAACTTTGATGCCAAAGTATTTGGTCCATACTTATCTGTATCCACAAGAACCTACCAAAATGAAAATTTTCTTAAACTCATTATAGAATTAATTCCCGATCCCCAAACCACGCCACTGCTGCATACGTTTATACATATATGTATGTATGTACAGTATTATTGTATATATATATGTATTTATATAGGCACGCGGGCGTGGGCATTGCAAGAGCAAATAGCTTATATAGTATATATGTATTGTAGCAACAACAAAGAACGCATTTGATGATTTGTCAGTAGAGCATATAGAATTGAATTAATTTTTAATTGAACAATCGCGTTTTGTGCATGTCATTCACGCCCCGTCCCACATTTTTCCTCAGTCAATTCATAAACCAATTTAAGAATTCAGGAATCTCGGAACTGCGCTCGGTTAGTTTTATTAGATTGAATAGAAAAATTTATCCATTATAAATAATAATTGATTGCAACTGGCTTTATGTTTACAAAGAATTGGCAATCTCATCCGGAGCGTATACGTAATATTTTCAACTAATTTTGTTGCGGTCAGTAATTTCTTTTGCTAGCTTTTGTAAACATGAAAAGAAACTAATTCTTTTCACAATTTAGGTGGCAATCAATGAATCGTATACGTAATATGGACTCAATTTTACAGCTGATCTTGTTGCTGTCTATAATTTCTTCTGGTATCTTCTGTAAACTTGAAAACAAACTAATTCTTTTCACTATTTAGATGGCAATCATTGAATAAACAATACAATAGACCTGAACAATGGCAATCTAAATATTTTTAAGAGTCATACGTGTCTTATGGCTTCATATCATCTTACGAAGATCAATTTTAGTAAAGTGCCGTGGTCATAAAAAATGAGTTGAAATAATAATAGTATTTGAGCATTTGTAATTGGCGTCCATATTGTGAGCTAATTTAAATTAAAAAAAACCAAAAAAAAACAAAATTAAGTTCATAAAATTAAATTAAAAGATCTAGTGTCTAAAAACGCCAAATTGGCATTTATATTATTAAGGAATCATTATGGCGAAATTAAATTATTCGACAAATTAAAAACTCTATTAATATAAATTAGAAAAGGGTCTTTCCATAGCCGTGTTCAGACTTTGCAATAGTCGATATAGTAGGTCCCGTGAGGCGGCGGGTTTAGAATATCCACCTCAGTGTTCCTCTGCTTGTCGTAAAAGGCGACTAAATGGGGATCGCGTAAGTAGCATGGAGTGATGCTTTACTTGGACAATGATAGCGAAAATCTTTGCCAATTGCCTCTTGGCAGATGAGAAAAGATGTCATTTACAAGAGGTGTCTGAAGTGTGAGAGCGGGTGCATGAAGGCATGAGGTGTCAGAAGATTGCGAGGTAACGGATTAAGAATATCCACCTCAGTGTTCCTTTGCTTGTCGTAAAAGGCGACTAAATGGGGATCGCGTAAGTAGCATGGAGTGATGCTTTACTTGGACAATGATAGCGAAAATCTTTGCCAATTGCCTCTTGGCAGATGAGAAAAGATGTCATTTACAAGAGGTGTCTGAAGTGTGAGAGCGGGTGCATGAAGGCATAAGGTGTCAGAAGATTGCGAGGTGACGGATTAAAAATATCCACCTCAGTGTTCCTTTGCTTGTCGTAAAAGGCGACTAAATTGGGATCGTCAGTACCATGGAGTGATGCTTTACTTGCACAATGACAGGGAAAACCTTTGCTACATCGCCTTATGGCAGATGAGAAAAGATGTCATTTACAAGAGGTGTCTGAAGTGTGAGAGCGGAAATGGGTGCACATTCGTCTGTAGATTGGACAGACATACATATTATTGAAACACGGATGGTCATTTATGGGACACCAGTTCCCGGAGCATTCGATGCCAAAAACTGGAGGAATTCCTCAGTCCGGGTCTGTCGGGACCAAATGGGGGGCATGCCGAGTCCTTAATTCGGTAGCACGGGTTGAGTACACGTTCCAAGCATCCTCATTCCGGTTGGCGGTTGAAACCTACATCGCGGGTAAGGTCAGCTTGGCACGGCGTGGTGTTGCGTTCTCAACCGGGTGCTGTTAGCCATGAAGCAGAAGAGATGCTAGATACATCTCACCTCTTACCGGAGGGAAATGCATGGCCGACAGCATGCTTTCATAGGCACCAAAGAAATATCAGTCTCGGCTGATTGCTCTGAGGGGCGTTAGTTTTGGGCGCATTCTTCTAGACTTATTGTGTTATATGTTGCATATTTGAACACCGTGATTTTAATCCTTCAAGGGCATATATCACGTTAAATAAAATCCGGATAGTCGATATAGTAGGCACCCAACTAGCCGCTATTTGCCAATAGATGGCGCCAGCAATAAGTGTTGCATTATGAACCAAGTTTAGATATATGGTTTTGACATATAAGGAATTTTATTCTGACTGAAGCCAGTTAGCAACGTTCCGTGATTACTTCCATCGCTTCAAAGAATGTGATTTCGCTGTCGCATTATGAAATGCCAAAATTCTTTGAGGAGGCAGAACTGAAGGAGCATTTTTATCCCCTGTACCGTATGGTACAAAGGGTATCTTAAGTTTGTGCAAGCCGAAAGTGTATGTAACATATAGAAGGAGACGTCGGAGACACACCAAAGTTACCTAAAATATGATCAGGGTGAATAGAGAAGTTATCCACTTCTCTACCCATGTCCGTCTGTCCGTCCGTCTGTCTCAGAGATGGTATCCCAAAGTCGAATAATTTTCGTATTTCTTCGGAATGATTAACCTTTGTCGTTGATATACTATTTGAGGTATTTACCTCAATGATTTCTCATATGTACGAAGTAGCAATATTTTCTTGTTTTTTCTGGGTTAATCTGAAGATGATTAGCTATATATGTAATGGATGTAAGATGTACTGCGACCCAAGTGGATTTATTATACCCCTTTACGGCCTAGAGGTCTACTAAAAGTCCAATAGTCTGCATATATTCGTGTGTTTTGTTTGGACTTAGAATAACAACGATCTAGCAGAAGTTTGTTTCTTTTGCTGACGATTGTCATAGTAGATGCACTGAAGTTTCTTCCTCCATGCTACAGAAGCGACAAAGACCACTTTCCGCTATGCCGATTTTATTTAAGTGGCTGAGGAGCCTACAATGTCCGGTCAAGAGGCCCGCCAGGATCCTTACTGTATTTTTCCCGTAAGTTATGATGACTTTGAACCTCTCGCGGTTGTAATTGGAAAGAAGGGATTTAGACTGCTGGAGTCCTGTGCCCAGTGAAACGGCCATTTGATTTTCTTTCGCTATTCCCAATAGGTCCAACGAGTTTGGTTGATGTCCGTTTACCGGAGTTGCTCTATCTATCCTTGCTAGTTTGTCTGGAAGCTCATTTCCAGTAATATTGTTGTGTCCTGGAATCCATATAATTGTGAGTTTTTTAGCACGTAATTTGTCAAGTGCATTTCTAACTTCTTTTACCAGCCTTGATGTGGGTCGGCTTATTGCCTTTATCGCTGCTGGACTGTCAGATATGATGGAGATTTTCATGTTGTGGTAGTTCTTTTGCAGATTGACTTCATCACACCTTCCAATAGCAAAGACTTTAGCTTGAATGCTGGTGTGCCTGCCTAGTTCCTCGTGATATTTAGTCCTGGGTCCTACTACCCCAGACCTCTTCCTTCGTCTGTGATTTAACAGCTTTGGCAGTGCAATCAGACTTAATAATCAATGTTGCTTGCTCTGCCGAACTTAAATGTATTATTATCATATGTCCATTTCTTTTAATTAATTAATTCATTTCGATGGGTACCTACCAAAGAACGAAATTTTTGTATTTATAATTAATTTGCCATCCACAAAAATATCCCTCAGTTTTAAAAGAGAATATATATATTTTTTTAGCTCTATATGGGTTCTTCTTCCTTGAAGAAGTAAGTTTTCGGATGGACTATATTTTATCCTAGAAACTTCACTATTTTTGGAGTTAGAACGTTTATCGATACATCGATTAATAAACTTAGAACCATTGCTTTTATTTTTTCGCATATCTAAAAAACTTAATAGATTCTTTATGTTTGTATATTCTGTCACATTTTTTGTATATTCTTTGGTTCATAAGTTCATAGTTCATAATAGTTCATAGTTCCTATTGATGTTGATTTTGTCGCAATATTTTCATAATGTCTTAGCAATAACTATTAAAGCAAATGAGGTAAATAATAAAAGGAATAAGTACTAATACTTATTACAAACTTTTGCCCTTTATAGGTATAGCGAAAACTTTCCTTAACGTACTTAAATCCAATAATGTTGTGTTTGAATACATGCCACTAAGTTTTTTTTTTTGTAGACTTCTTAGAAATTAAAGTCTTCAAGTTTTTTTGGGCCATGCTTTTCAAAACCTTTTGTAACTGAAACTCAGCATTATTAATTTTAATACCTTTCACTAAGTTTCATTTAAGTAGACTTTTCAGAAATTAAAGTCTTCAAGTTTTTTGAGCTATCCCTTCCAAAACATTTTGTAACTCAAACTGCGCATTATGAATCCCTATATTTAAGTAAAATAAAAACGCGCTGTCATTGTTTACCAAATTCTCGCAAAATGCATATTATAGCAATTAGACGATTTCTGACGAAAAACTGAATCAACAACCTGAAAAGCTTCAATTTCCATTTATGGCTCTAGATTGAATTCAAAACAAATGACCAAAGCCGGTGGGTCCAATGAGTCAGCCAGCCAGCAGTCGTCCAAGTCGTCCAAGTCGTCTGTTAAACCAAAACTGTAATGGATCATGCGATAAATGCTTATAAACACAAACGCACACACACACACAATCCCACAATTGGTTAAATGGTATATAATGTATTACAGAGTTTGTTTTGTTTGTTTTGGTCATACGAGTCGTATGAGTTATTTTGTATGTACTCAAATGTTCAAATGCAATTTCTGCTAGCTGCATTTTGGGTTTTACTCTGGCTAAGAAAATCACGTTATTTGTAAAATGTTAAAAACTGCTCAACAAAAACGAAACAAAAACAAAAAATGGCGCGCTACTTTGTCGCTGCGCACGTTTTGAATTATATAACTTTAGAAATGTTTTCCTCACTCAGAAACGCATTTGAGTGAAACTGGGCAACAGTCTGTTAGCCGCTTACCAACACTGCGCATGCTCATTTTCATTCACATTTACATCCTTTAGGCATGACTTTCACTCACTTTCAGTTTGAGTGTTTATACTCTGCACGTGCTGAGTGAGTATTTAAGTTGTGTCAACACATTTGTAACAGACTAGACTTTATGAGTAATAACTCTATGACAATATTTTTCCCATTTTGATTTGGCAATGCTGTCCATCAAGCATTTAAGCAAATTACGTATACGTCAAGTAATTAACTTATTGAAAATAAAGATAGTTAATTTAATACAGGTTTAGTATTGTTACTAATTAGTAAATATAATATTTTGCTTAACCCTTTTAGGCTCACTGCTGCCTATAGGCAACATTGGATTCAAATGGAAAACAAAGTTATCTTGGTTATTATTTTTGTCTATTACGCAGTTTTATTTATGTATTTCTATATATAACATAAGGCACTTATTTTTTTTGAAATATTAAGTTTTATTGTTTTATTTGCTTTGAGTGCCAAAAAAGTTTCAGCGAAAAGTTTTTTTTACGATCATTTTTATAATTAATTAATAATATTGTCGTTATTACTTAAATTCAAACAAAAAGTCGTTTATTTGTTTTAAAAAAACATAAACAAATAAAAAAAATCTTTGTGACCAAGAGCTACTTAGTTTTGAGTCACGATTCTTTTAAAATCCTATAGAAAACGTCTCGGTGGGGCCAAACAAAGATACCTTTTTTTTGTGACTATTTGAGGCTATAGCAAGATAATTCTGAGGTTTAACATAGGGAGTACTTTTTTTTTGTGCGTTAATGTTGATGGCCAAATATCAAATTAATAGCGAAATGTTGCTTCCCTCAGTGATTTATTCCCGGTTTCGATCCCTATAAAATATCTGATATTCCAAAATAACATTATATAATAATAATTCTTTATGGCTATCTAATTTTGATGTGTGGGGAAAGAACGGACACTTTTTTGGAAGGGCGACAAAAAATCCCGTACAGTCTTCCTTATTATTTATTTAGCTGACGGGGACTTTCAATTTTAAGGCCATACCAGTCTGCTCCGGGTAATTGGTGCGCCAGAATAGCTACTCGCCCAAAGCCTTGTTTAAAACTGGTATCACGGAATCGTCGAGCAACGTGATTCGATAAAGTTATGAATACTTTCCAAATGATTAAGCAATCTTACGTGATACAAGTTATTCAATTCAATTATAATTTCTTCACTATTTTAAACTATAATATTAAAACAAAATTTTAAAATATAACATTTAAGAGTTCAGGTTATATTAAACTTTTTTACCTAGTTATATTATATGACTTCGAAAAATGCACAATGATTGGATTAAACGAGGTGTGTTCAAAAAGTATCGCGAATTTTGAATTTTCGCGGGTTATGTATATTCGAATTTCGATTTTTTGTGGCGTTATGTTGGTACTCAGTCTCTCACTTATGCCGACAAGCTCGGCCATTTGGAATGTTCACTTCATTGTTGACAGCTGCTTTGCTTGTACGTGTTTTGGCACGTCTTCGATTTTTACCTATTCAAAAAAATGGATCAAAGAACCTGTATTAAATTTTGTGTGAAAAACGAAATTAAGTGCGCGAATGCATTCCGAATGTTGACTGTGGCATACGGAGAAGCTACCTTGGACCGAAGCAACGTTTATGGGTTGTACAAAATGTTCTCACAAGGCCGAGAAGATGTGAACGATGAAGAGCGTGCCGGACGCCTGAGCACTTCAACAACAGACGAAAAAATTGATGAAGTGAAGAAAATGGTATTGGGCAATCGTCGAATCACCGTTAGAGAAGTTGCTGAGGACCTAGACAAATCGATTGGCTCGTGCCATTCGATTTTTATTAATGATTTGGGCATGAGACGGGTCGACGCGAAATTCGTACCAAAATTGCTCAATTTCGACCAAAAACAGCATCGCATGAACATTGCTAATGAGATGTTGGACTCACGACGACCCAAATTTGCTGTAGAGGGTCATAACTGGTGACGAAAGATGGGTTATGACGTGGAAACCAAAGCTCAATCATCTCAATGGATGCTGCCGCACGAACCAAGACCGAAAAAATGGCGCCAAGTTCGGTCGAATGTGAAAGTTTTGCTTACAGTTTTCTTCGATTGCAGGGGCGTGGTGCATCATGAGTTCTTGCCACAGGGTAGAATGATCAATAAGGAATATTACCTGCAAGTTATAAACTGGAGAGGCCCATGAAAGGACGACTCTGCGAGCAGCTGAACAATATAAAAAAAATATATTTTTTGAAGTGCTTCGAAGATTGGAAAATCCGTTGACACAAGTGTATAATATCTCATGGGGATTACTTTGAAGGGGGTCAAAATAGATATTCATGAATAAATAAATAATTTTTGAAAAAACACAAAATTCGCTATACTTTTTGAACATACCTCGTATATAGAAGATTGTCCAAAAATTTACAAAAACCAACTACAGAAGTTAACTACTTAGCAATTATTTGATAAACAGTATTATTATTTATATAGATGGTATAATATATAATTTGTTTTCAAAAGTCGCTGCTAGCGTTTAAAAAAGCCTTTTAAAAACTGTATTTTTCATATGGCTCCGTGTTCTTAAAAGTGCATGGCGTATGATGCCAACTTCAATTTGATGTGACATTAAATAGCTTATAACCAATGTACAATCAAGACGATTCCAACGATACCAAATTTGTCAAATTATAATAAGTGGTTTAGTAGTTAGGAGAGAACAGACGAACATTCTTATATACCCAACATAAATCGGATTTTTGTTTTGTCGCAGTTGCCTAAAAAATAATACATTATTGAGTGGAACATCTGGCAAAGTTTGCGATTAGTACTTTTCGACCTGATTTAGAAAAAAAATAGTTGTCATCCAATTTTCCTAGCATTAAAAAAAAATGCTTACAAAACTTGTATGTACTTTAGAATTCCCAAAAAAAAAACTTCAAAGAAATAAAATCAAGTTAAAATTAAATTTGCTTCCTGTTTGCATTTGTTATAGTGTATCAACACGTCGACTGTTACACTTAGTCTTTCCCTCAAGTTATTGGGCACTGTTTTTTTTTTTTTTTGGTTTGCTTTTGTACTCGAGTTGAGCCACTGCTACAACTTGGCGGCTGCTCTTGGCCCAAAGGTATGCTCAATGGCTCAGTCTGTGAACAGCGTTTAAAGCGTTTTGGCGTGTTTTGCTGCCCAGTTTATTATTATTTATTTGTTGTAATTTCTTACTTGGATTTCTTGCGCAGTTGTTGCGGTCACTTTGTTGTTGCTTTTCCTTGGCTTTGTTTTACTGGGAACACAAACATTCTTCGAATATGTTTACTTTCGTGTTCGCTTCAGTTCGAGATATGCATTAGACTAGAATAGAAAACGCAGTAGCTACAATTAAACTGATACTCTATGCTTTAAATTTCAATTCTTAAAAATAAAAATTAATCAAAGTGAATCAAAATTTTTGCACCAAATAACACCAAAAAAAAAGTTGTACGCATGCAGTGATATAACAGCTGTGGAGGAGTTACCGTTGGCTTTACCGTTGACTGAGCGAGTGCCGTTCCATGCACGTGTGTGTGTGTGTGCGTGCGAGTGCGGCTGTGTGAGTGCGTGCGGGTGTATATAATACGCATTATGGCTTTGGTGTCAAAGTGACCGCAGGAGACGCCGAGAATTCATTGAATAAGAGTAAGTACAAATTGACGACTTAAGCTGTATCAAAAATCATTTATCGTTAGTTGGATAGAGCTACACAAACATGCACTTGTACAAACCAGGGCTGCAAATAGTACGTTTACCTTAAAAGACTTGCTGTGTGGCTTTAAAACAATTGAGGTTCAAGCTCAAGCTCTAGTTTGCGGCAACTTCTGCAGAAAGGTTTCGCTTCGAAATTAGATTTACCAAAAAAAATTTTAGTATTTTTCGTACATACGTCAGAAATTATTATTTGTAGTAAATTGATAGGTAACTTCAAGCCTTTTTTAAACATACAAATAACTCGTTTTGTTTTATAGAAAGCTTTTACAAAAAATCCTAATTTTTTGACATTTAAATTTAGTTTAAAGTGTAACTAAAACTATTTTCTACACAATCAACCTTAAAAATAATTGTATTTGAAATACTATTAAGTTTAAATTTTAAATTTGCTTCAAAGTTTTTTTTGCTGCTATATTTCTATCTTAAAGTGTCAACACTTTGAGTTGAGATGAAATTAAAATATTTACATACAATAGAGCACCTCCTTAAGCACTGCCAATTTATCCTCAACCCATGCACCTCCTTACAAATTCAAAAACTTTCAGAAATACTCGCAGAGACCAAAACCGAAAATATAAAGAACTTCATGAAACTCAACTCTAGACTTTAAATAAACAACTTATGTATACAGATTTACCAGCATAAAAATAGTTTCCAAATATCTTAAGTCCCTTCTTTTTGTTTGACAAAATATAATATTATCTATATTCATACTAGGTTGCATTTAATAGTATTCAGATTGAATCATAGATCATTGCTATTAATATGTTATGAAAAAATGTTCTGATTTTAAGATTTTTGGTCATTACATCGTGTCAGTATTAAAATGCTGTTCTTAATGAAATTATAATAATTTCAAGCTTAATAATAATTGGAATCTTTATAAAATAATATAATAACTAAATTAAAATGTATAGTACCATTTTTAAACCAGCCTGAAGACCTACGTTGATCTGGCTACAAAACCTTTATAACTTAAAATTATATTCTAGTTTATAATTATAAAAATAAATAAAATATTTAAAACTAAAAAAACTTAATATAGTCTTGGCGGTGCCCAACAGACTTATACAATGTACTTTTTTCTTGCATATAACTCTCTTCGAATAGTGATCCCAATGCCCCTCCCATGGGCGACTGACAAAATAGTCAGTGAGGGAATTATTTATTTTCTTTTATATAACTTTCCTCTTGTAAAAGTTTTGTTTTTTTCCAAACAATATTTACATCTATAAATTTCGTAAATTTTTACCGATTTTGATACGAATCGAAAATTACATCAAAGAAGTTATTTTAAGGTTATTTTGCACGTTACTGTGGCAAAAGTTTCGATTCTCTAGCTCTTATAGTCTCCGAAATCTAGGTGCTCACACAGATGGACAGAAGGACAATCGCTATCCAAGGTTATGATAAGCATTTTGGTATAAAGGATTTGATGTCTGCCACGCCTCATTCTGTCCGTTACATGCATTCATAGCATATTCACATATCTAGTATATCCTTACCGGTATATATCTAGGTATATAGGGTATAATAAAATTAAGAAATAAATAATAACATATTGTCTTAGCTGTCAGTAATTCAAAAATGTACAAAAAAATGTTGAGAGTATATTAGGGTGGCCGCCGCTGGTATGACTAAATTTTATTTCGACGATATCAATAACTCCACTGCCTAAAAAGTGTTATTTTTACCTGCATACAGCACCTGTTAATTTAAAAGACGTCCCGAAAGTATTTGATCGACACGAAAATAGGTCAAAAGTCAATTTTTTACATTTTTCGTTTTTAAAAATTTGTTTTACGTAAACCTTAAAAACTTAATCTAACTAATTATGCTTCAAAAAGCCTCATATCTATCTTAACATAATTTAAAAAAAAATATAGGGTCGAACTGAATAAATTTGGTAAGCTCTAAAATTGATTAATTACTCTATTATTAAAATGTTAAATGTTGGTATCCTCAACAAGTATTAGTTGATTCGGTAGTAAAAAGACAAGCTCAGAAAGGGATACAGTCAAAAAAATGGCGGACGTAAAGTCGGGCGCGGACGACTTTAGGATACCCTGTACCACTAGCTTGTAATAAAGTCAGATTTCTTCACAAAAAACCAAAAACAGTAGAATTTTTAAGCAAAAATTTTTTTTTTGACCGATCGTTCCTATGGGAGCTATATGATATAATCCACCGATTTCAATAAAATTTGACACAGTGCTTAAATACCTTAAAAAAGATATGAATGCCAAATTTATTTTAAATATCTTTACAAACAAACAAAACACATCGAATTTTGTATAAAAAACGTGTTTTTGGACCGATTGGTCTTATGGGAGCTATATGATCTAGTCAAACGATTTGGATTAAATTAAGTACAGTGCTTATGAACTATAAAATACTCACGAATGTCAAATTTGGTCCCAATATCTTAACAAACAAACGAAACACAACAAATTTTGTTAAAAAATCGATTTTTTGGAAGATCGGACCTATGGGAGCTATATGATATAGTCAACCGATTTTGTTCAAATTTGGCACATTGCTTAAGTGGTCTAAAAAATTTCCAAACGCCAAATCTGGTTAGGATATCTTTATTAAAAAACGAAATATAGCTAATTTTTCTTTAAAAAAGTTATTTTGGCCGATCGGTCCTATGGGAGGTATATGATATAGTCAACCGATTTCGATCAAATTTGGTACAGTGATTGGGAACTATAAAAAACTTTTGAATACCAAATTTGGTTACGATATCTTCATAAACAAACGAATTATTCATCTAAAACGCTTTTTTTTTGTCGAGGTCGTCTCAAACACCCCCATGGGAGCTATATAATTTATCCCCGATATCAAAAAAATAAAATAAACTTGCCTCCTATGGAATAATATTGGATCTAATGTGAAAGTTTGGTAACTCTAGCTCTTACCATCTCTGAGATCTAGGCGTTCACACGGACGGACAGACGGACGGACGGACAGACGGACATGGGTATATCGACTTCTCTATTCACCCTGATCATATTTTAGGTAACTTTGGGGTGTCTCCGACGTCTCCTTCTATATGTTACATACATTTTCAGCTTGCACAAACTTAATATACCCTTGGTACCATACGGTACAGGGTATAAAAATGTTTCATGAATCGGGTTTCGAAATAATGCAAAAAAAAACGCTTTTTGAAATTAGAAAAAAAGTGCCTTTACTTAACAACAAATATTTCTGGTTGTACTAAACTGATTTCGATAATTGAATTACCCATCGACTATATTTTGATCCAACTCAGGGATTGGTCGCTATTTATGCTTCCATTTTTAATTTTACGTAATTTTTGACCTATTTTCGCCATCATTATTTCGGATCTTCTTTAAATTTTGCATGCGCTATATTATATATTTATCCTATACAGGATAAAAGAAAACTTTACAGATGGTGATGTTATTGATAAAATTTACCATGACAGTAGAGAACACCCTAGCGATGAACTTCCGAAAATCCGCAGTTTTTATTGGTTAGCGTTTTTGTTTTTAAAATTAAGACAATTTCAACAAATTAAAAAAAAAAAGGAAAGGATAAAAAGAATCGAGATATTAAGTATAATCGAATAAGCCATATGCATTTCATATTAAATAGTTGATTGCAATTGAATAGATTTTATATTTATTGATTCAAAAGTTTAAGATTAAATAATTTTAATAGACTCAGATAGGTGAAACATTATAGATGGGAATTGTAACTTAGCTGCAAAGTATATAAGTTCAAACATGATTTAAGAAAATATTAATTGGAAGACGCACAGAAGTTTAGACTGGTCCATAGGGATGCTTACTAAGCGAGAAGAGATGGTAAAAGAATGAATGCAAAAGGAGAGCTGAAAGATGTAGTTGGGTGGCAGTGCCGCAGAGAGAAAATCCGTTCCCCGAGTGGACTAGTTAGAGATATCGAATAGTTCAACATTGTTCTACATACTAGTTAAATCATTTTGAGTATTTGATAGAAACAGCTAGTTCCGCTTTGGGAAGATTTGCCAGACAAACTTAGACTTCTTAAAATGGTTTACCAAATACTAGATGCATTTCCTTTGATGTCTAGGGCAGTCACATTGACAGTATGGCATGCTCTCTATTTCCACCTGATCTTCGTGCCTACGATAGAAGTCTAAAGCCGTAACAAATGCCCCGAGTGGAATAGTTAGAGATATCGAATAGTTCAATTTGTTCATTTTGAGTATCTCGTAGAAACAGCCAAATCCGCTTTGGGCAGATTTTCAAGACATCCTAGGACTTTGTAAAATGGTTTACCAGATACTGGATGCATTGCATGCTCTCTATTTCTACCTGATCTTCGTGCTTACGATAGAAGTCTAAAGCCGTAACAAAAACCTCGAGTGGAATAGTTAGGGATATCGAATAGTTCAATTTGTTCTACTTGCTAAATCATTTTGAGTATCTCGTAGAAACAGCCAGATCCGCTTTGGCCAGATTTTCAAGACAACCTAAGACTTCGTAAAATGGTTTAGCAGATACTGGATGCATTTCCTATTTCCTAGTGTAGGGTAGTGCCATAATCTTCTCATTTACATGCTTACGATAGAAGTCGAGACCCACAACAAAAAGATAGGTAAAGATAAGGCTCTGTCCCTTGATAAAAGTATAAAAAAATTGTTTTTATTTATTTGCTTAAATTTTAATAGACCCAAACAGAAAAACTAACTTTCCTAAAGGCATACGAATGAGAATTAATTTATCCAACTCAACATATATAAGATTTCGATAAAGATATCGACCATTTTATTTATTAGACCTAAACAGAAATATCAACTTTACCAAGGACATACACATGATAATGACACACAACACTTTCTACTTAATGTAGTACACCTTTTTTTTTTATAAAAGATATATATTTTAGAAAAAGTATTTTTTAAATATTTTCCAGAACACTGTGTACCGAAAAAAAAGTTTTTTCGTTTGGCATATTACAAATGAAGCCAAATATTTGAAATATTTCTCTCTGCACTTTTTAAAATATAAAAAAAATTTGAAAAAGGCTTCAGACCAAAACCTTTGTTAACTAAAAAAAGAAACTTATCCCCAAATATTTCTATTGGAAAATCTTTACTCAAAGCCCAGTAAATAGCATATTAGTTTTTTTGTTTAAATTAAGCTCGAAAAAATAAATTTTATATCTCAAAACAAACTCACTTAGTTAGAAAAAAACTTTCCCATTGCGCCATCCTTACAAATTGCAAACAAAGTAGAAGTTTTTGTTCTCATGCCCAGTTCGTTGTTGCCTTCATGCAGCCCTGGGATCAACACACTCGTCGGTTTAATGGCCAAACCAAATAACGTAGATTATTTGTATAGTATACCGTAATTTGTGGCTTTCAGCTATTGGACTTTCCCTATTTTGTTGTGCTTTTCCTTTTTCATAGAAAATGAAGTTAGCGGCACGCAACTCGGGAATTAACGCGCTAGCCCCCCCGCCCCAGGCGCTCTTGGCACTTTTAAATGTCTACATACATATAATATAAATCATGTGCCACAGGGCGTATGTGTAATTCATGGAACTTTGACTTGCTGGCTAGAGAGTCAGTACAGAGGACTGACCTCACTTTGGCGAATTCAGTTTGCTTCAAACATTTTTAGTGCACTTGTCTTTAGCACGTGCCCATTATATTTACACGGTTGAGCGACCCATTAATATTAGATCATTTTGTCACAAACACATAAGCAGTATATATAGGTATATAAAAGAAGTAACACATACTTAGATATAGATATTTACACTTGCTTTACGCTTCAGCGCAGCTATTGAATTATTTCAGATTGCTCATACGTCCCGTCGGCTACTTGTTTGTCTATTTATACCCTAAAACCAAAGCAAAAAAAAAGTTACACAAGGCAAAATATATATTATAGGCATATATGTATTAATTTATGACCTACTTAAGCAGAGCCTATTTATGTCCTTTGATTTGAGAGCCGCTTAGGGTTTGAGCTTAATAGATTTGTGTATCGGATTCTTTGTCATGAATCAAGATAATTGAGTCTTCACTTGGTCAACTGCAATCAGTAGCTTTATATATATTATTTATCAGCATTATTGTGCTACTCAAGGAGTTAAAGGAGTAAAAGAAGAGACTATTATTAGTGGTCTATTTATGAATAAATATCTGCATATAAAACAAAATATTTAAACGAATCCCTCGGAAATCCTTAAGTAGCTCAATTATGTAGCACTTACTATTATATTAAATACCATAAACATACAACATCTTATATTTATATATATACTTCTTGTGCTCAAAGACATTATAATACTCTGTAACAAAGAGCATTAGATGATTTTTTTATTTGCTTCCGCCATTTTGTCTTGTTTTGTTTGTGCAGAACTTTGACTTAACAAGCTTATCCTTGCTCAAATAAGGTCCTGTTTATTTTCATTTAGTTTCTGCTTTTTATTTCAATAAAAAGCAAACATGTTTTAGCAGATATGCTGTAAGTATCTCGACGTTTTCAAAAAAGTTATGCCAATTTAACTATTTTGACTAGAATTTTAATGAGTTTAACTTTAATGAAAAATGTTATATAAAATATGGCTCTGCTAAAGTTTATTAGATTTTAATTTTATAGAAACTTTGTAGTGCCCTGTGCTAGGGCAAATGTATTTTAGTTTAGTGGAACATCGTAGAGCAGGACGAAGGAGATGTTCTGCTTGCAGAAACTGTCAGCAGATGGCAATATCGATAGGTCCATCATTTTTTATTTATTTTCTTGTTGTTGTTTTTTCACAAACCTCAGTTGCGGCTTTTAACATAATTTATGACTTGTTAGAATTCACCAAGGCCAAGTATTGTTGGCATCCTGCACTGAGGGTAAATTAAATTGTATTTAAATTTTTATTTCGTAAAACCCTTAATATTGGTCCTTTAAGCAGGTGCAAAGCATCAATTGAAGAGTAAGGATGTGTAAGCCAGCTATTCCAATACGCTTCTTATGCCTTCAAGAATACATTAGGCATCGAAGAATATATTTTTTGTTAAAGTCATAAACATGAGCTGAAACTTTGCGGATTTGATAATGGTAGCAAAATTTTCTTCCAATTTCTTCTATTTTTACCATCCGTATAGGGTGTCATTTAATGCCCTGTGCTCTAGCTAGGAGCGATACAGCTTTTAAAAATTTGTATTTTGTAATTTGTATCAAGGAATTACAAAAATGTTTTTTTAATTAAGGCGTCATTGCATATATTGTGTGATTCATTAAGACCTTTTTTTTAATGATTTGGCATTTATTTTTTAAAAATAATCTCTTTCAAGTCCTGAAAGTCCAATTTTCCATGACTCGTTCAAGCATTTCCACTAGTATTTGGCCGATAACACGAGTAATGTTGGCTTCCTAGGCCTTAATCGTTGCTGGTTTGTCCACGTAAACTTTTGACTTTACGTAACCCCAAAGAAAAAAGTCGAGAGGTGTGATATCGCACGATCTTGGCGGCCAAGGTACGGGTCCCGTACGTGAAATTAATCGCTCACCAAATCGACCTCGCAATATGCAGATGGCATTGTTTCATTGGCAATGTGGACCGGAGCGCCATTCTGTTGGAACCAAATGTCGTTGAGATCACGGGCAACAATTTCAGGCAGCAAAAAGTCCGTTAACATGGTCCGATAGCGTCCTTGCTCATTTTTAAAAAAATACGGACCAATGATTCCACCAGCCCACAGACCGCACCAAACCGTTGTTTTTCTTGCATGTAATGGCAGCTGGCGAACCTCTTTGGGTTGATCTTCTCCTCAAATACGGCAATTTTGCTTATTCACGAAGCCGTGGAGCCAAAAGTGGGCCTCATCACTGAACAAAATTTTGGTCGAAAACAACAGATCTTCATCGGATCTTCATTTTACCAAGAGCCCATTCACTAAAACGGCGACGTGCAGGAAGGTCATTCGGCTTCAATTCTCGCCTGAGTTGAATTTTGTATGCTTTTAAGCCGAGATCCAAATGTAAAATGCGACAGGTGGTTGAATACGACAGGCCAAGTTGCGATCGGCGCCGAATCGACTCCTCGCGGTCATCGTGAACAATGTCAGCTACTGCCGCTATATTCTCTTCACTACGTGCTGGATGTGGTCGATTTGGTCGTGTATTATCAAACAATGAATACTGGGTTTCACATTTGGTGATGGTGTTACGAATTGTGGGTTCGTGGGGTCGATTATGTTGACCATAAGTCGATCTCAGCGTACGAAAAACATTCTTTGCAGAACGCTGATTTTCGTAGTACAATTGTACAATTTGTAAACGTTGTTCGGATGTAAGTCTTTGCATGATGATTTGCCAATGAATACTGAACAACTTTGCCTATGACAGCTGTCATGGATCACTCGTGATCCACACGAAAATCCCTATTGAAAAAAGAAGGTCTTAATGAATTACCCTTTACGTAGTTGTTTTTTGAAAAAATTCGGGAAATACTAGTATTGAAGATGACACAACAATTAATTTGCTCCCTTTACATCGAAAAATATTTATATTATATTTTTATTAAAATCAATTACACTATACCTATAAAAGCAAACGAATTACAATAGTTAAATGTTGTCCTCATATATTTTAATATATTACATTATTGTACTGCATTGTATTATTATGACACTAAGAATATTCGTAAATAAAAAAATTTTGTGTATGCTCATTTAAATCCCAAACCTCTTTTTAAACAAAACGCACTAGAATCGACCTTATCTATTCTTATGATTTTATCCCACTCCTCAGAACTGCTTCCTAATGGTCACCTCGAAAAATTATACATGCAAATTTCCGATTATCGAAGTATCGATAAAAACTTTTTTTAAAACTTCTTTTTTAATGAAACATTAAACTTTAAATTAAAAAAAATAATTTAAAACTTAAGGAAATAAAAAAAATCATTTTTGATTGGGATTTTCTGTTTTTTAATCATTTTTTATAAGAAAAAAATAAAATGTAAACCAGCCAAAAAAATTATTGATTGAATAATTTGTTTTTAAATTAAGCATAAATAACACAATTTAATTTCTTAGAAAATACAAAAAACCTGCATGCTACTGGGAAGAGAAGCAATAAAAAAAGCCAACAATTTTTTTTAAGCTACGCAAGGATTCATGGAAATTTTTAAAGGTTATATAGACTTAATATGAAGCCCCTATTTACTTTTGAATGCAATTTGGTGCATATTTTTTTAACGTGTTTCCTCTCTTAGCTTAGCTTAGTTTCGATACCGTCTTAACTTTGGGTGCAGCCTTATTTTTGTAGTGCCCAAAAGATCGTTTGCTAACGCTTTCAAGCTCAAAATTGGAAGAAGGATTTTGTTTTACTCTCTTAGCTTAAAATAATTTATTTTGTAAAATTTGCGCTTGCAATTCACAAACAGTTTAAGCACTGTGTGCATGACAAGAGTGTCACAAATTTAACCATTTACTTACTTTTATTTATAGAAATTTAGTGCATACATATTTTATTATATTTTTTTCTACAAGCTTAGCTGTGGTACATGAGTGTCTTGACTTATTCGTCAAATTATTCTTTAAATTACCCAAAGAATCAAAATCGCTGAAAGCGCATAAAAATTGATACGCTCTTATACATATATCGAAAAGTTGAAAAGATCGATTTCCAATCTAAAAAAATCGATTTTATTGCCAGAATAAAAGAGCCAATTAAATCGATTTAAAATCGAATTGATTTTTGACCGTATGGTTTTACATAAACTTTAAAAACGTATTTAAAATTAAAATAATTATGGTGCAAACAGTCTCATATCTATCTGAACATAATTTAAAAAAAATAAAGGTTCGGCAAGAATAAATTTGGTAAGTTCTAAAATAGTTTGCGCACTAGTTTACAAATTAAAAAAAAATGTATTAAGATTGTAATTGAGTTTTATCAAAAAGGTATATCTACACCAATTACTTTAATTTACTATTTTTTGTAAGCTCGGATTTAAAATAAAAAAAACCAAATGTGGATCCGCACTTTTTAGAACTAAGTTTATTTGAAGAGGTTTTGTTCATGAAGATATCGTAACCAAATTTGGTATTCAAAAAATTTTTTATGGTTCCCAGTACTGTACCGATTTTCATCAAAATCGGGTGACTATATCATACAGCTCCCATAGGGCCGATCTTCCAAAAAATCGATTTTTTAACAAAATTCGTTGATTCGTTTGTTTGTTAAGATACTGGGACCAAATTTGATATTCGTGAGTTTTTTATAGTTCCTAAGCACTGTACTATATTTAATCAAAATCGGTTGACTATATCATATAGCTCCCATAGGACCAATCGGTCCAAAAAAACGTTTTTTGTACAAAATTCGATGTGGTTCGCTTGTTTGTAAAGATATTTGAACTAAATTCTGCATTCAGATATTTTTTAAGGTATTTAAGCTGTGTCAAATTTTATTGAAATCGGTTGACTATATCATATAGCACCCATAGGATCGATCAGCTAAAAAAAAAATTTTTGCACAAAAATTCTTCGTTTTTGGTTTTTTGTGAAGGAAAGGAAGGAAAAAGTCGAAACATGCTTGTACAGAGCTAAAATCTGGTGGATTTGATAATGATTACATGGATAACATTTGTTTAAAACTTTTTTCCACTATCTATATAATATTATGTATATTTTTCTTTAAACTGAAATACTATTTTTTTTAGGTTACTTTTAAAAAAGATAATTATTATAATTACATTACTTGACCAACTACATCGTTTATTTAGTATCTCCCTAACTTGACACCCTTTTGGTCAGACAATAAACATTTTTACTTATTTATTTAACTAATAACTCGGTTTTTAATTTGCATACCAAATGCTGAGAGGGTTCAACTCGTTTAATTTCCCTAGTTGACAACAAATTTGTTTGCCTCTTTCATATGCAAAATTCAAATTAATATTCCGTCTCATCGCACACGCACACGCCCAGGCAGTTCCCAACAACAATTTATATAAACATGACTAATTACATATTTAAATTGAAATTGTGCTGCTGACAAAGTTAAGGGCCTAAATGGTCAGCCAGGGCCTTACCAGCGCTGTGTGTCCCTCACAATTTTCTCTCATTCCAACGTGCAACAAATGCAACGACCTTCGCGCTTTAGACCCAACAAACCAACCCAAAATTCTTTACCCTCCTGCGTTTACTACGTCACAAGTACGTCCGACGTCTCTGCCATGGCCGGAACAATAAGAAAACGCAAAAAGCAAAATCACTGTGGCAATGACAGGGTCAAATTCAAGTGTTTGTGGGCAGAAGGTATATACTTGTGAACCATATATAAAGGGTGCGCCATCTGAATGTATGCAATGAAATTATCGAATAAGTTTGACTATACTCAACCGATAGGTCTGCAATAAGACATATTTTGAAAAGATAGCCTTCATGTTACTCCAAAGAAAAATTATATTAGAAAAAAGGCAATCGAGAAGAGACAAATTAAAAAAAATAAATTTATTAAGACGATCATAATGCAGCGCAAAATTTTATCTATAAAACTAATGAGCCCGGCAGACGTCGTCATGCCCAAACTTTTTGAATACTCTTAAAGTGTACAAACATCGTAAGATTCTATAGTTAGCTTATCTACACAAACTCTCTAAAAAGCCGTATGGACGAACTTAAGTATTCTTAAGAGAGCTCGCACCTCTAATAAATTCATGCCACACAGAAACTATATTTCAACCCCTTTGTGACTACGCTTCTGTCTGCACTTAATGTCCAATAGCCGGTGTTGAACAATTTTCAACTATGCTATATTCACCATATTCACAAAAATGCGTATATCTCACGAACCAATATACACAATCACATCGCGATAGACCCAAAACCTCCGTATTGACAACTTCTAACACACGCAAAAATCATATTTGAAATTTTTCAACGCGTTCATGAGAACACCCGTAACAAGTAAAATATTAGCATTAGTTAATCTGACTAGTATGTACACAATGCCACACAAAAAAAATATAAAAAAATGTGTCGAAAAATTAAAAAAAAGTGTTAGGGGTGGCAACCCTTATCTCTTAGGGGTATGAAAAATAGATGTTGACCGATTCTTTGATCTACCCAATAGGCACACACAATTTCATGAGAATTGGTACAGCCAATTTGGTAAAAATTGAAAAAAAAAGTTATGGGTGGTAACCCAGGGTATAAAAAATAGATGTTATCCGATTCTCTGACCTACCCAATATGCACACAAAGTTTCATAGGAATCGGTCTAGCTGTTTCGGAGGAGTATGTTCACACAAAAACCAATATTCACAAAAATGCGTATATCTCACGAACCAATACACACAATTACATCGCGATAGGCCTAAAACCTGCGTATTGACAACTTCTAACTCACGCAAAAATCAGATTTGAAATTCTTCAATGCGTTCATGAGAACACCCGTAACACATAAAACATTAATATTAGTTAATCTGACAAAAAAAAATAATTTGTCGAAAAATTAAAAAAAATGTTAGGGGTGACAACCCCTACATTACACACTATAACAAACAAAATAAAAAAAAATTAGGGAAATTCATCCAGCCGTTTCAGAGTTATGGGATCATAAACGTACAGCATTTATTTTTATTTTATCTAAAAAATGTTATATCTAAGACTCTTAAAATTACTATTTACTTTGTAAGAATTTTTAAATTGTAAAGCTCTTGCATTAAGCCAAATGGCTTTCTTAGCTGTAGAAAATGCCTAAAAAATTTCCCACTTTTCTTACCAAAAAATTTTGGTATTGCTTTCACTAATTGCTTAGCTAAATTGCATAACTTTACTCTTAAAGAAAAAACCAATTTTATCAAGAATAGTCAAAGTTATTCGATAACTACTTCTCTTACAATATCATGACTCACCCTATATCTTTGAGTGTGTGTTTGCATATGCATGCAACTAATTAGACTTGTTAGAGTATGCATAAAAACTGCCAATGAAAATATTAACAATCCTACATCAAGAAAAGTGTGGCAAAAACTGATGGTCGAGGCTGCTTTGTGGAAGCGTGCCTGGAATTTTAATGAATTTACTTAGGAGCTGATTCTTTGCCTAATGCTTTGAAACGTACATGGTCTGGTTTATACTCTACATAATGCACTTCAAATCTTGAAGTATGTTTAGCCAACTAGTGAATTACGTTTAGATCTACAATGAGTTATAAGAAAAAAGAATCCTAGAAAAAACAAATAAACAGCCAATGTGGAGGCGGGATGATGTTAAATGGTAATCCTCGGCAGGCATAAATTGCTATTTGCTTGGAAAAATCATGAGAAATTCTTGTATAAAGTTAAAACTTGATAGATTTTATTTAATTCAAATTTTTTATAAATCGAGCAATGTCTATCTATTGCCATTTCTCATCTGGCAATATCTATCTTAACCTTCCATATAAGGCAACGTTGCGTATGCGTAAAGGCTTTATTGAAAAAAAATTAAGAAATGCTTTTTCAGAGTCGAAACTTGTCAGATTTGATAATGGTAGCATGCATTTATCAAAATTCTTCCTTACCGTCTATTTAAACTAACATTACGTATACGTAATTTTTTAGCCTTAATTGAAAAATGGCTGCGAGTTGGAACTTGGTTGTTTTAATAATGGTAGTAAAATGTTTGTCTAATCTAGCGATGGTAACTGTAAATTGCAAAAAATTTAGAAATAAATGTACTAAGATAAAACTAAGTAGATGTGATAATGAAATAGAAAACATTTCTAAAAAATTTGAAATATTTCCAATCTGGCAATGCCTGCTTTTACCATCCATATAAGCGAACGATACCTATATGTATTTTGTTGTTAAAGTCTTAATTGAAAAATAGTTGAGAAACGTTAAAATTTTCCCTTAGCGTCTACTTAAACCAACGTATACGTAATTTTCTAGCGATAATTGGGATATAGTCCAGAGCTGAAACTAGGTGGATTTGAAAAAAATGTTCTTCCAATCTGGCCTCTTCTATTTCAACCATCCGTATAAGGTGTAATTTTTTGCCATTTATTCTCCTCCAGGGAGCTTAGGGCTTCAACAAGAACTTTCCACCGGACTCTGTTTGGCGCAGTTTGCTTTGCTGTGTCCCAGCTAATGTTATGTTGGGACAATTCGAAGGCCAGGTTGCCTTTGGCCTTCCCACTCGTCTGCTTCCTTAGGTGTTCCATTCCAAGGCCATCCTGACGATGCTGCTTAGGTCCTTTCTAAGTGCGTGGCCAATCCAACGCCACTTGCGTGTTCTTATCTGGTTACAGAAAGGAACTTCACTAGTGTAGTGCCATAGTTCCGTGTTTGATATTCGGTTGGGCCAGAATTTCCCGCATATAATCCTTAGGCACTTGTTGACGATTGACTGCAGTTTCGACATATTTCTCTGCGGGTCCTTCCACGATTCGCTTCCGTGCAACAAGATGGATTTGACGCTCTCATTAAAGATCCCCAGCTTTGTTCTTCTGCTTATTTGCTACTTTCTCCATTTGCGGAATAAGAAGGATGCGTTTATCGAGAGTCCAACTTTGCTGACCAGGATCTCGAAATCATTCACTTTAACTTGGATATCACTAAGTTTATGAGAGATGAGACAAATGTCGTCCACGTTATCTAGGTCTTCCAAATGACGGGTGAGACTCCACGTAATCCTATTACGTATACGTAATATTTTTTAAATTGTCAAATGTTTTAAAAAAAAGCCGAGAAACTCTTGTACAAAGTGGATCTCTATTGGATCTGAAAGCATGCATAGCATTTGTTCAAAATTTGTTTCCAATCGGGCCATTCATTGTCAATATAATATTACGTATACGTCTCTTAAAGGTAAATTTTTTATTGCACATTTGAATTTTAAAAAAATTTGATGTTCAAATTAAGCATAGTAAAGCTTGTCTATATTATTTATTAGTTTAAAATTTTGTATCTTACTTTTTGGATCTTTTACTCAACAGCAGTCCTAGATACCAAAATCTAAAATATCTAAATAATAAGTATTATTTTAAAATGTCAAACTACTCAAATGCTATATTTCTTCATTTGTTTCTAATTCTAATTTATTTTGCTAATACTTTGAGAGTACACAAAATTCGGCGTTTAAATTTAGCCTGCCTCATCATTTTTTCTTTTTATTATTAGCTTGTTCAACAGTTGCTGAGCAGCGTGATTTGGTTGCCTGTTGGCCAATATATTTGCTTACGCAGCGATTTATCTCCATGTGTGTGTGTGCGTGCGGGTGTGTGTTTAGGCTGTGGCCAAATATTTGCATTGGACAGAATAGAATTTAAGGCATGGCTAGTTATATACTGGCAGCTGTTTTTATCATTTCGACAGATCTTTAAACATTATCTTATAGAGCGAATGTCGTTGAGACTTTTCCTAGATAAGATATAGTGAGACCAGCGGTCAGTTTTTTAAAAAAAAAAGTATATAATATTTCTACAGATAAACATATTAGGTTGTCAAAAAAGTCTTGCGGTATTTCCGCGAGCTTGTCTTTGCAAGCGCGTAGTTCTAGTTGTATTCGTCGCATCGGTTCACGCTAGAGCTTTTTGGAAAGCTCTTTTCACGTGCTAACACGTGTTTGATTAATTGTTGTTTGCTTTTAGTCGTTCGTGAGTTATAGCGTCGCAAACATGGAGCAAAATAAAGAGAAAATACGGCATATTTTACAGTACTACTACGATAAAGGCAAAAATGCATCTCATGCTGCCAATAAAATTTGTGCAGTTTATGGACCCGATACAGTTTCCATTTCTACCGCACAACGATGGTTTCAACGTTTTCGTTCTGGTGCAGAGGTGATCGAAGATGCGCCACGGTCCGGAAGGCCTGTTGTCGAAAATTGCGATAAAATCGCTGAATTGATCGAAAGAGACCGGCATAGTAGCAGCCGTAGCATCGGCCAAGAGCTGGGCATGAGTCATCAAACCGTTATAAACCATTTGAAGAAGCTTGGATTGAAAAAGAAGCTCGATGTATGGGTGCCACACGACTTGACGCAAAAAAACATTTTTGACCGTATGGATGCATGCGAATCGCTTCTGAATCGCAACAAAATCGACCCGTTTTTGAAGCGGATGGCGATGAAAAGTGGGTCACTTACGACAACGTGAAGCGTAAACGGTCGTGGTCGAAAAGCGGGGAAGCTGCCCAGACGGTGGCCAAGCCTGGATTGACGGCCAGGAAGGTTCTTCTGTGTGTTTGGTGGGATTGGCAGGGAATCATCCACTATGAGCTGCTCCCCTATGGCCAAACGCTCAATTCGGACCTGTACTGCCAACAACTGGACCGCTTGAATGCAGCACTCATGCAGAAGAGGCCATCTTTGATCAACAGAGGCCGAATTGTCTTCCATCAGGACAACGCCAGGCCACACACATCTTTGGTGACGCGCCAGAAGCTCCGGGAGCTCGGATGGGAGGTTCTTTTGCATCCACCGTATAGTCCGGATCTCGCACCAAGTGATTACCACCTATTTCTGTCCATGACGAACGCGCTTGGTAATCGGAAGTTGTCCACAAGAGAGTCCTGTGAAAATTGGCTCTCCCAGTTTTTTGACAATAGGGAAGCGAGCTTCTATAAGAGGGGCATTATGAAGTTGGCATCTCGTTGGGAACTCGTCATCGAACAAAACGGCGCATATTTGACTTAAATCGCATTATTATAACCAATTTTATGAACAATTGAAAATTCAATTAAAATACCGCAAGACTTTTTTGACAACCTAATATGAAGCAGCCGTGGCCGAGCGGTTAAGGCGTCTGACTAGAAATCAGATTCCCTCTGGGAGCGTAGGTTCGAATCCTACCGGCTGCGTCTCAAGTTCTACCATTTTTTTTTCTTTTTTTTAGAACTTAATTTCATACTTTTTTGTTATGGTTGTTATTAAGCAGCTTTTTATGACAGCACGTGGCCCATAAATTTTCAATAGTCAGAAGTCAAGGAGCCACAGGCATAAATATGGCCACTCCTCCAAAAACATTTGATGGCGACTAGTCGGCTAGGCCGACGCTCATCAAACTACCAGTCCATTGACTTTTATTTTGGCCAAATACATGTACAAGTTCAAATCCAACTCAAGAAATTGGAGTAGACAGAACGGCGCTGTTTTTGCGTCTGGAGCCGGTTTTCCATTTCTACCGCTAAATCTTGGACTCGGCGACTAGTTAGCTTTTTTTTCATGCAAATGCCTTGAACTGTGTATGTTATCATATGTTTTGGCCAATTTGTGAGGCAACACGGGTTCTATTGACTTTGTTAAGAAAATTGGCAAGCACAGATTGTTGCAACAGAACTAAACACAATATCTTAGTTAGTTGGCTTTATTTTTATAATTTTTAAGTTTAGTCATTGTAATTTACAGAGCTAGATAAAAATCTTTTCAACTGGAATATAATATGGCATATTATGAATAATTATTTAATGTGTATTATCGTTAATAAACGAAGGAAAGTGACTACAACAATGGTCCAAAGAAAACAAAATTGTATAAATTTACAGAAAACTATTTATAAGGTCTTGATTTTCTTTGATTTTTAAATTAAATTTTCATGTTTTTCTAAAGATGAGTTCATCAATCATGCCAATATTAGTTTTCATAAACACAATATCTATAATTTAAAATCAGTCCACACCGTGTAAAATAAAATTATGATTGATGTAGATGTCTCGTCAAAGTTAGATTTAGTAAGATTGACTTGTTATATGGATGATGCCTTTACAGACGCATTGAAAAAATTATTTCCGCAATTTAAATTTCTTTGTAAACCAATAATATAATATAATAATAAATTTTTATCAGCTTAAGAGAAAATGTCGCTGGTCTTAAAAATACCGTCGATTAAAACTTATTATCCGACCGTTTAAGTCGTCAGCTTGTAAAAACTTACTTTTTTTTCGAAATTAGTATGAGAGTAAATAAAGATAAAGAGATATTTATTTATTTTTTTTTTAAATTACTTTAAGCGTATATAATTCATATTTAATTTTTTAATGTTTAATAAAATTAGTTGATTGAACCCGTTACATCTTTCATACAAGGAGAAATCTTACACAGTGTCGCCAAAGACAAGGCTATGCTCTCTCCAGCTACCTTTTTCACTTTATTCGGAAGACCTGAGTGCATTTGAAAGCAATTTTATACTCAATCCTACTCATTGCTTCTTATGGAGCTGAAATAAATTTGAGATTTATTAACATATTTAACTTCAAGTCTAATGTATGCTCATGAATAAATTTTCTCTGAATCTACACTACAAAAAAAAAATCTAAATTTGCGTTCCCCAACGTATATATCTCCTTGTGATTAAATTTTTTAAAAAATCGAGCTTATTCATTTTTTTATTGTTAACGCACAAATTTTTTGGCTGATCAGACGAATGTTTGCGTGCTGATCATAGTCCAGAAACCACTTTACTTTGGCCACATTTTTAATGCATAATGCTCATGACTGTATCCTCGGTGAGTGCTTAATCATTCGAGGATCTGCGTCCCGATTTTGACGCTAAATGGCATTGAATTAGAATTTTCTGTATCTTGAATCACTACGATACTTCTTCATTGAAATCGACATCCTAGAAAATAATCTCTCTCTTCTAAAGACTCCTCACCTTGGCCAGGTGCTCCATATGCCCTTCTTCGCTTCATTAGCGTTAAAGAAATTAAGAAAACAAAATTCTTTTTTGGGCTTCTAATTTTTACCTTTTACCAACTTAAATATATTTCCATTCAGTAATGGGTTTTGAACAATGAATTCTGTTGAGTAGAACGGGGGTTTAATTAATAGGGATAATTCCCCTTTTAGAAGGGGGGATTGAGATCCAAACATTTTTAAGTGTTACACAGAAAATTGTTTTTCACTAACTTTATATATCCTTTGTGCGAATGGTGGATGCGAATTTTAGTTAAGAAAAATGTTAATTTTTTAAACTACCTTTCGAAATATTTTAAAAAATTTTCATAGTACAAAATCCTGGATTGAAATTATGTATTATACCCTGTACTAAAAAGTACAAAGGGTATATTAGATTTCTGCAATATATGTAACGGACAAAAGGAGGCGCGGCAGACCCCAATTCGTTTATACCAAAATCATAACTCGGATAGCGATTAAGCCATGTCCGTCCGTCCGAGACTAGAAGGGCTAGAAACACCAAACTTTAGCTGGTGTGCATATTTCATCAAAAGATGAAGTTGAGTTAAATGTTGTAATAATCTTGAATCATGTCAATATTTGTCCCCGCCAACACCTATTAATATTTTCATCTGAAATTTAACAGAGTGATGCCTTATGGTTCCATATGTGTGTCAAAAATTAACAAAATCGGACATATACAGCAAAGGCTATAGGCCCTTCCATTTCAAAACACCCTGTCCGTGCAGGACATGATTTTAGATTTCAATGAAACTGAAATGTGTTGTTCCTTGGTCCAAGTGTCTAGTTTTTTTTTTTGGCGAAAAAAAATTTTTTCTTAGACTTTTCGCCTTTTTGTTTTAGAGGTAAATGTCGATATTTTACGTCACTTTTTTTTTAATGTGCATAACTTTGTCAAAAGTAAGACTTAAACGGTTAAACATTTGAAATGACCGGAATGAGTGACGTTTTGCAACTATTGTATTAGCAATATTGAAAAAAAAATTTATTTTACAATTTTATTTCCCAAAAAACCGTGTTTTCTCCCACACCCCTCACCATGCCAACTTGAAACTTACCTCATATACTTTAAATAGCTTCTTTGACGAAACTTTCAATTCACAATCGGAAATCATTTTCGGAACTTATATAAAATGCATTTCAATTGGAAAGGTCTTAGTAGGAATATGCAGGAAAAAAATGTTCAAGAGATAAGGTACATGATATTTCACTGTCGGGCACCGCCTCGACGGTACGACATTTTTTTTTTTAATTTTGATATTTATTTTTTAACTTACACTATTTAAAAAATTTTCCATTGTTAAAAATCCCAAATTGTAATTTCTTTTATTTATTTGTAACTAAGTTCTTTTTTAGTCACCAACAATGTATACGCTACCTTTTTTTAAGCCCTTCCTGCGAATTCAGTTAAGATCTTTTCGTTTATTACTTCAATCCCGACTCAAAAATAAAAAATTAAAAAACTTATAATTTGAAAAGTTTTAGTAAAGAAAAACTTTTAGCCACCCTCTCTGGTAACAAAGCTCTGCATAAAAGCAAAACCAAAAAACTCTCTTACAATTAGTCAGCAACCAATTTTTAATATAAAATAAAAATCTAAAAAAATCTACTGCAATCAATCAACAATAGTTCAAAATTAATTGGAAAAAGCGTAAACAAAGACTTGTTAAAAATTCTATATAAGTTCTAGTCAGCAGCGGATTCAGCTTTTGGTCTTAGGGGGGGTTTTTCACTACGAACTATATTTCTATCAGAGGTCAACTGTTAACTCAGTTTTCCAACTTTTGGAAAGACGGAACGCGAAACCCCCTCCTGGATTCGCCACTGGCTCTAGCTGAAAGCTTTGATTTGTGTTTAACTTTGCCACTCAAATCAAACATGGCTCGGAAACTTTGTTCCAGCTTAGTCCGCAGGTTTGCAGCCCTTGACGTTTATTATGCCATTCAAAGACAAATCGATTCAAACATTTTTGTTTTCTGCTTCAATAAAGTTATTGCGTTGTTAACATTTGCCGGATTCGATTAAAGACAACAAAATGTGGTTCCATTACGGTTACCAGCCAAATCGATTAACTGATTCGGCTTAGGTTACACATTTTGTTTACGCTTAGACTCACTGCTCGGCCACTAATTGGGTGAAAAAGTTGCACATTATATTTAGATAGCTGTCATAGAAACCATCTGTAAGTGTGCAAGGATAACAAACTTTCGTGTCGATTTTTATTATACTGTATAAACATTAGGTAAAGGGGTATAGTTGATTTGTATAATATGTCAGGCCATAGAAGTTGTGGCAGATCAAAAGTTTATTCAACCGAATTATTATAACTAGACGGCAGGAAAATATTAAGTTTTAAAACTGGTTCCCAACCACCCTAAAAGGGTAACTGGTAGTTTTGTATGATTGCATACCTGCTAACACGCTAGTTGTTTAACTGGTAGTAAACTGGTTCAGTTGAGTATGAAATAATACTAGTCGCTATCTTGCTAAAAGAAGCGGGTTTTCGGATCCGGAAAAATGGATTGACAGTTTTTCATAATATAGGAATATACACTTCCCCATGATCAATTTCTGGAACCTTTTAAGATGCAACAATTCGCTTGGTTATGCTCTCATACTAGTATATAACTCGCGAAAATTTAAGCAGCTTATATTTTTTTTATTCAACTAATATTTTTTCTTTATTTTTTATATAACTATAAAGTAGAAGTTGGCCTTCAATCTGTTTTTTCTCATTATTTTCTTCACTTATAAAACTAGTTTACAAATTTAGGGGTCATCGAGCGAACATAGTTTAAAAGTGTTTTTAGGGTAATAGAATAGATAGATAATAGATATTTTCGAAAAACATGCTTTTTAACACTTTCTTCTGTTATCCGTTAATATGTCGTGAACGGAATTTGGTAACGGCATAAAAGATGATTAAATGGAAAGTTATTGACCCGCTTTTTACAAAGAAATGAACAGATTAGGAAAAAATTATTAAAGTAAAAAAAATGTTCGACAATTATCCAAATATGAACATTTTTGATTGCTTTTAATAACGAAAATTAAATTTTGGAAAGCTTTAAGCTGAAAGAGAATTCTTTTACGAACATTCCGAGTGCTTGAATCAATTAACCTAAAGCCTTTAGTTAAGTTTTGTCTGTTAGATAATTTTATTTCCAACAATATTGACCTTTAAATCATTACTCTAAGTTTGATAAAAAAAATACAACGTGCAAAAACTGTATCAAAAATTAGGAAGCCCACAAATACGAAAACTCGGTTTTGGACTTAGAACATCCCTAACACCCCTGAAAGTTTTACCTATTAAGTATTTTTCCAATAAAAGTCTTTTTGGAGCCTGCGATTATTGTATTTTTATATAATGATAAAAGTTCAAGTTTTTTTTTTTGTTGTACGTATAAGCTGAAATTTACTCTCTGACATAAATTTGACAGTGAAAGCCATTCTTTGGCATTTTTTCCCATCGCGCGACTATTCTATTTTGAACTATTTACATACTAGTTCCATTCAGTATAGTTGAGGCCATGATGGAATGAATTTTGCAAGGAAGTGGTTTAATTTTTGTGTGGTTGCTGTATATATATTTTAATTGACTATTTTTGAACTATTTACAAATTAGTTCCATTCAGTATAGTCGCGGCCATGATGAATTGAATTGTACCAGGAAGTAGCCTAAGCTTTGTGGAGCATTTGGAGCAATTTTAAGCCAAGCCAATCCCAGACACAAATTTAGTCATAAATTTGGTCATAATTTAAAAAAATAAAAAATTTCAACAAATATTTATGTTTTTCATATTAAATAAAATTTATAGATTCATACCGAATTCCTGAGCCCTTTTCAAGACTACTATGCTGCAAAAATAATCAAGATCCGTTTAAAACTTCAAAATATTTTTAAATTTGAGAACTCTTTTTTCCAATAAACTACAACAATGTTTTACTTCAATTAATTAATAAACAAACTTAAGCAACAAAATTTGGTATATAGACCTAATAAGCAAGAAAATGTCCTCCATTCATTTATCCAATTTTCACAAAATTATTTTATATTTTACAAAAAGTATTTGCAGTGTATCCCACTGTCGGACAAAGCTTTGACTATTTCACATATTCCGTCTATTTAAAAAATGTCAGCGGCAGCAGAATAAAAACTTAATCAGCCGAATTTGCGTGCTCTTGTGTGTGACTTTTGTCAGGGCCTACAATAATTTATTTTACATATTTTCCACAGTCGTTGAGCTTTTGGGCCCAGCAATTACCCTGAGCCCGGCGCAAGCCGTCTTCGCCACTACTGGCGGGTGTTCCATCTCCATAAATTATGACTCATAGTCGGAACGACAGAGCAGCACATGGAAGTGGCTAAAATGGAGTCATAAAATGCTCTATTAAACTAGTGTCTGTGTCTGTGTTAGGTGCTCGAATGGCAGTCAGGAATATTTTATTGCTCATGTAAAATAGCTAAACGAAATAATTGTCAGTTTGGTCAAAACAAGAAAAAACAAAACAAAATGAAAGCACTGACAAACAAACAAAAACAAAAGAACAACAAAAGTACAGTGGAACACGACATGTCAAAATGTTTGAAGCTTGTTTTTATTTTTTTTGCAAAGACATTGACATGACGGCAAGGCCGAGGTCTAATTTATTTAAATTGTTTTAGATTTGAATGTGATATAAATAATGAAGGATACTTGCATATATGCAGGCATATAAGTTATTCTTTCTGTGTGTAAGCTACAAAAACTAAAAATGAAGGATATGGTAATTGCCTTGCATATAAAAATAAAATAAGAAATAGCTTGGTCGCTCATTTTTAAGATGTGCGCTATGCTCTCGTATGCGAGGGTTGGTGTTTAAATATCCAGCCCTATAAAGTCTCTATTGTTCCTTAAGACCCCGACGGAGAAGTTAACTTTAGAAGCGAAGAACAATAAACAAATAAAAAGAACCGGCTTTTCCAAAACCCCAAATCCAATCAATTTCTTTGCTGTTGCAGCACTTAAATAAGAACTGTTCATGTGGAAACTGCAGGACCTTGAATTCTGAATGGTATGTAAACATTTGCTTGTCACAAGTTTTCAGAGTATTGGGGTAACCCCACTGTCGAAAACGGATGCTGCTGACAAGCAACAGGATTTTTTAACAATCGATATATTGAATTAATGGTATTCTGGCTTACAGCTCTTAACTGATTAACATAGCTAACGTTTTTCAGCAGCAGGAGAGACACATAAAAAGTACCATTTAAAATTTGGTATATCAGGGTTCATCCAAGGACTTTCATTCTTTAAATACAAGCTAAGTATCTAAGTATAGTTAAGTCCTTAGCGCCTTGGTTACTCTTGAAGAATGTCCGAATGTTAGATATATTTTTAAAATCTACTGGCTCTTGAAAAACGAGCGCGGAGCAGGGGGACAGTGCTGCTGGAAACTTATCTTCTTCTGACAGCTGCCCTTTTCAACCTGAAAACATTTTTCTTTCTAACGCTAATTAAAATGCAAGTAAAATAAAACTGATAAGCAAATGAGTTTTCTGGAATATTAATTTCTATGGCTAAACATTGCCAAGAAGACAGTGAAAAAAATGTAGAAAATTTTTTTTTAAATTTTAGTACGTATTACGTATACCCTTTTTTTCAAGAAATGTGATTTGGTATGCTGCTATTGAAAGATCTTACTGCAACGCTTGCAGTGGCTGAGCGATTGTAATTCAGTCCGGGACGTTTCTCAACAGCAGGATACCCTGCGCCCTTTTTTTCCAAAGAAAGTCAAGTTTTGTATCGAAACGTTGTGGGTGTTAAGGCAGTTAAGGAGTTATTGGGGATGGAGACAAATAGTTAATATTAATTTTTTACCCAACAAAAATAGAAATATGGGCGTTTAAAAAGAGAAGTACAAAACATAGCAAACCAATCATTAAAATACAACTTTTTTAAAAGCTAAATTAGCTCACTTTTGAAATATAATTACTTTTTGGGGGTTTTCCGTTTTTTAATCGATTTTGCCTTCTACACTTAACAGCATACTTAAAACCCCTTTCTGGCTACGCCTATGACAGACAAGTCTATCTTAATCGCCATCTATGGCTATATGCACTAAGAATTTTGTTATAATCAACTTACGGTCTGTCATGCCTTCGTCTGTTCGTTCCCCGACCCTATAAGATAGAAAGTTAAAAAATAAATAAAATTTATGATATCCCTTCATAGGTTTAAGTTTTGTCCTTAAACCAACCCTATAACAGCTTTCAACGACCCCTAACTAACGTATAGATATTTAGGCCAGTTCAAGATTACGTTTCCGATTGCAGCTATTCAAAATGGCTGCATAAATTGTGTTTGCTGTTAAATGAACCAACCGAAAATGGAACCTAAATCCGGAATAGACCTGATTACAGCATTGACTTTTGTTGCCTTGGCAGCGACATGCAATGCGGGACAGTCCTGGCTGTTAAAAAAAAAAGGATGTTTGGATTTTATAGTATTTAAAGGGATTTTGGTCAAAGTGTAATGTCCCTTAATCATCACGTCATGCTTAATTAATTAACCGTGAATACCTTTTTAGGACCTTTACAAAACTTTTTATTTATATGAAGTAAATAGAATTTTTTACATTTACCCATGAGGACTACGCTTTATCAGCATAAAACAATCTGGAAACTGTCTACAGAGAATTTAATTTTTAGTTTAGTCTTTTGGTAACAATTTGAATTCTAAAAAGTAAGAAAATAATTGCAGTAGGCACGCGAGGGATATACTACAAAATGGTTAAATTTCTTGATAATTTCAATAATAAAATGAAAATTGCATAAATAAATGGGTACTACATAAAAAATGTAAAAAAAAAATAAAAATTTGAACTTTGTTTTTAATACATGTTACAAAATATTTGTTTGTTAACAATTTTATTATAATTTATAAATTGTATGAACTTAAAAAAAGATGCTCAATCACCTGCTATAATATTTTTATTATAATATAATTATTTTATTTAAATTATTTATTTATTTAAAAATGCTCGCGATAGGAAACAGTATTTCAAAAAATAACAGAACTCCTCGGAATTAACAAATAATAAGTTCAAACTTGACATGATTAATTGTTTTCAATAAATATTATGACCCCATCTCAAGATATTTAGGGTCAAGGATCACAAAAAGCGGTTTTTAGAAAATAATAATAAAACCTTAAAGAAAAATATAATTTTATAGGAAACAGTATGACTATTAGAACTCCTCGGAATTAACAGATTAATCATTTTGAATCAATATTATGACCCCATCTCAAGATATTTAGGGTCAATGATCACAAAAAGCGGATTTAAGAAAATAATAATAAAACCTTAAAGAAAAATATAATTTTATAGGAAACAGAACCTCAAATATGACTTATAATCAGAACTCCTCGGTATTAACAGATTAATCGTTTTGAATTAATATTATGACCCCATCTCAAGATATTTAGGGACTATGATCACAAAAAGCGGTTTTTAGAAAATAATAATAAAAAATTTAAAAAAAAACCCTAAGGAAAAATATTATTATTTTTTTTTAGAAAATAATAATAAAAAATTAAAAAAAAAACTTAAAGAAAAATATAATTTTATAGGAAACAGTACCTCAAATATGACTTATAATCAGAACTCCTCGGAATTAACAGATTAATCATTTTGAATCATATTATGACCCCATGAAATTAAAAAACGCGTCAATATCTTTATTTGTTTAGGAGATAGGCTTGTCAAAGAAAAATCTAAAAATTAAAAAGACAATTATCAGTTATCGATAGCTCGATAAATAGTCGAAATTTTTTAATCAAATTGTGAAAATATGTGCAAATCAAAATCGGAGAGGTCGAGGGATCCGCTTCACTTATTTTTATTTTCGAAAATATATTTATATATTTAAAATTTGGTATATTTATTATTCTATTCAGCATGAACATTAAAAAAAAAAATTTATAAAAACTAAAAATAAATGTGCGCAGCGGTAAAAATGAACCTACGGCGCGGGAAGACTTTTAAAAAACGAATCCTTATCTTAATGATTTGTGTTCCACTTCACGCATACACACACACTAACTATTTAATTATTTTTGTTACGTGACGATATTTCTCTCATTTTAATCCAAGTTCACTAAAAGTTCTATTATAACTGCTAGCTCAATTCTAACAAAATAAAATAAATAATTCCAACTTTTAAATTTGTTTTATTTAAAGTCATTAATCTTTATAGTGCTAAGCTTCAGCTTACTCAGAGTTGCCATTTTCTATGTATGGCAAACTTTATATCATAATAAATACTTCCTTTTAGCAAGTCAGAGCAAAACTTGGCAGCATAACAAACTGTGTCAGCACAGGCATTACTTAGGTCTAATTGAACTGTTGGCTAAGGAGCAGACAAGGACCCACATAGCGCCCGCCACAACCCACTCTGAGTAGTTGCTCGTTAATGGTCCAAAGCAAGTGGCCAAGCATTTATTATGATTAAAATTGACCATAACTTTGAATGTCTTTCGATACCTTGCACACTTCATTGGCCAAAGCAATGGGACACTCGACATTTGAGAATGGATGGGCATTGGTCAACGAACATTGGAACTAGGCGCAACGAGTGGGCTGTGCTGGCAATTGTTGTGCATGTCTGCGCCTCAAAGCATGCAACACTTTTTTGTACAAACTTTTGTTTTTGGCAGCAATCCACATTGGACATTGGACATAAACACAAACCGACATACCGACATACAAATGTACGTGCAATAAGATTTCATTAGAAATTTGTCACTCGATTCGATCTAAATGTGCACACAAAATGTTTTCCAATAAAAGTAGAGCTTAAAATATATTTTGGCCGCTTAACACAAACACAAACAGACACAGTTACACTAATACAAAGACACTCACTCATGAACAAATACATAAGCAAGTGTGTTATATCAATTGAATTGAATTGCGACCATGGCGTTGTCACTTCATGTGGAATGCTTGTATATGTCTGTGTCTGTGTGTGTGTGTGTGTGTCTGTGTACATAAGCCCAGCGCAAACATGACGAGCACGCCTCCAAGTGGTCCGTAGAGGCCAGAGCCAGCCATATTTGCAATGATGCCACCGCAGCTGCTCGAAAGTTTGTCCGACCCCTCTCACACTGCATGAGAGTAAACTATTTTTAGTTACTGTGTAAATTATGTATTGTTGGGTTAACTTAAATATATTTTTGTTACTAAAAGTTATCATGATAATTATGTATCTTGTATATAGTACAAAATTTTGTAGAATGTTTGTAATTCCATTTGCTTTTGGAGATGTTTTTATTATATACTATACATGGTATGTTTATATGCATGTATGCATTCCATTATATGTTACATAGACAAAAAAATTTAAATACACAGAATTCCAAATTTTAGAATTTAAAAATTTAAATTTTTTTTTTAATTTAAAAAGCCTTATCTCTTCTTTTACTTTATTCCACAATTATGTTTATTAGACTGCTATCATTGCAAATTTATTAAAGTCTTATATTTAAGAAGAAAAGCTAATTAAAACCTGAACTCTTGAAATTAATATATTACAAGTCACGTTAACTATAAATATTATGAATGAAAGCCCTGAAATAAATTGAATGGAATTTAAGTGATTAATTTTTAATTTGTACTAAAGAGCTCTAGCTGCAAAAGTTGCCAAAAACTGACTCTAATATTTATTGATAATCTCCAATAATGCAAATCAAATCATGGTTAAAAAAAGCTGTTACGTTTAATTTCAATTTTTGAATTAAATGCTTTATGGCTTAGTTACTAAATTAATTAGTTATTCACTGTAACGCACAGTGGTACGAAAGCAGCAAGATGCGTTACAAAAATCATATTTTCTAAACAAATTGAGATATTTTAACGAAATTAAATTGTAGTGAATTCATCGTGACATAATATGTGGGTGCTGTGTAAAATGAACTATCAAAACCATTAATCACATTTTATGTGACACGATAGTCTAGGGAGCATGAGAGACAGACAGATATTATGGACGTTGGACTTTGATTACCTTTGCAACATTTACCATATTTTTTATATTCTTCCAAAGTTAAAAACTGGGTCTAATATATAGTGGTTCAGGTAACCGGAACTATTGAAAAAACAAGAGAAGATAGAAAGTAATTTTTTTCGCTCTTATGTTTGTCCATTCTCATAGAAATCAAGAAAATAGGGATTTGTTGCGTAGTTTTTTTTACAAAACAATCTTTAACAAAGACTTGTATTTCAAAAATGTAGATTTTTGTTTAAAGTTGAAAATATACTCGACTGCGGTTGAATCAACTAATTGAATTGAATAAAATTTGAATTTTCTTGATCCTTAGGAAATTTTTTTTCTAATAGAAACCAAGAAAATTAGGAATTTGTTGCATAGTTTTTTTTACAAAACAATCTTAAACAAAAACTTTTATTTCAAAAATTGCGATTTTGTTGAAAATATACTCGACTTTAAGCGACTCCAGCAACTAATTGAATTGAATAAAATTTGAATTTTCTCTGATCCCTGGGAAATTTTAAATCAGATTCATATATTATCTTTTTAAATGATTTCATCGATTTTTTGTGTTTTAAAACTAAAAAAAATTTTTATTTATAATTTTTGTAATTTGTTTCTTACTTTAAATGTAAAAAAAAATGTTGCTATTTATTTTTAGTATTATTGTGACGAAACACATCAATATTTTTGAATTTTATTGTTAACTAAATTGCTCGTAGGGCTCTTTAAAAAAATGATTTCTTTCTATAAACAAAATTCGTAATAAAAAATATGTGGTACAGCCCGACAGTGGAATACCCTGTACTCGAAAAAATTTTAAAAATGTAACTTTTTATCTTATGAATCAAAAAATTTTGGTGCAACAATATTGAACAAAAATTTAATGAAAATTTTTTATTATTTATTATTTTAAATTGTAAGAAAAAATTAATGTCTCAGCAATATTCGAATAAAAATTAAATGAATATTTTTTAATATATCGTTTCTTTTGAATTTTACTAAAAATTCAATTTATTTATTATCTATTGCTATTAAATCAAATTCACCTAACGCCAATTGCGATATTGTTAATTAACTTAATTTAATATTTTTAAGGATCAAATATACGGTTGAAGCTTTTCACCCTGCATATATTGTTTGATCAGTATATCACTAAACTATTAATTGCGATGGAATAAAATTAAATTAAGTTTCCTGTTTGTTTTTAAACTCTAGCTAATTACTTGTTAATATGCTGAAATAAAATGTCTTAACAATTTGAGTGAATAGCAATTTAAAAATAATGAGTTCATGGTATAATTATTTATTTTATTTATGAATATAATATTTTGTTAACTATTAATATTAAGCTTCAATTAATATTAATTTTGAATTATGTTTTTCGTATATTATAAGTGATTCCACCAAATTTACCTATTGTGATTGATTACAAGATTAAATGTACTTTAAAAAAAATACTAAAAGTATAATGTTAAACACTTTTTTTACCAAGAATTGTCAAAGGGAACCTGTCAAATTTTTATTTAACAGCTATATTACCTTAATTTAAATCATTTTAAAGCGATAAACATTTTTGCTCGTTCGGTTAATATGGGATTGAAGAGTTTACCGCTAGCCGAGATTTAAGATAATAATCCACCTTCAAGCCCAGGTCTCATGAAGGTGTATGTACTCTTTTATCCCGTCAATTAGTATATTATTTTTAGTATAATGTGTAAAATATAGCTAGGTTATTAGCATATAAAGCGATTAACTATGTTTTTCGTTCACAATAGCCATTGGAGTAGGGATTTCAGCATTATACAGATCCTTTTAGCCTATTAGGCTTATTAGACGGTAGAATTATAAATTAAACTTACATTTACAAAAAATACTTTTGGAAAATTAAAAGTATAATCCATTGAATAGGAAGCGCTATGTTCTACGCATTAGAAGTGTCAAAAGAAGACCTGTCCTGCAATGTTTAATTGTAACATTATTATACTGTAGTTGAAACATGTGATCCAAAAAAAAATATTTTGTTTTATACATATCTCATCTAAGAATATATAGATGCACGAACAACGTCAAATTAAATTAAATATTTTATAAAAGATGATTCACTTTACCCATTCCTTAACCGAAATTCCCTACTAAGTATAGATAATAAAACACTTATCATGAAATTAATCTTCTTCGCTTAAATTTATTACGGCTGTCAAGTGTGGTGACAAACTGCAAATAGTCATGTTAAAGCACTCCAAGTATTCTCAGAACAAGATCTTAAAACTAGTGCACAATTTGCTCATTCAACACAAAGTTTACACCCTTCAGCTAATGTTGATCTGGTTAGGGACACAATAGATAAAGCTTCTCATAACATTTAATGATAGATAGTTTAACATTAGGCTTGATCATGTCCGGGAACTTGCTCCTAGCAATTCTAAGGATAATAGTTAGTTAATTAATAAAGTTTTAGTGTAAGTTTTAGTTCAATATGGGTAATTTTTGGCATTTCTCCTCCACAATGATTGATTATGTATTTATTTAGATTTAATTTTATAATTATTGTATGATATTATAGTATGAACAGGTGTCATAAGAAACTCCTAAACACTTATTTGTAGAAATTACTTCATTAGTTTTATAATAATATTATTCCAATAAAGATAAAGAAAATGATGATGTGAAATGTAAATGTAACAGAAGATTAAACTAAGAGATTATAATTTAAAATTAGGTCTTTTGACACACCACGGTAGAAATAGTATTAACAAAAGATTTTATAGTTAAACAAAAAAGTAAAAAAAATTAACCATTTGCAATGTTAGAAATGAATTAAATAAAATTCCAAATTTCACATAATATAAATTATCTTTTAATTTTGGGGCAACACTGATTCTTAATCGCGCAGTTATAGTCAGTTATTTTGAATTTTTATCAGTTGAGAGCAAAAAAGTAAAATGGTTGGGTTTATGTCAAAATATATGTTTAAAAATACCTTAATGATGACGCTAAAATAGATCATAGTTCCAGCTTCCAACATTTGAAGATTCAAATATTTATTTACCTTGAGAGCACGATGCAAGTCTTTTCAGAGGTATCTCCGGGGTTAAAACTTTCATTGTTTTTAACTAAAATTTATAAGTCTATTTGTTTTGTATAGATGCCATATTGATAATGTATATTAATACATGGTGTAACCGAAATATTTGGATAGTACGAAAAAAATACTCAAGAGCTCTTAGAAAGACATAAAAAATAAAAAAAATTTGGTTTATTTATTTTGAATTAAATCTAAAAAGACATTTAAGCCAAGTATCATATTAAATCATAATATTCTGTAAACAAATTTCATTTAAAATTATATTAATTAGATGATTAGGTTAAGCATTTAATACATTACAATATTGGAAAAAAAAATCAAATTGTGTTCCTTTTTCATAATTCAATCAAGTTTTCATATACATATACCAATGATGCATTGATGTGCTTCGAAAGCCTTATGGCAAAATATTTTAATTAATTTTACTAAAAAATTTTTACAAAATGAATACCGGAACATGCTTATTTGTTTTAAAAGTACATTTCCAATTGATAAGTGCGCCATAGTGGAAAACGGGTTAATAACGTGCTGTCTATCATCGATATTATTCCAAGTCAAGCCGTGTATGCCCCTTAGAGTCAATCAACGTGTCGTTTTCATTAGCTTTGAGCCTCAATTAACTGACAGCTTGTGGCAGACACGTGCCTTATCTGCCACAGAGATGTCAAGCGACATCGTTGGCAGCCACTTGGTGAGTTCTCAGTTAATGTAATGCACATTAGCAGCTCAAGTTTTTGGCAGTTGCATGTACAACGTGGCGCCTGAAACACGTACGCTCTTGTCAAGAACTTAAAATCCAATTAAAAGGACACGGTTGTCACTTGTGCCGCTGTGTGTTGACTGTATGTGTGCTTAATTATTTACAAAAGTATGGGCGTAATGTCCACACAACCATAAATAAAGAAGAAAAATGGCTGTTTAAAATTTGGCATTCACAAATAGCATACGATTTATAATAAATTTTAAGCGCCAGCTCTACCTCCGTTTAATTTTTTGTCCAAATATTGGCTACAATTTAAGACAATATTTACCTTGCCTACTTTTGAGGGCCACAAACATATACTACGATATAATATATACACGCCATATGGCTGTAAAAACTTTTGGTATTTTGGTTCAATAATTTTGCATGAACTTCATAAATTGAATTGAATTTTATGACAAATACTCTGCAGCTGTCTGTCTGTCTGCCAGCATAGCAAGACCTTTAAACCTCGAGCTAGGTAAGCTAAGTACCTACCTAGTACTTGCCCCCAACCACTAATGAGATGCAACAAAGCCAACGTCAAGGTTTGTTTACTTCCGTTGCGCTAAGGGCGCGCTTATTGTGTCTGTCTGCCCGGAATGAGAGCACTGAAAAAGGGGTCTTAGGAGGGATTTTGTTGGTGGCAGTGACAGGCACAACAGCTTGCACAGCTCATGGCTGCTGCCACTTGCACTTTCATCAGAGGCAGCAGCGTTTGCAGCAAAACAATAGTTCAGACAAAAACGTTGAAATTCAGACCGACGGACCGGCTCTTGTGTTTGTCGCCCTCGCATTAGCCTTGGCTTGGTGTGATTGTTTCTTTATGGCTTAGATTTGCCGTGAACTTGTCTTTTAAAAAAATACATCTTTTTGTTTACTTGCAGCTTTTATTTAACTATTTACTTGGCAATCGAAGTCGTATGCAAACTTTAAATGAGGAAACATGGGAAATGGCATGAACAAGGTAAACTTTATTTAATTATAGTTAAATGTAATTGCAAGACTTTTAACAACAAAAACAAATATAAAAGTTTCGGCGCGCTGTTGAAAGCAGCGTCTAACAGAGCTCTGCTAAAATCGGCTTTTATAGCATTGAGCATTTTGTCTGGCATAAAGCAAGCTAGTGGCAGCACTTAGTTAATCGCTTTTTAAATTTTTTACCGTTTGGTGTTTATATCGCACTGCCGATAATATATCGATTGATAAAACCTGTCTATCGTTGTCACTAGCAACAAAAAAGAAACTTAGTCATGTTTAGATGTAAACAAAACCACAACTGTATTATTTTTACATTTAACATTTAATTAGTAATGAATATAAGCCAATAATGAACTGGCATATGGGCCAGGTACTGCGCATTTTTAGTTTCAAAGAATTTCATTATTAATATTGCTTATTTTGCTGCCAGGTCTTGCCGGGACTGTATGTGGGCAACTACCGCGACTCCAAGGATCACCAGCAGCTAGAGAAATTCAAAATATCGCACATAATTGCCATACATGACAGTCCGCGACGCCTTTTACCGGTAAGTTTTTGTAACGCTTGCTTATAGCTCCAACTAACCAAAAATTGCTTGCAGGATAAGCACTATCTCTGTGTCATGGCCTCGGACACGCCAGATCAAAATCTTTCGCAATATTTTTCAGTCTGCAATGACTTTATACATGCAGCACGTCTACGCGAAGGCAATGTGCTTATACATTGCCTGGCGGGCATGTCACGTTCGGTAACCGTTGCCGTAGCCTACATTATGACAGCCACGCATCTGAATTGGAAGGAGGCGCTTAAAGTGGTGCGCGCTGGTCGCGCTGTAGCCAATCCTAACGCGGGCTTCCAGACTCAGCTGCTAGAGTTTGAGCAGTATAAATTAACAGACGAACGTCGCCGATTACGTGAACGTTTTCCTTCGTCGGCGCTGGAACAGCTGGACCGCATCAAGTGCATTACGGCGCTGGATAACTATCAGGAGCTCTTACAAAACCGTGACATATGTGAAGGCAATTGCTCTCGCGGCGAAAAATGTCCCACAGGTGCGAGTTCTTCTGCAGCTGCTGAAATTAGCAGTACTAGTACTTTGTGCGATAAAAAATATAAACCAAGTCTGTCCTATACTCTTAACTTTGCCATTGATAAGTGGAAGGGTGCTGTTGAAGAGGATGACGTTTCTGTTCGCAGCGATTTCGCAGGCTCCGTGGAGCTCATGCCGAACGTACACTACTTTAATCCAAGCGTAGATGAGGGAAAATTCGTCGATAATATCGATAATGATGAGTTCGATGGCGAGGAATTCCGCAAGTCTTCGCCTGCCGTACAAAAGCAACGCTTAAAAAGAAATTCGACGACGAACGCAAAATGTTGGAATTGCAACAAAAAAATTGTCTCAAATGAAAGAGCAGCGCAAGGCACAGCGCCTTTTAACGCAGCACTTAAACAACTTAAATAAAACTGTTGACAATTAGTTTAGACCAATAAAGATATTCTCCTAAGACATTCACTGTACCTTAATAATGACAATTTATTGAATTTTTCTTTTTTCTTGCCTTATATCTAGGCGTTTGCAATATGGATCCCACCAAAGGTCTGTTTAGACGCCGTCCCTCAACCGCCTCAACGAACTTACGTTTTCGCGCCACTTCCTCTAACAGCAGCGCAACACTTTCAGTTATCAGCGGCACAAGCCACACAGCGCAATCCTGTCCCACATCGCCTAAGCATTCGCCGCAGCCACGTCGTTCCATGGGCGGCGAACGAATACCCGAGGACGATGAGACCTACCAGCAGCAACCTAGTGGCTCCACAGAGGCGGCAGAGTATGCAGCCGCAATAGAAGATGCGCGACGAGAGCAGCAACAACGCCAAAATGTTCAACTACACAAGTCACAGTCTCGTCCGCAGATGCAAATCCAAAAGTCATCATCGCGCCAAAATGTTAGGGCGGCGGGCAACGGATCTAGCGCAAGTGGCAGCAGCACAGCTCGTGTGAGCAGTGCAGGCAGTCGTCTGATGCGTGCTGAAGAGAACAGACAAACGGCGTCTACAACGACAACGACAGCTACAGATGCAGCTTCAGCGGCTTCTAAGGCAAACGGCGCGGCACAGCTGCAGCGAAGCGCCAGCACGGTGAGCGGTTTTGGCGTGCGTCCACGCAGCAGTCCAGCTGGTCTGCACGCCTATACAGGTTGGTTGGTCACTGGTATAGCCAGTGCAAAGGAACTTTTTAATAATATAAAATGTTTTCAATATTTAGCAGGATCGGTACCATCTTCCGTCCACGGCTCCCGTGTAGATCTGCGTGATACAGATAAAGGCTCGGCCATTTATTTGGGCTGCTCTGGTCCGCGTGCCTCCACCTTGTCTATTGCATCCTCACGTGGCTCGTCTGCTGGTTCAGCGCCACCCTCGCCCGTGAATACGCCACCCGCCAGTCCACGTCACGGAGTCAGAAGGTAAATTTTTACTCTAAATTCCAATGTGTTATATTTTACTATTGCTGTCGTTGTGCTTTGCAGATCCACTAGTCTAGTCAAGAAGCCAAGATGAAGCCGCTTAAGAAGTGCCGCCAGCTGCGGCTCGGTTTACATTCCATGCTTTGCTTTGCTACTAAGCCAAGCCTTTCGTCAAAGACTAAAGACCACTAACTAAAACTATCTACTATAAAAAAAGCAAAACACGCGCGCGCGACCTGCATTTGTTAAGTTAACTTGACACCTGAAACACTTAATTATGTGCCACCGACTAGAATTGGCTGATTAGAATTTGCAGCCAGATATACATTGGTGCAAGGCACATATCTCACCAGCACACCACCAAGACTATTATATAATTTAGGCATATTAGGCCCGCTATTACAACTAATCTGCTGTAACTGCCAATGGTAACAATCATTTTTGTGTACATTTGTGCTGCCAACTTGTTTGTTAGTTCTGCATAGCACAATCGATTGTTATCGGCTTAACATGCAACGATTAGTTGATAATTGCGCCTAATTTTGTTGGCTTTACCTATCGAGATTCTTGTTGAGCAATATTTTTAATTCATATATTAAGCAAACGACAAAATCAAAAGTAATTAGTAAAAAAAAAAATTATAGCGAAATTGTTGAGAGAATATTTTTACAGAAACGCATTTAAATAAGAAATAACTAAAAACAATATATTTTGCATAAATACATGCATTCCATGTTATATGCGTAGATTTGTTGTCTTGCGGTCGTTAATTTGGACAACGTTTCTTAGTTTTGTACCGACCACTGCACAATATGGCAGAATTTTTGGCTTTTTGGGCAGTTTGAATTGAATGAGTAATATAAAAACAATAATGATTATTTGTAATGTTATATAATATAATATATATTTTTGAGTAGGTGAATTGTTGTTGCATTATTTTTACATAAATGCAAATTTTTTTATACCTTGCAAAAATTAAGCAAAAATGTTATGTAGCTGCATAGAGGAATTATATATTATATACACATGCACATATAAAATTGTTATTTAGTAAATTGTTGCATTGTGTAGTGTTGACACAAAAATACACAAATTGCTAAAAACACAGAATGGTTTTAAAATTGAACAATTAAATTAAACGCATTGAAGTGTGCTTTAAAGCTTGTGGCTTATGAAACTTAAAAACCCAATTAAAATTATAAAGTTATTTAACTATAAATAATAATACGTGTTACGTACTATATGTACAATATATACATTAGACATCAGTTTAACTACAAACATAACTAGCAAATAAGTTTAACAAAAGCAATCAAATTGATATTCCCTATAAAAATAATAAATAACAAATTACTCTATATATACATACATATGTATGTTTATATAAAATTTGAAAAATTTGCAAGCTGGCTTTGGAAAGTTGAGAGAAGAATCAAACGTTTATACAAAAAAACACAAAAAAAATTATTAACAAGCATATAATTTTTTTTAGAAGCACAGAGCTCATTGTAAACATTTTTGTTTATTTAAATTTTTTATGTTCGCTATGCATTTCTTAATTTTTAAAGTAGCTTTAGTAAATACTGCATATTTAAAAGTATGCTTTGGTATATTTTGAATGCACTTTATAAATGGACTACATGAAAGCGGTTTCCGAGTCTAGAAAATACCTTTCCAAACTTATTTGAGCTCTTTTCTTCTAAAAAGAAATCATGCATTAATAACATTGTATGAAATGCACAAATCGATCTAAGAAAAAAAAAATGTTAAGTTTGAACTGTTATAAGTCAAATATTGTCTTGAGGACACAAGTTTTAAATTGAAACAAAAAATAAAAATAATTTAAATTAATATTGAATTTATATATGTAATGCTTTACCCAGTCTAACTTGAGCCCCTTAATATTAATTGACTAGCAGAGCTTTTTGTGCTACGCGTTTGTTCTTTATTTGACTACATATTAGACGTCTACATAGCATGAATTTGTTGAAACAACGACTAGATTTATAATCACTCACAATATGCTGTTGCCGAATAGTTCCCTTAACATTTAACACATTTACTAAATCTACAACATTTAAAGAGAAAAGGACTTTAACAAAGTTCGCTGCTTGTCCAAAGATATATTATTGAAAATACTGCCTAATTCTGCTTTAATTCCTGTAATTGTAGCTCATCTTTATTCAGTCACACCTCGACATGATTGGTCAGCAAGGGCGTATTGGCAGTGGGGTAGGATGTGGGACGCCGTTTATGCTGCAGCATATGCAACTGTTCAATGCTTTGACTGGACAGTGTGGTTTCTTCGTAGCGGGAGTGTGTTGAACCGCCAGATGAGCGTCGCACTCCAGTGTAAGAGTCGGTAATAACCTCCAGCAAGGCCTCGTCGCTGTACCCAAGGAATATGACAAAGAAAATGAAGACAATTAGATTATGTAACATATAAGAGGCTTATGGGATGATAAACATTAGCTGCAGATACGAAAACAAGCGTAAGTTAGATAGTCGACAGTTGTCCGTAATTTGCTAATATGGTTTTGCAGAACTGCTTGCACAGTTTGTGGTGTATAGCGGTGTAAGTACGGTTTACTGTCATCATTACTTTTTACACTGCTTGCTGAGAATAACGGTAAAAGCACAGTTTATGCTCTCATATGGTGCGTTGTTAGTGTGTAAGTATTACTTAGTAGGTGTGAGTGTGGAGCAGGTAAAAGGGATATTGTAGAGTACCTCGAAGTATGTCATACTAAAAAAAAAAAAAAAAAATGTATACCCTGTACCGTATGGTCTGTCCGTCTGTCTGGCTATCCATCCGAATGAACGCCAAGATCTCAGGGATGGTAAGAACAAGACAAGCCAAGCTTTGACAATAGCTCCATCATTATTCCATAGGAAAGAAGTTTATTTATTTTTTGGATATCGGTGTTACATTTTATATAGCCCATAGGGATGTTTCAGATGACCTCGAAAAAAAGTTTTAGAGGGATAATTCGTTTGTTTATGAAGATATCGTAACCAAATTTGGCATTCGAAAATTTATAGTTCCCAAGCACTGTACCAAATTTAATCAAAATCGGTTCACTATTTAATATAGCTGCCATAGGACCGAAAAATTTTTTAAAACGAAATTCGTTGTTTCGTTTGTAAAGAAATTTGAACTAAATTCGGCAATAAAATCTTTTTTAAGGTATTAAAGCACTGTGTCAAATTTGATCGGTTTTATTTCTAAACGTATTTTCCATTTATTTTTAAACTATATAATAATGTGTGTGGGACATTGAAAAGTTGTGTTACACTTTTCATATTGAGCTCCTAAAAAAAGCATTAATCCCCAAATCCAACGTTTCTTTGTTTGTTTTACCATTTAGCCAATTTTTTGGTGTAAAAAAAGAAAATAATCAGAGAGGGCTAAATCTGGAAAATGGGGTGCGTGATGAAGCAATTAAAGTTTTCGCTTTTCGATTTTGGCCAGTGGGATGGCGGATGTGTCAACTAGGACTTTGGCAAAACGAAACATCAATTTCTTTTTGCCAAACGCAGCCATTTTTCCTTAAATCCGTCACTTAAACGCATTGTTCTCTAGTAATAACTATCAAAAACAACTGCATCCTTTTTATTTTTTTGAACGTTTACCAGCACTGTTAGGTCTTCTAATAATCGGACCACTGTTATTAAAATATTTCGCAAAAATTTGCTTTTATACCTTTATCAATCAAGAACTACCACTTATTCTGCTTCATACTCAATGCACTAGCTTGGTAACAATAAGAAAGCGACTAGTATTATTCCAAATGCAGATTAACCAGTTTGCCTCCAGTCTATATACCAAACCATTCCCAAGAACCCTAGTGCGCGCCTATGAAAGACATATGTTACCAGTTGCGGCCCAAGAATTTGGTCTTAGGGGGGGTTCTTTTCTTCGAAGTGTTATATATCAATGCTCGGAAAAAGCTGTCAAGACCTTTTGGGTTATCCGTATGAGTGTTTGGGAACAGACATGAGACATGTTCCTCTAAACGAACTATCTCGAAAACCATAAAAGCCAGAAAAATTTTTTCAAAAATGAGCCAGTCCACTAACCTAGATCGCTTAAATAAGAATAATTATATCATATTCATACACACATAGACTTTTTTAAGATTTTCTTTTATTATAGAACTCACCTGTGATAGCGATGATGCTCCAGCAGATTGCCAGTGGCAAATCTCAACTTTTTGGGTGACTCAAGACTAGACGAGCGCGTCAGCGAATTTCGCGGAAGATTTTTTTGCTTCAACGAGGAACGTATACCGCAATCACTGTTAGCCTGCGCCTGCAGCTGAGCCTGCTTGATAGTGCCCTGAATGAATTTATTCAAGGCACGTGACCCGCGTCGCTGTGAGCGCTCATAGGTTCGTCGAACACGCGCCTCTTCGTCCTCACCTTGCAGCCAATAGGTGCGCTGTTCACCCTTGCCCTTCATGGATATGAAACCACGCTCCTGACATTGATAGCCACCCAGACGTTCCAGCAGTTGTCGGCATTGCCAGCTGCAGTGAATCTTTAGCGGCACACCACTAGACTCCATGCGTGAAGCTGTGTTGACAGTATCTCCAAATAGGCAGTAACGCGGCATCTTTAGACCCACAACGCCTGCACACACTGGACCTGTATGTATGCCAATGCGTAGAAGCAACCGATTTGTGGGACGATGGCGTATCTTGAACTCAGAAACGGCGCTGAGCAAATGTAACGACATGGTAGCAATCTCTGCGGCATGCAAGTCACCATTACGTATGGGTAAACCTGAGACCACCATATAGGCATCACCTATGGTCTCCACTTTATAGACATCATAGTGTCCAATGATGGAATCAAAGCAGGTGTAAAGATCGTTGAGAAAGTCCACCACTTGTAGAGGCGTGCTCTCTGCGGACATTGCAGTAAAGCCCACAATATCGCTGAAGTAGATGGTAACCTGCTCATAGTGTTCAGGATCCACTTTGTGGCCCTTCTTAAGCTGCTCAGCCACCGGACGTGGCAGCATTTCGAGCAACAAGGCGTCAGTCTTCTTCTTCTCCTCCTGCAGCTGATCAGTACGCTCGTCGACAAGTGCCTCCAAATTGTTGGCATACTTTTCCATTAATGCGACCATGTTATCAAATATATTGGGGCGCATGCCTTTGCGCAGCGGACGTAGCTTGGCACGTATGGTTTTAAAATCATGCCGATCCTCGGGTCGCTCTGCCCAACACTCACGCAGGCATTCGCTGACACAGTCAAAGGCTGTTTCGAGTGGTTGCAATGAGGGACGATATGGATGTAGCGGATCCTGCGGCTGCAGCACTTTCTGCAAGCATTGCATGGGCGTAAGGCCTGTCTCACCAAAGGGACCACGACGCACATGCATTTCATATAGCAATATAGCAAAGGAGTAGGCATCACCACGCTGTGTACCCGCCACCAAAGAGCTGGGACCCTGACGCAGCAATTCAGGCGCACGATAAAGCAGCTCTGTAATGAGAATAGTTGAAGAAATTCTGAAAAGCCTAACGTCGTATGGTCAACTTACTCAAGCATTTGGCCGACATGTGCTGCATGTCGGTGGAACTGTCCTCTATGCCTTGCTTGAAAGCAAACAAGCCAAAGTCCGTCAGCTTTACCACCCAGCGTGAGTCCACAAGGCAGTTTGAAGCGCACAATGAACCATGGAAACGTATGGGCGACTCGTGCAAATAGATGACACCCTGAAATAAAGCAAGTGAAGTGGAAACGATGAGTTGGAAGCTGTGTAGAGGCAAGCACAGAGGCGGGCGCTAGCCATTAGTGTTATGTTACACAGCACTCACGCGTATAATGTCTGCCACCATGGAGGCTATGAACATGTTGTCCAGCTTGACGTCCTCATTCTCAAGTATGTCCTGTAAAAGACACAAATGAAGAGCTTACATTCGACGCACACAAGGCGCACTTTGACCCATTGACCAACTAACCTTAAGGCTGCCCCGCGTGCAGTACTCACTGATGATGCAAATGTTGGGCGGATCCGTACAAGCGCCAATAAAGGCGCATATATTGTCATGGCGTGTTTCGCGCAGCTGTTGGTAGATACAAGAGGATTGAACGAGGTTCTAGAAAAAAGAAGAAGGACTTACCAGCTTCAGCTCCTTCTTCATTTCGCGTGTTATGTCCACGCTTTTCTTGCGCACCTTCTTAATGGCATAGAGCTGACCCTTGTACAGTCCAATGGGTGTAAAAATTGTAGTATAACGAAAATCTGCATCAGGATTGGAACTTAAGCTGACTTGACTTGTGCGTATGAGTGGATGTGTGGACTGCAAGAAAAAGAGAGTTGTTAATGTTGCTGTGGTAAGGGTTGTAAGTACAGCTGAAACCAGGATAGTTAAGATGCTACTTTTCGTCCTTTGGTGTAGAGTTCAAGACAAATCTAGTGGATCTTAATTTGCTTGCTCGCTGCCGTTTTTGGTAGCCATGTAACCACTAGTAATGAAGCTTTAGTTGCCACCCAAATAAAACAAAAAAATTATTTTTCTTCTTCTTAAGCAGTGTAAAAACTGCTTAAATTGTCGGCATCCTTAAAACAATGCCCAGTGCTGTAAGTTAGGTACGCTACTGCAGCCAAATGTTTGCCCCTGCTCACTACATCTTTAGGTCCTACCCAAATCAAAAAGAAACTTTAATGCTTTAATCTTCTCAAGCAGTGCACAAACTGCTTACATTGTCTGCAGTCAAAGGTTTGCCCCTGCTCACTTATCCCCTGACTAACTGACTACGACTCCAAGTCTGACACATCATTAACTTAAACGCCATCATTCTGTGGCAACATATGTTGCTGTCAACGATAGATGTGCCACTATGCCTCATTTGTCTTTGGCTTTTGCACAGCAACCGACTTACCCGCGTCTGTTTCTGACTGTGCTGCTCCTTCTCCTTCTCACTCTCATGCATCTGCACTTCGCGAAAGTCTATCTTCCAGAGCAAACTGTCCAGCTCCTGTTCATAGCGAAAGTTGCGATACAGCAGCAGTGAGACAATGCCCAAGAGCAGCAAAGCACCGCCCGCAATGCCCGCCGAGATTTCGCCAGTATAATCTGCAAAGTAAACCATGTTGGGATTAACTCAACGCCCAAATGTTAGTATCCCGCTGCGCTTAACTTACTGACGCACTTCTCGCCGCCAAAGCCACAACGTGGCGCTGCAGCTGGCCGCACACCGCCCACCCAGTCAATGTTGCCATAGAGTTTGAGATCCTGGGAACGAGTGGGTTGCATTATAAAGAAAATAATATGTGCAAATATTTGCATTTGTCATATGCCAACAACGCGCTTACCTGCTCGTAACCATGCTACACGTGAGCAGCATGTAGCACGTGGTGGGTACACACAGTACGTAGTTACATAGAAGTGTGCGTGTGTGTGTGCATGTGCAAGCGTATGTGAGCGTGTGTGTGTGTGAGTGCAGGCGAAAAAGTGCACAAAAGGATAACTCTGAGTCTTATATACAATATTTTTTTTGGGGGAAAGCAGGCAGGGACAAGTTCAAAAAGCATTGCATACTTACAGGCAAAGATTCGCTGCTGCTGCCGCTGTGACTAAAAGTGCCCGCCGGCACCAAGCCCAGCACGCTCTGATTACGACTGTTCCGTGCCTCTCCGCGCACTAATACTGTGTAGTTACCGGCTGCATCACCGTTCTCATCGATATACACGTGATAGCTGTTGAAGGGAAAAAGGATTAGTGATGCACTTGGTTACAGGTTTAAATGCTGCATAAACATTTAAATTGCTAAGTTTAGTTTAATTACGTGATCTAAGTACGCGCACTTTGAATAACAATATATACGGTTTATTGGGTGGAAGAAGTTTTATACCCTGCATCTTGAGGCACAAAGAGTAAATAGGTTTATGCGAACCCTAAAGGTGTCCGAAGAAACAGACCTTGGAGACTCTAAAAAGTTGACTAAAGTATGAAAAGTGGCTATAGACATACACGTCTGTCCGTCTGTCTTCATGTCCGTCTAAATGACTGCCTAGATCTTAGCGATGATAAGAGCCAGAGCAATTAAATTTTCGAATTATATCTCCTTTTTTTATCCCGGGAATCATATTTATTTGATTTGTTCTATACTGGACTTATATAAAAAAAACTAGTTTTTTGCGTGAGGAATTTTGCACTTTCAATAGCAAATTTAATCAAAATCGAATTACTTTATCATATTGGATCGCTCGGTCGATAACCGTTTTCAGAAAAGAATTCTTTTGATTTTCTTTTTCTTAAGAAAATATCGTTACCCAAATTAGTATTCGCTAGATTATTAAAATTCCCAAGCAGTGTGTAAAATTGAATCAAAAAAAGATGGCGTACGTTATAGTGGGGGAAAGGCCGACTTTGAGATACCCTGTACCACCACAATATCCAAAGCTATTCATTTGTATAATTTGGTTACAATATTTTCATAAGCCTATTTCCCTTAAATTTGGTACAGTGTGTGGAAACTATATATCACTTGCGAATATGATGTTTAATGACGATATCACCATAAAAAACGGAATACAAAGATTTGTATACAAAAAACGATATTTTGGCCGATCCGTCCTACATAATGAGTCAACCGAATTGCATCATATTTGGCACAGTGTTTGGGTGCTCTAAAAAACTTATGAAAACTTTGGTAATGATAAACAAACAAAAAAAATTTTTTTTGGCCAATTGGTCCGACGGGAGCTAAATTATATAGTCAACAGATTATAACAAAATTTGATGTAGCACTGGAGATCTCTACAAATGATCAAGAATGATATCATTATTTTTAAATTTTCAAAGAGCTGCGATAAATTTAATCAAAAAATTACCTACAGGATATTATTACCCAAGTTCGGAAGTTTTTTAGATTTGCCAAGCATTGTAGATTTCTCAAGTGTGTCAAATTTAATCGAACAAATATTTATTCTTACTTTTGATTTTAAATTTGCCAAAATTGTAGAAAAATTGTCGATATTTAGGCAAAATTCAAGATTTTTTATACTCCCACTTAAATAAGAGGGGGCTCCACCCCCTGTGTGCTTCACACACTAACCCCCGTTGGTCTCCTTTATTCAATTCAGATTATTCAGATCTATCTACTGTTGATATTCATTCTCCATATTTTTGTTTCCTCTTTGATTCCCGTATTTTTTGTGTGGTTAGATATCTTTCTTGGTTTCTTTTTTTAGTATGAATTTTTTCGAAGCGAAGAGAAATGCAAATGGGTTCCAAATTAGTAACCAAATAAGTCCCCCTTTTTCCACTTTTTTTTAGGTTCAGCCACATAGAGAGTGAGCACTGTAGAACTGCTGTACCGTACCCATTGTTAGGACAAAAGACCATCTACCTTCCTTATGAAGAGTAGTTAGTCTTTCGTTGGGATTCGACGTAGCTGGAACGGGGTGATCCGTGACTCTGTCCCACATTATTTCTGGACAATGGCACATGATGTGTCTGGTCGTCTTTAAAACAAAGCCTGCACTCTGAAGACTCCGATAGATCCATTTTATATAAGTGATAGCTTACAGTATACCAGAAACATCAGGCCCTCTCTATCCCTTTAACATAGCTCGTCTTAACTTCGGTAAAGAGAACCAAGATCTCCTATGTTCACCTAAGGCCCATTTGTTGGCCATCATTTTATTGATGACCAGCTTATGCTTCAGAAAGGAGCTGCACAAGTGGTGAGCGAAGAAGAATCAAGTCTCGGGAGCACACCAACTATTGAACTGCCTTCCACTCCTGAATTCCCAGGAACCCAACAGCTTGTGACTCTGCTACTGGAGGACAGCAGTTGGATTTTGTTCACGAATTCTTTAAACAGGAGGAGATTCTCCATGAAACTACGAAAATACTATGTGCGCACCCATCTAATGCGTGAATCTCTGATTGAAAGACTATGGACACTGGACAGTTCAAAGTAAGTTTCCAAACTTTTAATTTATTTTGTACTTAACATTTTTTACAGAGCAGTATACCCGGTTCGAACCACGATGTACCTACTAATATTTGTTGGTCTCGAACAAGATGACCTGAAGCTACTTTTATATCTTGTGTAACGCAAGCCACCCCAATAAGGTCTTACTAGTTTTAAATCTCCAAAGGATAAGGAATCTTAGAGGTATGGCAAGTACGCAACTCATGTATGATATTAACGCGCCATGTTCCGAAAAGTTACCCCTAAGCTTTTTTAAGCTCAAAACAACGAATATTGAAAAAACCCCAATAAATTAAATGGCTAATAAGCAATCTAATCCTTGAAGTATGTCATGTTTTGAACCCAACTCACAAAACAAGTATGTAGTATAAAGCTTACCCCATAGCACTCAAATAGCGTGAACCCTTGATGGCCGCCACTATGGCGCTGCCGTTTTTGGGCTTTTCCCCAGACTTCAGAACGGTCAGCAGAGCGTTTGCATAAAGATGCACGGCGTCATAGAGATAGGCCGCCTCGGCGCTTATCTGCGGTATAAATGGATGCAATGGGCGTAAAAATGAAATCAGGCGTATGAAAACCAGGGCAAGCAAACAAACCTGCTTGGCAGCTCCAAAGAGACCTAGTGGATTGGGAAAATTAAATGGCGGGCGCTCCATATATTTGTTGACCTAAACGAGAGGGTAGAAAGTGCGTAAAAGTGATGAAGAGTCGGTTAATTATGAGGCTAAGCCTAAGCCGTAGAGACATCAATCAAAGACTATATTAAATGACTGTCAAATTGGACAGCTGTCACAAACATCCCCAGCGTACCCACCTCATTGGCAAATGTAGCAAAGGAAACGGGCGCAGTGGGAAGTATGCCCAGATATGACTGAAAAGCCTGTGCCGCCAAGGGCTCTACTTTGTCCAGCAGCAGGCCGCGTAAATACTTGTCCGGATTGGCTGGTTCATATTGCTCAATATCAATGCCCACTACAAAGTACTCGCCACGAGCTAGCAGACCCTTGCGTTGTAGGCTTACCATCAGGCCCACGTGCTCATAATAATGGCCCAGTATGAGGTAAACTAGGTAGAGAGTTGGGATTATAAGGTACAAGGTATAATTAACTGGAAGCGCTGGTACTTACTGCGAGTATTGGCATAAGTTTGCTCCACAAGTGCATCGAAGGGATTGCTCATAAAACCATGATGGTAAATAGTGCTCCAAGTGCGTATATCACGCACGGTTACACCCGCAGTAGACATTATGTTGAGTATGGTTTCGGCCACGGGCTGATACTGACTACTGGCATCATCCAAGTACAAAAAGCTTACCTGCGTCCAATTAAAGGCCAGCAGTAGTGAAACCACTGACTTGGATATCTGTGTATCCGGCGGACGTGTGCGCGCAAATGTGGGAAAGTCCAGCTTATTGGAGGTATCCCTGTGCGTGCAATACTGCAAAAGCAAGCCAGACAGGAAGTGGTTAGACAATCATGTCCATGGTAACTAACTACTCACATAGGATATCATTGGCAGATTAAAGGCAGCTGCCATGCGGCCTTCATGCACACACGTCTCCTGCGGTCCAATATAGGCTGCAACCTGTTGTGTCCACAAGGCGGCCGTTTGGCGTATGCTGGCCACCTCATCACCATACGTCTCGGCCACAATGAACTCCAGCGAGTGACCATGTGCACCTAGACGGCCGGCATTCACCTGCTCTACGGCCAAGGAAATGGCACCGGATATTGTAATGCCCGGACGCTGATAGTCCAAGTTGCCTGGCCGACGTTGAGAGCCAGTGAGGTAGCCCAGCGTATATACGTCAGCATGGCTAGCTGCAGGGCACAGTAGCAGCAGTATTAAAAGCAGATAACTGGTTTTGTTCCAACTGCTGTAATGTTTCAAGGATTGGGGCGTGCACATAACGTGCCACAAATGGTAAACACAGCTATTCGGTTTAAATGTTAAAAAGTTCGCTTTGTGGCTCTATTTGTTCACTCTGGCATTTAATTAAAATGATGTGCAACATGGACAGTATTTTGGGTCCTTGCTCTGACATTGGCAGCAGCTTCCTTGGCATGTTGCAACGGTTTTCTCGTTACAGTTTGCATATTTTCAGTGAAGTATTCCGTCGTTTAATTAAGCGCTTGTCTTTGGTCCACACTTTTTTGTGCTTGTCAAGACAATATTCATGGATATTTTATTTTGTGTAAAGTTACTTTAATGGATGCGCTCTGGCAGCTACACTTAATGTAGCATACTTGCCTCGTGCCTCATTAAAGTACTCAAACATATGCGTCTTCCTCACTTCCTTGTGGGCAGTGGAACTGGAAGCTGGAGAAGCTGAAAGCGTTACAAGAAAAAGGCCCATTAGAGCACACTTATGAAGATATACGAGTGTGTATGAATGTCGGTTTATTTATAGTACTAATAAGAGTCGGCAGGGGTTGGAGTATCCTTTTATACTATATATTAGAGAACAATTATTTACAATGGCAGGCAAAAGTCTTTTGACAAGGACAGGTTTATGTGTTTTCGCTAACAACTAAATATCATGCAAACCCTGATCAGATATTTGGATGTATATTTAATCATTAGTCAAATTTTTGGAAATTTTATCGATGTACGAGTATTTTGAAAAAGTTAACAAAATCTCATAATTGCAATATGCAGCCTGTTATCGAAATTGATTAATTTTTGATTGATATAATAAAAAAAACTTCGTCGCAATGTCTCCTCCGCCTTTTACTCACCGAAAATCTATATTTTTTGGGATCTTTGATAGAAAAAATTAAACAGTGCATATTAAGGTGGGCATTTTTGCATTAGCTCACGATTTTAATAACGTTACCGCCTAAAATGTTTCCTTTTTGCCTGCATATAGCGCCTGTCAAAATGTTCAAATTTTTCGTGTTTGGCTATATTGTTCTACAGACTCTTTAAAATCTTATTTCAAATTAAGCAACTGATGGTTTAAAAAGTCTCACCACTTTTTTTACCATTTTCCGATTTAAGTTGGTTTCTGACCAATTACAAACTATTATAACTGCCATTTTGGTTTCAAAGTACCAGGCGCAAAGAAAACCCAGCAAGTAGCTGAAAATTATAAAATTCCAAAGTTCGAAATTTGTAAAATTTTATATTTTCCATTGATTTCTGGCTAATTTCAAACTATTGTATCGGCCATTTTGACTTCAAAGTATTAGGCAAACAGAAACTTACATAAAGTAGCTAAAAAATATCAAATCCAAATTCAAAATTGACCAGTGAATTCAAAATTTGTAAAATTTTCCGTCGATTTCTAACCAATTTCAAACTATTGTAACTGCCATTTTGGTTGCAAAGTACCGGCAAGTGGCTAAAATTTAAATTCTGAACTGAATTCAGAATTTGTAAAATTGTAATATTTCCGTTGAGCTGTGACTAGTTTCAAATATTCTTCTTCTATTTTCGGGACTATCAAATACTTTCGGATCGTATTTAAATTTTACAGCAGCAATATATATGTAAAATGGAATCTTTTTCGTCGGAAACTTAATCGATATCGTTAGCTTGAAAATTTGACATACAAAAAAAAAAATCTAGCGGTGACCACCCTAGTGCATATATGTTTGGATTTCTTTTGGGTTCGAACCTTTAAAAGCATAAATATAAATTTGTTTCTGAAATTATACAGCACTGGAAATAAATTGACATGACCGAAATGAACCCAAAAGCTCTTCTTTTTATCTTAAACTCAGAAAGTCGTATAAAACAAGATATTTTGTAGGTTACCTCAGAACCCGCAGTGCTTGATTCTTTTTGACTTCGGATTCGAATTCAGAGATTGCAAAAATAGTTTTTTTTATATCGTCGGACTTCTGGAATCGATTAAAATTATTTGTGGCGTGTTTTGAGGCTAAACTGTGATATGGCGGATATTCAAAATAAATCGATTTTCAGGTGCAGAGGATAGAGCATGTCTGCAATATAGTTTGTGGCTGATGAGTCCAAATCCGAGGTTGTAAAAACTCCCGCACATCAGGCTGCTATACCTATTAAGCTGAAAAGCGTTTTGGGAGTTATCTAAGAACGAACGAGCAATTGAATTGTCGACATCGGATTTGAATTCAGCGACCCCAAAAACAAATAAAAAACTTGTGGAACATATTAGGTTGTCAAAAAAGTCTTGCGGTATTTTTATTGAATTTTCAATTGTTCATAAAATTGGTTATAATAATGCGATTTAAGTCAAATATGCGCCGTTTTGTTCGATGACGAGTTCCCAACGAGATGCCAACTTCATAATGCCCCTCTTATAGAAGCTCGCTTCCCTATTGTCAAAAAACTCGGAGAGCCAATTTTCACAGGACTCTCTTGTGGACAACTTCCGATTACCAAGCGCGTTCGTCATGGACAGAAATAGGTGGTAATCACTTGGTGCGAGATCCGGACTATACGGTGGATGCAAAAGAACCTCCCATCCGAGCTCCCGGAGCTTCTGGCGCGTCACCAAAGATGTGTGTGGCCTGGCGTTGTCCTGATGGAAGACAATTCGGCCTTTGTTGATCAAAGATGGCCTCTTCTGCATGAGTGCTGCATTCAAGCGGTCCAGTTGTTGGCAGTGTAGGTCCGAATTGAGCGTTTGGCCATAGGGGAGCAGCTCATAGTGGATGATTCCCTGCCAATCCCACCAAACACACAGAAGAACCTTCCTGGCCGTCAATCCAGGCTTGGCCACCGTCTGGGCAGCTTCCCCGCTTTTCGACCACGACCGTTTACGCTTCACGTTATCGTAAGTGACCCACTTTTCATCGCCAGTCACCATCCGCTTCAAAAACGGGTCGATTTTGTTGCGATTCAGAAGCGATTCGCAGGCATCCATACGGTCAAAAATGTTTTTTTGCGTCAAGTCGTGTGGCACCCATACATCGAGCTTCTTTTTCAATCCAAGCTTCTTCAAATGGTTTATAACGGTTTGATGACTCATGCCTAGCTCTTGGCCGATGCTACGGCTGCTACTATGCCGGTCTCTTTCGATCAATTCAGCGATTTTATCGCAATTTTCGACAACAGGCCTTCCGGACCGTGGCGCATCTTCGATCACCTCTGCACCAGAACGAAAACGTTGAAACCATCGTTGTGCGGTGGAAATGGAAACTGTATCGGGTCCATAAACTGCACAAATTTTATTGGCAGCATGAGATGCATTTTTGCCTTTATCGTAGTAGTACTGTAAAATATGCCGTATTTTCTCTTTATAATGCTCCATGTTTGCGACGCTATAACTCACGAACGACTAAAAGCAAACAACAATTAATCAAACACGTGTTAGCACGTGAAAAGAGCTTTCCAAAAAGCTCTAGCGTGAACCGATGCGACGAATACAACTAGAACTACGCGCTTGCAAAGACAAGCTTGCGGAAATACCGCAAGACTTTTTTGACAACCTAATATTTAGGGTGGGATAGAATCTAGATACGTTGAATTAATGCTGCCAGCGGATTTGCCTCATCACCGTGATTTTTTTTATATTTATAAATAACTGCAAAATATTCACCCTCTTTTCTTACGCAAAATTTAAGCATCAAAAAACTTATGGCTACCATTGTTCATACATTAAAAAATTTATTCCGTAATTTACTGCCGCTTTAAAATCCATTATCTAGTCACACTTTGTATCACATATCCTGTAAGTATGTTTTATCTTTCACACTAATTGATTGCCATGGCGAAGCTGGGATGTGTCAACATTCATGGATGTGCCACATTAATATGACTTCCCTTTGCCGGTCCGGCGGCCAAACCAAACAAAGTTATGAAATTTTTATGAGAAATTGCTGCACATCAAATACTTTTGCCTGTTGACTTGGAAGTAAGCTGCATGCAAGTCTCTGATAGCAGCGCTCCAGCTGCTTTTGGTTACATCAATCCTCAATCCCTTTGACTGCTTGCTCAATATCTTTGTTTGTCTTTTTTTCTCTTTTCATAGGAGTCACACTGACAATTGCTGGTAGTAATATGTCCTGGCTTGCTTCTGCTTGAATGGCCATTGTTCTCAAGCGGCATTGGCACCCCATGCGTATGCGTTATATTGTTGGCACTGCAAAGTTTCAGCTATCACTATAATTTATTATATTGACAGAATACCAACCACCACTTCAAAGTGTGCACAACGTACATATTGGTATTTGCACAATTCCCCAACTCCCGCAGCTCTTGAATGTGGTCAAGTTCCCCTTCCAAAAATCAAACCAAATCAAAATGCTTTCACGCAGCTAAGTAAAGTAAATTGAAGTCCGTTGGAAAAGTCAGAGTAGCAGTTTTTTTTTTTTTTCTAAGCCTGCGCCTGTTGGATATGCTACAGTTTTTTCCCTTGTTGCACATTGGTTCAAATATAATTATTTTGGCATTGAAAAAGGTTAAGGCCGTGTACAGAAAATAAATAAAAATACTATTAATGGCTTTAACAATTTTGTTAAAAACTAAATTTTCATTTTTATTTAAGAATAATATAGGCGGATATGGATACGGATAGATATATCTACTGGCTAGAGCAGGCAACTTAATTAAGCTATTTATCATTGTTATATATCTTTAAAAATTTGAATTATAAATAAGAATCTTTGCTACGAGCTCTAGACTAGAGACTGTGATTAGTTCTTATGTCATATCGCGTTATTCATAGGTACCATCTTTATATATATAATTCTTCTGTGAGTGTTTATGTCATTGAACTTCTCTTAAACAACTGGACCGATTTTGATGAAATTTTTTGTCTGTGTTCAAGGGGATCTGAGAATGGTTTAGATTCACAATTTTGTCCGCTAATTGCGACGAAACTACTAAAAAGGACAATTTGATTTTCCAATACAACATTTTTTTTGTTAATTTAGGTTGGCATTGTGTACATTGTCAGATTAACTAATATTTTTTAGTAAATTTGTCGAAAGGAAATACAAAAATTATAAACGTTATAAATTTTATTTTATTGAGACACACCAAATTTCATGAGAATCGGTACAGCCGTTTCGGGGGAGTATGGTAACTAACATTGTGAAACTAGAATTTTATATATAAGAAGAAACTTATGTTTTACGTATTATGGGTGTTCTCATCAACGAGTTGATGAACCTGATTTTGCGTGTGTTAGAGGTCAATGCGAAAGTTTTAAGCCTATTGCGATGAGTTTATATGAATTGGTTCGTGGGATTGTGAATATTGGTTTTTGTGTGAACATACTCCTCCGAAACGGCTAGACCGATTCTCATGAAATTTTGTGTGCTTATTGGGCAGGTCTGAGAATCGGCCAACATCTATTTTTCATACCCCTAAGAGATAAGGGTTGCCACTTCTAACATTTTTATTTCATTTATCGACTATACCTTCATGGTGTGTTCACGGGCGCGAAGTTAGCCGCGAAGCCTTCCACACTCCTGTTTCGCGGCTTTCGCGGACGGCGCGTTACGCAATATTTTTCAATCTGTGGTTTGTCTTGACTGAACTTGAAAAAATAAAAAAAAGACATCCTGTCGCCATTATAGGTTAACATTATTAGTGCACGAAAACATTAATATCAGGTACTGCTTACAATGCCGAGAAGAAAACTACCAAATCTCCATCAAACATAGTTAAAATGTAAATATGGCGAGTGGTTGAAAATTTTACGATGAAATTAATCCACTCATCGATCAATCGGACGATGTTTTCCAATCGGAAAGATTCCAGATCTAGACAAGTGAGCGAAGCGAGCGTGCCGGAGCGCAGCGGAGGCCGGCTAGTATATATATAAAAAAACAAACTTAGAAAAAAGATGATCCCAAAAATTTTAATTCAGTATATATGTAAATAAAATCGGAAAATTGTTTTTAAAGTAAAAACATTTTTTTTCGTTTTTTGATCATATTCAACATTTGTAAAAAATAAAGGTACATCCAATACACCTGAACCACATCTAACGAACTTCTGCTTGCAAATATAAAAAAAACTAGCTCAGCATACTAAAAACAAATTATTTTTTGATTTGTAAATTAATCCCTCATAAAAGAGTAAACGTCACCAGTCGTTCACGCCTGACTTTAACGTACGTAATCTTTAAACTTAAAGCGTTATAACATAAAAAAAATCATTTTTATATATTATCTTATAATTCACAGCTCATTTAAGCAGTAACTAACCTAAGACTCAATTTTTTCATGAGAATGGGCTTACAATTCGCAACCCATTTAATCAGTAGCTAAGCTAAGAGGTATCTTTTACATTCGAATTTGTTTTCTTTATTTTTACGATTTTTTATTTAAGTTAGAATGTTTTCTTGCTGTAGATAATTAAAGAAGAAGAGGTTATTGTTTCAGTATCCATAATTAATTAAACTTGTCTTGTTTAAGTTTTTTGCTTCATTTCTGCCTTGACCATCTTCATTTGTTGCTATTTTGTTATTTTTTGATTTGTAAATTAGTCGCTCATAAAAGAGTAAACGCCACCAATCGTTCACAACTTAAAATGTTTTACTTGCTGTAGATAATTAAAGAAAAAGTGGTTATTGTTTCAGCATCTCATATTTAGACTCGTCTTGTTTAAGTTTTTGCTTCATTTCTGACTCGATCTTCTTCATTTTTTTGCTATTTTGATCAAACCCAATTCTCACTGCGGGGTTTTCATAGCAGCATCTCGCAAAATGTGAGCTTGGTTTCTTCGAGTTTTAGCGTAGAAGTTTTTCTCTGCTTTCAGATCATGGAATTTTTTTAGGCATACCCAGTGTTTTCAAGATTAGGTGTACTTGTTCATTTATGGTCATGCTGAACTCTGTAATTATTGGGTACTCCGATTTTTGACTAATTTAAAATTTTTTTTCGACATATTTAGCAAATTTATTCTTACGCACTCCCGTATCCAATTAACTATACTCAAGGGCCTGCTTCTTGCGTGACCTGTATCTCCAGGGTGGCGTCCTCCTCACTCTACATCTTTTTCTTTTTTTTAGTATTTATTATTGGCAATCAACCCATGATTCTATGGGTTATAATCCAACATTTATAAACAAAAAAAGGAAGTCACTATACACTTATATAACTTTTTGTGGGGTATGGCTTGGATTACTCTATATATACAATATTTTCAAAAATCAAGTAGTTATAATAAGACACGCCTTCTGAGGTCATTTGGGTGAAGTCTTTTTAGACGTCTCCTTGGTCTATGACCGGCTAGGGCACATGCCAGCGAGTTTGGATGGTTCCTTAAGCGATCAGCGTAACGGTCGCTAAGTTTATTCAACACACATCACCCACATAGGGCCTAGAATGCCTAGATCCTTGTGAAGGTTTCGATTTCGAATATACCACGGGCATCGGCAATTTTTTGGTTTAAAATTTAATTTTGATTTGTTGGGGATTCGAGGACTGCCAATCTCTATCTGCTTTAAAAAAAATCATCGCCATGAAGTTGTTGACCGTAACTTACTTGGAATATTCCTATTTTTGCCATGGTCTTATTTTCCAAAATACATTGAGTTTGCCTAACTGCACTAGACATCACAAGTTGAAAGGTTAATAGGCTATCCCAGCTTTTAGACTCCCCAAGAAATAGGCCTTTGTACAGGCAGATGGGCAGAAGGTCGAACGAATATCTAAACATCAATCCTTTTTATCCTTTTTATGGTAATGGTGCTATTTTGGGGACTTGCGTCGTCGCCAGCTCTATACATTTCCACAAACTTAATAAGCCCCCCACTTTAAGGTACTAAAGATTTAACTTAAGATTGTTCCGTTTTAAGCTCCTTTGTCCAAATACATATGCATGCCTTTAAGTCTATTTCAGAAATTTTCATTATGTTAAAAAACTACAATCTTTAACCAATGTGCCTTGGCAGAGCCACGCAATGGGACAGTCTTTAATAAACCTGCGCCTGTAAGCATGCTACAGTATTTTTTGTTTATCGCTTCTTTTACTTCTTCATTCCTCTGACACAGAGCTACTTAAGTTTCCTGGCTTATGTTGGCTGCATGTGCGTGTTGGCCCTGTTTATGTACATGTGCACATCTGTATATGTATGAGTATGTTACTATTTATGCTAATATAAAAGGCCAAAGCATTTATGTGTTGTGTTTTGTTGTACTTTGTTATAAATGGGCGTCGTCGTCGACGTAGTTTAATAGCTTTCCTTTTGGCCATAAATTGCAGAGTAAGCTGCTTGGCTTGACATAGCCATTGAGCCAGTCTAGAAGCCGGCAAGGCTTTACTTAATTGTTAGACAGCCGTTTGCACTTGACAGACAATTTCAAAAGCGATTTATCTAGATGGGTGGCCGCCCCTTTAGACGCCCTCTCAAGCTGTACACGTTGGAAACAGTTTACGAAAGATTGTAAACTATTTTGACAGCATTTTGTTTAAAAATTTTGCTCCAACTTGTGCAAATGATAGTTGTCCCACATGCGCATACATATATATATCTTAAGGACTCTTAACTTTAAATGTACATATATGCTAGCTTGTCATTTGCCATGCTTTATGTATATTTTATACATTTCTTTTTTTGTGCAACTTACATGACTCTATTTACTTTTATGTGCAAAAATTATAGCGCCCAAGGGAAGAACAATGGCAGCCACTTGTACAATACCATTATGAGCATATTAAAATTCAATTATACTCTCATCATAATAAAACTTAATGGTCCATTATAATTAAAAGGCCAATCGAATTCACAAGCTTATGAGCTTCAATTAATATGTATATGGAAGTCAGGAAACTATTACTGCACACAAATGCAATTACGGACATGTGTAACCATTCCGGGCTGCATCATTGAACAACTCCACCCGGGACCAGCAGCAGTGAAGACAATAAGAATAAGAGCAAAAACCACAACAAACAGCAGCTCATTTACATACCTATCCGGAGCTCATAGTCGACACTTGAGGTCTCCGTTGCTGGTTGCCATATCATGTATATAAAGCGAACATATGAATATGTATACATGTGATTGGCTGCATGTGTATCTGTGTGTGTTTGTTTATCTGTGCGCTGCAATGTAAACATTTTGAATTGTACATATAACCATGTCCTGGCATTTAGCTTTTTCTTAGAGGTGGGCCTGAATCGTGCTTATTACGAGGCTCACGGGCTTGAGCCTTAAAATACAATTTCGTGCCTGCTTTGTATGTGTTCAGCCAACCCAAAACTCAAAATTAAGATATGCACAAAAAGTCGGGGCGTTGCCACGTACCCTTTTTCGCAACAAAAAGAAAATAATACAATCTACGAGGGCTTCTATTTTTATTTCCAGCCTAATAGAAAGTAAAACGATAAGGCAGTTATTGTTTTTCAAAAAACCCTCCAATATGTTGGAATTTCTGAATGCATCAATAGACTCTTCTGTTGCCGGAAAACATTTAAGTCGCCTTTTATTGTATCCTTTGCCTTAAGCTTAGGAGTATATGAAGTTTGGGAAAATGTCTGTAACAAAGAGAAATAGACGCCGTAACCAATTAAAAAAAATTACGGCTGTGCGGCAGATGTCCCATTAAATGTATATTAAGAGCGTTTAAAAATGTTTCAAGCTATGTTATATTGTAATATATTACCTCTTACAATGTTATAGTCGTGCTATGGGGTTCCGTTCTACATTTCCTTTTTTGGGAAATTATTAAAATATGCGATAACCAATGAAACCAATCTTCTTTAGGTTTTAATGTTTACACACGAATTTCACAGTGCAAATTAGTACTTAACCTACACTTGAAATTAGGGCACTTCTGCCCAAATAAATTTTAATAAATGAAGTGTTACTTTTTTGAAGTGAAAAATTAAACATACATTGTACTTAAAAAATAACCAAAACTTCTCAATAAAAATCGTAATAACTTCACCACATAGATTAGCTAAACTTTTTTCTCGTAGACTTAATATAGCATATCAAATATATTATAATATAACATTATATAAATAAAAAACAATCGTGTGTTCGGTTTATAATAACGAATATATAGACAAGGAACTGATATAAGCCCTTCAGAAACGGTTTGTTTAATAAAATCATATTGAATTTATAAAAAAAATGGCGTACGTAAAGTCGGACGCGGACGACTTTGGGATACCCTGTACCACTAGCTTGCAATAAAAGCGGTATATTGCTTAAGAACACCAAAGACATTTGATTGCCAAATTAGGTTTCGTCGCAAACAAACAAAATCAGAATTTTTAAGCAATCATTTTTTTTTACCGATCGTTTCTATGGGAATTACATAATATAGTCACCCGATTTTGATAAAATTAGATACTATGCTTAGGTACTCTAAAAAACTTCTGAATGCCGAATTTGGTTCAACTATCTTTACAATCAAACGAAACACAACGAATTTTGTATAAAAAACGTTTTTTTGGACAGATAAGTCCTATGGGAGCTATATGATATAGACAACCGATTTTGATCAAATTTAGTACAGTGCTAAGGATCTATAAAAAACTTAGGAATACCAAATTTGGTCCCAATACCTTAACAAACAAACGAAACACAACAAATTTTGTTCAAAAATAGGTATATCGACTTCTCTAGTCACCCTGATCATATTTTAGGTAACTTTGGGGTGTTTCCGACGACTCCTTCTGTATGTTACATACATTTTTGCCCTACCATACGGTACAGTGTATAGAAACTTATATAAAACCATCAGAAATTGTTGTTAAACAAAATCATTTTGAATTTATTAAAAAAATGCATTTCCCGAAGAATGTTTAAATTGTGATATTCAAGCCTTTTCATTAAAAAAAAATGGCGGACGTAAAGTCGGGCGCGGACGACTTTAGGATACCCTGTACCACTAGCTTGTAATAAAGTCCGATTTCTTCACAAAAAACCAAATACAGAAGAATTTTTAAGCAAACATTTTTTTTTGACCGATCGTTCCTATGGGAGCTATATGATATAGTCAGCCGATTTCAATAAAATTTGACACAGTGCTTAAATACCTTAAAACAGATATGAATGCCAAATTTATTTCAAATATCTTTACAAACAAACAAAACACATCGAATTTTGTATAAAACGTGTTTTTGGACCGATTGGTCCTATGGGAGCTATATGATCTAGTCAAACGATTTGGATTAAATTTGGTACAGTGCTTAGGAACTATAAAACACTCACGAATGTCAAATTTGGTCCCAATATCTTAACAAACAAACGAAACACAGCAAATTTTGTTAAAAAATCGATTTTTTGAAAGATCGGACCTATGGGAGCTATATGATATAGTCAACCGATTTTGTTCAAATTTGGCACATTGCTTAAGTGGTCTAAAAAATTTCCAAACGCCAAATCTGGTTATGGATATCTTTATTAAACAACGAAATATAGCGAATTTTTCTTTAAAAAAGTTATTTTGGCCGATCGGTCCTATGGGAGCTATATGATATAGTCAACCGATTTCGATCAAATTTGGTACAGTGATTGGGAACTATAAAGACTTTCGAATACCAAATTTCGTTACGATATTTTCATAAACAAATAAATTATTCATCTAAAACGCTTTTTTTATTGTCGAGGTCGTCTCAAACACCCCCATGGGAGCTATATAATTTATCCCCGATATCAAAAAAATAAAATAAACTTGCCTCCTATGGAATAATATGTATCTAATGTGAAAGTCTGGTAACTCTAGCTCTTACCATCTCTGAGATCTAGGCGTTCACACGGACGGACAGACGGACAGACGGACAGACTTACATGGGTATATCGACTTTTCTAATCAACCCTGATCATATATTAGGTATCTTTAGGGTGTCTCCGACGTCTACCTTCTATATTTACATACATTTTCGGCTTGCACAAACTTAATCATACCCTTGGACCATATCGGTACAGGGTATAACAAAAGTGACTTTTACACATGATTTCAGAGTTCTATCATAACCTAACGTGGTACGAGTATATGAAATAATTTTCCCAGAAACCTGAGCTTCTGTATTTTTATCTGGTAATCGGTTTCAACGAATCCAAAAACATAAAATCAAGATCGCTAGACTAGCGAACTCGGAATAAATTTTTGTGAGGTGTCTTAATGTTATGTGTTTATACAGCTAAACGGAAAATTTTCCAATTTTGAGGTAAAAACCGTATCCTTCACATGTTTTTGTTGTCGCTGAAACCGAAACCGGAGTGCGTCGAAAAACATTACAAAACAGAAATCTCGTCCTGATCAGGCAATTTTTTTATTTTTTTTTTTGTATGACTGTCTGTTAATTACCACATTAAAAAAAAAGTCAAATTAGTTCAAGGGTATTATAGATTTTTGTTATAGAAGACTCGGAGGGTGCTTGACAGATCAAATGTATTTTATACCAAAACTATCAGTGTCTAATATTCGAAATACTATATTAGGACATTTTTTATGAACATGTACAATTCGAAGACCTCAAAAGCTAGGTATATGCGCATATTTGCAGAACAAATAAGGTTTGTCAAATGAAATGAATTTGGAAGTTTCATTTAATTAGTTACATTTTGACATTACCTACATTGTATTTACAATATTTAACCCAAAAATATAAAATAAATTTAAAGCATCGAGAATTTGTATTACAGCAATAGAAAATTCCCATAATCAATTACGACTTCTTAATTTGGAATAAGATTAAAATAGGAATTACATTATTTTTAAAATAATTAAATTAAAGTAAAAAAAGCGTTTCTATTTCTAAGACTGAAAATTATTTTTTTACCTCATGACCCTAGTTAGGACTTTAGAGCAAAGTTATTATATAATTGTAGTGTCGACAGTCCTTAACCCCTGCGCAAACTTTCAAGATGATTCGCCTACTTGAAATTGGTGAAAATTACGCTTATAGAATTCGTTTCATATATTCATACGGATTACGCTAATTAATTAAGCGTTTTAAATACACAAAAAGTTTCAGTTCTTATGACTAATTTAACTTTTCCAATAATCTGCTTTAAAATTCAAATATAATTAATTTGTTATTAAGGCTAAAGCTATAAAATTTGGAATGCAAGCTAACCTAATAAAACGACATGCAGCCCCCGAGAGTGGGGTATCCCAATAAACCGAGTAGGTTGGCAAGACTATTCAATTAAGGTCAATTTAATAGGTTGTTAGTAAAGACCAACACGTTAAACTGTCTGTTAAATCAATTCATGACATCGATTTTGCATTAAAGAAATTGTTTATATATATCAAATAACTATCTTGTTCTAACAGAAAAATAAATTACACAGTAAAAAATTATTGTCTCAAACGCTTAATGCAAATGCTAATGACGCCGAAGGGATATATTTCATAACTTCGAATAGCCATTACTTTGCGAAAAAAAATCATAATTGATTTCTTGAACTCATAAATTAAAGAGTTAGAATGATACTAAATTTTGTAATGGTATAACATTACATCAAATATCTCAAAATCCTGACGTAATGGGCCAATTCCTACCGCGGACTTGGATTATATGCAGCAAATTACTTTGGAAATGACTCTTAGCTTTCAATCGACTAAGCCATGTTGACCTGTGTAGTACGTCACCACTCATTCTTAGAAGGAATTTTTGAGAAAAAAGGTACAGACTATTAAACTTTCGAGAACCAGCTCGACTGTATTAAATTTTTTTAATTTTAGATTAACTCGGTCAGATATTTTGGATTTTTAAATAAAAGAAGTTAGTTACACCTGGAAGCCAATAAGAAATATGAATACTCTGTTCCATAAGATATGTAACATATAGAATTAGACGCCGGAGATGCCACTAAGTTACAGCCAATATAGTCAGGAACACTATATAAATTTATCTAGAAATGTCCATCCATTTGTTTTGTCTGAACGCCTAGATCTTGGAGACTGTAAGAGCTGGGATAACCAAACTGGACATTAGTCCTATAAGTCTAATTAAGATTGTTTCCTCTGCTTCATAAAGGTAGCTAGTTGCCTTTTAAACGATATTTTGCAAAATAATAATAAATGCGGAAAAGCTTTTGTTTCCCAGCTGATGCAAGAAATGTTCTATTTGAAAGCTGATAAAATATCATGAAGAAAGCTTAATCGGTCACTTCAGTGAGCTTTTATAAATTGGTTGAGAAATCAAAGTTTAAGAGGATTAATTTCATTTTTCGTGCCGCCATATTAATCGTTTCTCCCACTGTGCGGTATCCTGATACATTTATTCTTCGGAAAGTCTTAAATATGTCAAATTTCATAAGAACTTTTGTTGAAAAGCTTAAAATTGTCCAGAATCCCAGGCTCGACTCCCAGTCGCAGTAAATTTTTTTTTTATTCAATAATAAACGATTTGATTATATGTATATGGAATCGTGGACATACATACATATCATCCCAATTGCAAATAATAAATTAACATATTTTCGCTGTTTTCACAAAAAAGAATTTTTTTTTTTGGAAGAAGCGCGACATTTGCCTGGTTAACCTGATTGTACTTTAAGCTTCTATGAGGAATTCCGACATTTCATTTTTTAGTCTACATATATTTACACCTTCCACAAACCTAATATACCCTTTGTAGCAAAAGATACAGGGTATTAAAAAGATGTCAAGACTTTAGTAATTTGATAAAAAGCTATCTTTAAAGCGTCTTTGCAATTACACAAAATATCACGTATTTTTCATAGTGCACCTTTGACACAACCTTTTACTCCATCTCTGGAACTTGCGAATATTTCACAATTTTTGCTTTCAAACTGATTTACTTATTGATGAACTCGAGCTTTCCAAGTTACAGCCTCTAAATTGTGATTGCAACTACTTTAACCGATTTTCGTCGTCACGCCTCGACAATTTCGGTCCACCTACAGATAGATATACTATACTCTACGTGTCTCTCGGAACGTCTGTTGCCACACATTCCCAGTCAATTACTATGCAAACAGTCAACATTTTGTGGCTGTCAAAGCTTATGGAAGCGTTGTTGTTGTTAACTCAATGATACACTGACTCTAACATTGATACACTGCCGGGAGGAGGTCGTCAGCACGTCGGAGGTGGGAAAAATGCTAAGCATGCCACAAATTCAAATGCCAGTTTGGCGGATGTTAAATGTCTATGCATTACACAAGCGCCAGCAGCCACAGCTACAACTGCAGCATCTGTAGCAACAATAACACCAAACAGCAAAAGGTAGTTAAAGTCCAAAGCAACGAAAACTGGATACACTTTAATTCAAAAATTGATTATTGTGAAAACAATAGGGGTCGCGAAAGTTAAAACTATTTGTAGAGTAAGAATTCGTCGTTATAAAATTTTAAAGCAAAAGCTTATAAAAAACATTTTTTATTTGCCTAATGTATTTTTATTTTTAATCTGTCTGATGACTATCAGAAAATTTTTAAAGTAAAACAAAACTGGCAGGATTTATTGTGCTCCAGTGAACACAATCAACATATATAAAATACGTGACGAGGAAAAATAAAAGCATGTTGAACAAAATTGGAAAAAGGAAATTTAAAAAAGGAAAATTAGTAAATACCTAAAAATGTGTGGCCACAAACTTAGGTAAAACCAAATTGTCCAGGCGTGACAGGAAAAATTTATTATATCAACCACTATAACAAAATGAAGGTTCAATTTGGTAAGTTGAATTTTATTAAAAAGAACAAATTGAAAGAAGTTAATTTTAAATGCGTATAAGAGGTAGGCTTCCAAGAGCAAAATTCCCTTAAGTTTTTTATTGTTCTTAAGCATTATACCAAATTTGGTTACGATATCTTCATGAACAAACGAATTATCCATCTAAAACATTTTTTTTTGTCGATGAAAATTGAATTTTCTTGTTTACAATAAGCGTCGTAACTTAAGCATTTATCGACCGATTTTAATAAACCATAACTTTTCTTACTCGGAATTAATATTTCTTTAAGATTAAATGTAAAAAAGTAAAGGTGTTTTAACAAAATGTTATATAAAAATGACTTCAAAGTGTGAAAAGCGAATAAAAAAAGTGTAAATCTTAGATAACTTTTAAAAAATCTCGTAGTTGCTTTGTATAAAGTATAAACAAGTGTATATCATCTTAAAGCTTGAATCTTCTTCTTTCCAAAGCCATAAAGCAATCGAAAATCGGTTGAAAAATGGCGACGTTGTGATAGTGGGAGTGATCGCAGTACCCGAAAAACGGTTTTTAAGCGATAACTTCCGATTTTGGGGGTGTTAGACAATTTTGAAAAACGCTATCGTGATCTACTCGTCAAGACCTACAACGTACACTAGGTCACTTGAAAAGTTCTTTGATTTTTTTCAATTCTGTAGGACAGTGTAATTAAAGTTACATACATACAATTTTTTATTTAATTAATTATTATAAAAAAAATATAATTTTCAAAAGGCCAAAAATTAGGAAAGCTTTTACTAAATTTGGCTTATAGAATCTAATATATACGATTTTGACAGTAATTGGAATGTTAACTATTTCAAGTGCAAACATTCTTATTTTTTGAAAGTGATAAAAAAAATTATTTTTAATGTAACTTATAATCTTGCATCAAAATTGTTAAAAATCATAAACTGAATCATAAAATTTTTGGTCTAAAAGCAGAATGGTTATCTGAAAATAATAAAAATGCGAGACAAAGAAATCTTAATTCCAATTTATTCAAAGGCCAACAAAAAAAATTTTATCACGATTTTAGACTTCATGCGGATTTCTATTTTCAGATTTTAAGATAATCACAATTAATTCTTAAATTTAGATTTGAGAATGAAAAGTCTGCTTTAAAGGCCTAAAAAATCGGAGAAGTAAGAATGTTAAAAAAAAAATTGTATAAGATTGGAAAAAGTCCAACTTTATTGGGTTTTTATTGCCGATTGATAATAATTTTGACAAATAAATGAATTTTCTCTAAATTTTGTTTTCTCACTACTTTCAGATTTGTACGCAAAAATTAAGGCTTTTTCTCGATGTACTTCTAAAAAATGCTAAAAAATCTGAGAGATAAAAATATTCAACAAATTCGAAAATTGTTAAAAAAAAGATTTTTTATAACTCATTTAAATTTTTTTAAATTGATGTTTTAAATCAAGGACGTTAAGAAAAGCTTTAAAAAATGTATACGGAATTTGAGATATTTACAAGAGCTTTTCTATCGAATTGTTAATTATTTTGAGGAAAAATCGTTTGCAAGTACTTTTAAAAAAATTTGGTGTCTTAAATCAAGAACGTTGAGAAAAGCTCACAATAATTTCGTCCCACATGCTCACGAATTTAGAAGCAAAAATTAAGACTTTTTTTACAGCGTATTCAAACTTATGGCCAGATTATAATAAACTTAAAAACATGCAATGAGGTTCAAAAATTATAAAAAATATATGAATAATAAAGTTAGGTTAATAATTTTAGTTTCCTAAAAACACCATAAAATGCGTAACCCGCTCATTTTTAAATGCTGTTCCATTTTTTGGGTGACATTCGCGTCCCGAACCCATCTCTACTACGGTGCAAAACAGCTGCCCAAATTTAATCCACTCCCTGTTAGAGTATTACAACTCGTTTCCATTAAGCCACTTTTGAAGAAAATAACTTGAATGCCAAGTCGTCAGCTAAATACTCAACGTAGCCATCAAGCTGTCAAGCAATTAAATGCAATTTGTTTTTGATTCTCTTAAAATTTTTGTATTTCTTGTTGGTAGTATTTTTATTGCACATTCAAAACTAGCCCCACGTGCGCACTGGGCCAAGACAACAGCCAGCCAAAACCAAAACCAAGTCCAAAGCTCTTGGTAGTAGCTGGGAACGGCTTACTTAAAATGCAACGACGCACTTTTGATTAATTTGACAAATTACAAGAGTTGGCAACGCCAACGCCGACGTCAACGTAGACAGCGACTGCGTTGCCGCTGTCTTAACATGGCCATAAATAACAATTTGTGTCTTAATTTTTGCGTGAGAGAAAAATCTAAAAACAAAAAAAACCAAACGAAAAACTCACAGCCGAAAAGTTGAAATTGTATCTACTGGGAAATCTGCAGCTGGTTTAACAAACCGAGCTAATGAAATTAACTAAATCTACCGCTGGGAATCTCTTTTAAGGCCCAATTGATAAGTGGGCACTTATCGCCCATTGGGACCATAAAATCCGAAGTCATAATTATCTTATCGCTAAATACTACGAACAATTCCAATGATTATAGTTTTACAAGCAAAAGTTTTAGTTAACAAAATGATTTGGTCAAAGAAAGTTCTATTGCTCTGCTCTTGGGCAGCCATAACTGCCCTGCACTTATGTAAGGCGCGTATTACATCTAAGCTGGACTTGGAAATAAATCCTGAAACACGTTTCTTCTTGTATACACGCCGCAATCCGGAGCAGCCGCAACAAATTTATGCTGATGTGGAATCATTGGTGCGCAGTTATTTTTATGCGCTGGAACCCATTGTGTGAGTCAGTCCTAAAAAATGGATACTTTATAGACCGCAAGGTGACCTTGTTTCGAAAAATATTCGGATCAGCAAGTAGGAACGTAGTAAATTAAGTTTGGGTAGGATGGTCTGTATTTGCAAAAGCGATTCTTAACTCCAAGAAAAAAACGTAATACTACTACACAGCGTTATGATCAGCTGATCAGTGGGGTAGTTAAGTTTTTGGCAATGGGTTCAAAACGACTCGTCTTTGTGAAATATTAAGAACAACATCTTTATTTAAAATTCTATTAATAGAAATTATCTTACAAATATCATGATTTTTCTATTTGGTTCCACATCCATATCGGTTAAACTTGAAATACGCTCGTCATTTTTATTTTTTGTTTTATTTATGATATGTCTGGTATTTTGAGATTACAAAGCATGCCATACTACGTGACCCGGGGGGGAGAGAGAAATGACCAAGTCGATTTGATTCGTATTCCAAATAAAAAGTTTAAAAACAAACATTTGTTTCAAAAAAATTGTGATTGTTATTTAAATTACATACTTAAAAAAATATGAAATGTGGTGTGTAAAAAAAAAACATTAAATAAAAAATGTTTTTTTTAAATAGGAGTAATATTTTAGGCACAAATAAATAAAAACGAAAAATACGTTTTTTTAATGAATCCGGAACGCGTTAAGTAAAAACTGAAATAAATATATATTTATTTAAATTTATTTATTTAAATATTTATTTATTTCAGTTTTTATTAATTATTTAAATATTTATTTATTTATTCAAATCTATTTCATCTTCTTCAATATGGTCGTTTCCCGGAGCCAGTTGCTACAGGAAGCAAAATAATTGGAATAAGGCAACAATATTTATGAAAAACTCTGTTTTAAAGACATTGAGAGCTTTTTTCATAATTAAATTATCCTTCAAAATTGCTGAAATCAATCATAGGGCAATGCCAACTATATCAATAAAAGATAGGTTGTATTCATTCTTAAATAAATCATCATAAATAATAAAAATATCGCGACTCACATGATGCAACGGCCTTCCCAGGATAGCATATTTACATTGATTTCATTCTATTACAAATTTGTATTCGCGAAAACAGCGAATATGGATTAAACGGGGCGTTCTTATTCATCGACACATTCTCTACCTTCATTAAAGTTTTTATACACCCTTTAAATATTTTTCTGCGTCATAATTAATTGACCAAAGGCCTGCTGGAACGTTTCCGCCGCCAGAAACTCATTCCATAAAGAATATTTGATGACACTTTTTTGCTTAACGAAATCCGACATTGTGCAAATCGGCAAAAATGCTTTTTGTGTTCCAGAAAACTTAACCATCACTATTTGAATAATAATGACATTAACATAAAATTTGGCACAGTTGTAATATAAAAATTAAAATGACGTATATTAAAGTCGGGCAAAAGAGGATTTGGGATACCTTATACCGTCAAACAAAATACAAACGAATTTTGTATAAAAAAGTTGTCTATAAATATCTAAAAATTAACAACTACCAAATTTGATTACGATATTTTCATAAACAAAACAATACCTATTTAAAAATGTTTCTTTTGGAAGTTCCTCTGAAGCATACATATTATTATTCCAATATAAAAAAAATATATAATAACCTAGGATACTTCCTAATATAATAAGGCATCTAATATACAATTTTGGATATTCTTGCTTTTACTATCTCTGAGATATCGGCGTTCATATAGACAGGCATAGGTATATCGACTACCTCATTCAACCCAATCATACTATAAGCAACCTTGGGTGATCACCGATGACGACATACATGTGATATTAGGTTAACTTACGAGTATATCAATGTTTTATTGTTTAACTGTTGGATACTACATATTTGATAAAGTTAATGATTAAAATGCATTAGCTTAAAATTGAAGGGCTTAATACGAAATGGCTTTATGCTACTGTTTTAAATCAATTACGTCGACGTGGTTTTAAAAATGGCGACCTTTCAATGCGGCTGTATGTTCCTCTCTGCTTTTCTTATCAATCACTCTCTCATTACCATGTTCGCCTTCCATTTAACAGCGCTGATCCTCTGTTGTTAACAGACCTTCTTACATACATTACTTACATTTTCGGTTTGCACAGACTTAATATGGTACACCCTTTGAACCATAAGGTGCAGGGTATAAACATGATCTCTTGTGTCTGTGAGATTAAATGACTGAGGTACTGAAAAATGGTTCTTTTGGAAAGTTACTAACGGCACCAAGAGTTCATCTCAAATTAAGTTGTGACATGAATTTGCAAAACTTTTTTTATAGAACTGTTTTAGAAAATGATTTTTAGGTATATTTTATAAACTAAATTAAACTTAAATTGTGGAACATTCAGTGTTTCCTGCTTTCGCCGAAGGAGGTTTATTCGGCCACAATAAAAAAGGTTTTTCCAATAATTATACTTTTTTTTACCATTGTTTGCATTTACTACTCCATAGCAGCAAAAAAAAGCAAAAGTTTGCTCTGCTATTGCTCCTAGTGGCATTTTGTTAGAACAGAAGCACTTTTTGCTCTCTTTTGCTGCTATGGAGTAGTAAATGCAAACAATGGTTCTATATATAGTATATATATATGTATACTATATGTTTGGTTTATTGTTGCTTGTTGCAATGGCCGTATGTGTAAGTACAAGTGAAAAAGAGAGCTTAATGCCGGCTTGTAATGACCTTTCATAAGCTTCTGTTATTTTAACATTTTGTGTATCTTATGTTAGCATGTTATGCTATATATTTTAAGAGCACAAGTATGACGCTTTACATTTTGATTTAGCTTAGTATTAATGTTTTACAGAATTTAACTTATATGCTAGGTTAACATTATTTTGAATTAAATTATATTATATATGGTTTTTACGCTTCAACATTCAGTGCATTTAATATTTTCAAAATTCCGTCCGGCTCAGAATTTGTATACATTCAATTATAAATAGTGATAAAAAAACAAAAACTTACTGGCGCCATCTAGCGATAAAATCTGGTTAAAAAGGAAGTGAGTGCATATAAAAACTTTGTACATATAATGTATCAACTTTTATGCACCAATTTGTTCTTTAATTTTTGCTGTGACATACATTTTTTGACTCTTTTGCCTGTTCTGGTATTTAATCTTGTTTGTCCATCCAACAATTTTTTGGGATTTTCAAGCATTATCCCTTAATCCATGAAATTAAAAATTAAAAAATAGGCAAAAAATTACTAGCTAAAAAATCTAAATGCATATAAGAACCTTGTGCATAAGACATTTCTCTTGATCAACTTTCGCGCATCTATTGCGCATAATAATTCAAATTCTCTCGATAATTCTCTCACAATAACTTCTAAATAAATATATTAGCTGTAGAAAGTCTATTTTTGGGAATGTTTAAATTCTGGTTCATAAATTTTGAAGTACATCGAACTCCGAGGCAGAGCTGACAAACAAATGTAAACAAAACTTATCAGCGCAAAAAATATTTCGGTCTGCTCACTTATTTAATCATAATCAAATTTTTTTGAGTATTTACAATCTAGGCAAGATAAAAAAGTCACAAATTAAACGAATACCTACTGACATACTTATACAAAACTATTTTGATGAAGTCAAGGAGTGACGCTCCAGAGGAGAGGGGGTCTGGCAAAAGCGTCACGAGACACAAACATCTTATGGAAAATCTTCAAAAATATTCCATAATTGTCTCGCAAGGGGAGGTGGGAGGGAGTCTATTTTAACAAGAAAGAGATTATTGTTATCATCAAAAACTAAGCCATTTTTAAAATCTACTTAAACATGCAGTTATCAATAATTCATTAAATAATCGCAACACATTTTTATTATCCTACAGCTTGTCCATACCACGATGGCAAGGAAATGATTCAGTGCCGGAACACGCATTTGTGGTATCCGCACAGCTGAAGCTGCAAGCCTGCAATGTGATCACCCTGGACTTGAGCGCCAGCACAGATGAATCGTTGGCAGTTCAAGAGGTAACCGAACTGTTAACATTGCTACACAAACATTTCGATGTGCCGCTGGCCAAGATTCACTTGGTTGGATTTGATGCGGGTGCACACTTGGCTGGCGCCGTGGGGCAACAGCTGCAAAGTCAACTGAATCAAAAATTGTCACACATAACAGCGCTGGATCCGTCGGCAGACACAACATTGGAGCAGTTGTTAAGCGCCAACAGCGCGGAATTTGTGGAGGTTATACACACCAATGGAGAGGGATTGGGCACACTGCAGCAGCTGGGTCATATCGATTATTATCCCAATGGCGGCCTGATGCAGCCGGGTTGTGAACAAGATGCGAATGCCTGTGCGCACGAACGCGTTTTGGAGCTGGCAGCGGAAATGTGGTCCATGGAAAATCATTTTCTTACCGCAGCATGCAGCTCTCTGCAGGCAATGAGTGCAAGCAGTTGCCAATGGTCGACGCTACGCATGGGTGAGGTCGGCAAGTGGGAAAATGTGAAAGATTCCGGCATCTATTTCCTGGAGACGAGAGCAAGCGCGCCTTATGGCAAGGGTGCCTACTATATAACTTTTTTGTAAGCAGAGCTACATAAATAAAAGCAAATATAGACAACAACAAAAAAATATGAAACAGTCGAGATTGGGATGCTCTATCTGCATCTTTCAGATAGTTTATGATAAATATTTCATATGGAGCACCAAATATTGCCACAAATCTAGCTAGCACATTGGATACAGTGTATAGCTAGTCCTTCTAGAGTTATCATTAGTCATTGAACCCAAAGTATGGGCTGGCAGATTATGTCGAAGCTAGGGATGTGCCGGAATTGATGCATGTCAGGCGCACGAGTCATTCATTATATCGAAATCAATATTAAGAGGAAGCCAAAGTTGTTTTTTCTTTTAGCGGACGTGCATACATTGCGTATACGCAATGTGTCAACAAGGCATTGGGGCGTTTGCTTCTTTTTAGCCTTTTCCACTGTCAAAGAAAAAACTCGTAAACTTTTTTTTCATTTTATGTTGCCAAAAATTTGCTCCTTCTTAACATTCATTTGGTTTATTATGGTTGTTGCACGAGTTGTTGTTGTTATTGTTGTTTTTTTGCTCATTTTTGAGCGATATTAAAAAGAAATTCTTTGGGAACTTTGTCTTGACGGTTATTTAAGTCGAGTTATTGCCGACATCAACAAAGGGGGCGCCACTAGCATTGCTGCAATGTCTGCTCCAGGACCTCTTTACGCCATAGTGCTCAGCTCTACGTTCGTGACACTTCAAAGTTGCACGAAAACAAAAACTCTTGTAAATTGCATTTAAATAAATTTGTCTAACAAAATTTCATGCATATGCATCGTACAACAAATATGTGATTAGTTTTGGTATATACCATACTCTATATAGCTTATATATAGCTATCGCAAAAAGTTAGCTAATTTTGGATAACAAGCCATTAGCTAATTGCGGGCACGGGTATTACGCGTTCCAGAAACTAACTTAACTGCAGCACTGATAATGATCAATCATGGGGTTTGTGATAAGAGAAGTTTTTCATACTCTCATTAAAGGTCTATCAAATATTTTATGACGCATACTGGGACCAGTAAATGGATTTATGTAAATATATGGTAATATTACTTTAATTAAGAGAAAATTATGGCCAGCTTGTTTTTCGACTTTTACAAAAATATTTTGCGAACTTAATTTTTTAAATTAAATGCCCAAATATTAGAGAATGTGAGAGCCAATAAATATAGGGATCTTTAAAAAAATAATTTTTTGTACCACCACATTTTTAATACAAAAAAAAATATTTAAAAAGCTCCACCGAACAATTTATAAAAATTAATGATGAAAATGGCTTTAACAACATTATTTGATTTTAATTTTAACGCGTCGTGCTGTAATTTAAAACTGAATTAGCTAAAACAAATTTTAAAGAATACGAGAACGAATAGATGAAAAAATTATTTTTTTCTTAATCAGCACATTTTGAAGCAATAAAATATATGAAAAACTTCAATTGGCTTAGGTATCGAAAAGTATTCCCAAAAATTTTTTAAAATTAATGATGCAGTTCGCTTTATAGGTCAAAATTTCTCAAAACATTTTTTGTTTTCAGAATCACGGCATTTTGTTTTTATTGAAATATTGGGCTCAAATTTTTCGTATTTTATTTAATTAATATTTTTCATTGAACAATTTTTTTAATTTCGAAGTAACTGTTAAAAATTGTTTAAACTAATGCATTTTTGTTTTTTTAACCAATACATTTTGCCCAACAAAAATTTGAAGTCAATCTTTGTATTTTTTTATGGATGTTTCTTAAATAAGTGAATAATTTGTTACACCTTTATATGTAAAAATGTAAATCAATTCAATTTGGTGCAAAAACGTTTAAAAATCTTATTTTTTAAAAGTTTTTTTCTTAATTGTTTTGAAAATTAAAAATAATAAGAAAATTAAATTTTTTCTTTTAAAAAAAAAATCGTTGATTTAAAAAAAAATTACATGATTTTATAAAGAGTCTTAATGCCAATTCAGTTTTAAAATAAAATAGAATTAAAAAAAAGACATTTTTATATGCATGCATTATTATTTTTTATAAGTTAAAAAAACTTTTTTTTATCTTTCCAGACTATTTAGACTAATTTCGAGTTTTTGAAATTTTAGTTTAAAATTTATTTAGCAACCGTCAAACAACAGTATTTTTTAAATCTCAAAGAATAATTGTTTATCTTAAAAAAAAACACTTTCCTAAAACTATAAATTTTTAAATAAAAAGTAATCACTAGTTACCATTAAAAGTATATTGGTTCATTAATTTTTATTGAATTAATATTTTTTTTAAGCAGTAGGGTAATATGTACACTTTAGTGCTTATGAGTTTTTACCTGTTCAACTTCAAAATAACAATAAATATAAAATTAGAAATAAATCAATTGGCAAAAAAATTAAAAAAAGCAAAAATTATAAAAAAATGTTTTTAAAAAAAAAGTAAGCACCAGCTAACCTAAAAGATAATGTATTCATTTAAATTTTTAGTACACTTAACAGCATTAAAAAAGCTAGATTTCTCAACAGTATTTAAATAAATTAAAATAACGTGTTAAAGCCGAAAATATAATTTGAAAAAAGTTATCCTTGTTCCTTGTTCTTTTTGATTTTACTATAGTACGCCTTAAAAAAAAGTTTAAGAACACTTTTTACTTTAAACTAGTGAAAACAAGTCAAATTTGTTTATTACTATACATATTTAAAAAAAAATTAAAGATATAACCCTGCAATATATATTTTTAATTTAGTTGATTTGTTTTTATTATTTACTTATATGCCTTATGTAACAATATACTCAGAATCAGAGTGCTAGCAACATTAGCCTACTACTTGCATGACCTTTCATATTTTTCCACATTTTTCAAGCACTTTACATAATGAAAATTTAAAAAAAATTATATATAAAATCCAGTGTGATGTTATTACGTTCGTTCTCGACTGTGTGATGCTCTATATTCTATTTTTCTCCGAATAAAATATATTCCTGCAAACTTTATCATTGAATCTGTACCTTCAAAATTGAAGAAAATATATTATAGCGCTTTGATAATATTTGGGTGAAGAAAGAGGCGTGTCAGAAAAAAAATTCGAACCAGCTGGTGAGTGCAAATGTCAAGATAATTTATTTTAGCTCTTACAGCCCTCGATATCTAGCTGAAATCCATATGCAAAGAAATTGCTTTTTTCCTCCTAATGTTTTTTCTTTATGCTGCGTACATTTGCACAAATTAAATATACTCTGAGATGCAGGGTATACTCCTCAAAATATATAAGAGAATATATAATAAGCATCTTCATATTCATATTTTTACATATATAGAGCTGCTAGAGAGTAGTAACTCAAGTAAATTTTAATTTAAAAATTTCGAGCATTTATCGATTATTCGATAACTACATTTTTTATTTTTCCATTTTTAGACTTGTCTTTGAAAAGCCATATCTCTTAAACGAATAAAGGTATCGACGCAAACTTTTTTTCTTTTTGCCACGAAAGATACATTTTTGAATTTTTTTTTTCGATAAAGTTTTTAACAATTGTAGGTTTTAAAAATCAAACAGATATCTACCTCCTAAAAAATTGTTAATGCTATTTTTTGCGGGTAAATACACAGCAAAAAACTAAAAATTAAACTGTAATTTTAACAACTAAGGGCTCTTATGGCTGGGATTAAGAAATGCAGGCTAGCTTTTTTGGTAGACCTCTTTGGGGTGGCACAACAACGATAAAATGTATATTCAAACCAAATTAAATTCCAAGAAATACTACCATACCCAGATTTCTTGAAAAAATAATGGCCCGATATTGCTTTTTAAAAAAGCAACGATGTCTCTTTATTTTCCAGAGGATTCTCGTTGGTTCAGATGCGATCAGTTTGTTTGTTGACCGTCCTATTCAAAGTGAATGATTGATGATGAGTTTTGACCATAATCCTGGACCAATGTGACGATTCACTTTTCACCTTCGCCATTTTCATAGTGCTCTTTAATTAGTATTCGATCGAATATGGCGACATCGTGATCAATGGTCTTTAACTAATTACGTTTACTTTGCTATGCCCACAGCAAATTAATTCCTAAATTCATATGAACCTAATAAATAAAATTGTGTTAACTTTTATCACAAAACATTTAACCACAAAATGTTGTCTATTTTTTTTCTTTAAGCTTTATTAACAAAGAGCATACAATATTCGACGTAACTAAGTAAACTTTTTGTTAACTTTTACTTTAATTCACACGCCCAAAAGCATGCAGTATTTTTTTCACCTTTTACTAATTGAAAATAATGTAAGTATTGGTCAAAGTTACTTGTGTGCAGACAGAGTTGTCTTTGTTTTTTTATGTCGACACTCTGGCTATCAAAAAGTTTTACCACTAATTGTCCTTAAAGGAAATAAGCAGTCAATCAAGCATTGACCGAGGGTCATTGCAACTCAACCAAAGAAAAACTTGGCAAGAACTTGTAAAGTTATAAGTGATGAACAGCTGGGAACACATTTCATAAACTGAGTAAAGCTTTTAGTAACTGTATAGTTGAGTTTGGTTAAGTTAATTATGTTCAAATAGTAGTTTATAGTAATAATAATAAAGTGTACCAATTTGGGCACAACTTCTGGTACTATGAACTATAGTGACCTTAGAGCTCCTGCTGAATCATAATGTTTCTAGCTGAGTTCACATCGCTTCGGAATAACTTGGCTGCTCTCATTAAGTAACTCTGTCAGATTTATGGCCAAAGTTATTAAGCGGTTTTGCTTATGCGAGTTAATCGGGCCTAAAGCTGTAAGCAATTTCCAATGTCAAAAGCATTAAAGGCGCCTGACACTATTAATTTCCCAACACTTGGCCAAACAAGCCGATGAAGACGTCACACACAACCTGCCCACTTAAATTTCAATCTATGTGTGTATGAAATATAACTAGTATGTACTATATAGTACATATATGTAGACATACATATGCGCAGCACGAGCCAGCCCTCTAACATATCTAATGGGTGTAAGGATTGGGACCACTTGCGTGGACACTTTTTTTTGCCAGCCCGTAATCTTTAGCATATTTTGTTACTTCCATTTTTGCGCAGCTTAACGTCACTTTTTATACCCTATAATCATGGAATGAAGGGTAGTATGGATTTGTAGCATGCATATAGCATGCGGAATGAGGTAGGGGTGGGGCAGTTAATATTTATATAAAAAAAAATTGTATTCTTTATTCTTTTTGAGCAGCAATTAAGGCACATCCTAGAATCCGTCCGTTAATATGAACACCAGTGTTGTCAATTTTGCTATTTTTCCGGATGAATTTGTATTTTTTCAGGCGAGAAAATTATCAAGCATTTCCTAGACGGAAGCATTTTTTTAACTTAAATATTTTCGAAAATAATGATAGAGAATACCGTCAAACGCATTCTTAGACAATCAGATTAAGTTAAAGTTCCAAGCGATTTGTAAAAGACTAATATTTTTTATTTCAAAATTATTGAGGCATCGCTAAGCCTAAAAAATCATTTTCAATCAGACAAAATTATTGGGAGATTTTGTATGCTGATAAAATTAATTTCCCCACATGTCAATGTACACACTTTTAAAAATACATAAAAAGATATTTCTATTTATAGTAAACATTTTTATCTGAATTTAAAATTAAATTTTAGTAATAAATTTTCGAAAGAAACGTGGAGAGTTTAAAATTCTATAAATTACGGGCTTAGAGTACAAAGTATAAAACTTCTGAAGAGAAGCGAATTTGGCTTAACCCTAATATAGCTTATAGTGTTGGGGAGTTCAACTAAACAAATTTTATATAAAATCTTAAGTTTTCATTCGATTTAAAAAGTTTGTGGCATACTTATTTTAATTAATTTGAAGCACATGAGAAAACAGGGCAAGAAACCGATATACTCTAAATCGACAAACTTGAATTGAAATTTTTTGAAGAACTTAAAAAAAGAATCGAATAAGTTAGCCATTTTTATAAACAGCAATAATATTCCGAATTACTTTTCTTACTCTCATACCATCTTGTTTGTTTGTTTCTTCTATTTATCGTATCTATCAATTTCTTGCCATACTTTTTTTCAGAGTATCCCACTGTCGTGCACCGTCCTCACAGATTCCAATTTTTTCGGTTTACATTGTGCGTAGCTATTACAATTGCCTGCCACTTTTCGTGGAACATTATTCCCAGACCCATTTCACCCATTAAATGTTTACGTTATTTACGCCTGCGGCGGGCAAAATTAAGTCCTAACCATTTTGCTGCGTATTTATTTTGGCTTTTTGCTGTTTTGGCCTTTTTGTGATGTTAATGAGCTGCAAAACGCGTTGTGAATGCTTTGATTCGGGATTCTAATTGATAAGGCCGTAAAAACGCAATAAACAGTAGAACAAAACCTCAGATCACGTACAGAGCAGCAAATAAAAGTTGAGCAAACTCTTAAAACAATTCGTTCTGAAGTGCAAGTATGTCTATAAGAACTACCTATGCAAAAGCAACTTAGTTCGAGAAGTATTCCAAGAAATTTACGTTTGTAATATTATTTTTAAGGAGCTATGAAATGAAATACGTTATCTGAGTCTTTCTCGTAAACGTAAAACGAAACGAAAGTAGTGTTATATGGGATAATGTACGTGCGAACAGAGCACACACGTATCCAACTTTCTTCGGGTGAGAGGATATAACTTTTAAGTGTTTTTCATCATGAATACTCTTTTGAGGGGTTTCTTTTTAAGCATGGCTGTTTTAAAGATAGTTTCTCGAAAAAGAAAAACGAAAATGTGCTCTTGAAAACAATTGTTTGGTGCTTCTAAGGTTTGAAAACGAATGTTTTGTTGAAAGAGGAATGCAAACGAACCGACAAAATAGGCTTAGAAAAACACCTTTTTATGCCGAAATAATTGTTTAAATACTCTTTAATATTCTTATATGATATTTATGCTTATACATCGCCACCATCTTGAGTATCTAGTCATTTATTTAAGGGTAATATGTAATATGTTTAAAAATCCATAATTCGAATACACCGCCTTCGATTTACTGGGGAACTTTTTAGCAGTATTTTTCTCAGCCTTACCATTCTACGTAAATTTTAGAAAAAATTCGATGTATAAAAATTTTGATCTATCGTAAAATTATTATATGTGTAAATATCTAAAAAATCAAAAATATATAAGTTCAAAAATTAATATTAATATAACTTTTTTTTAAAGCTAGATTTTTTATTAATCTCTTTCCTTTTTATGTTTCCATTTTTTACCCCAAAAATTTAATACAATAAAATTGTGTGATCTATAAGGCATTAAAATAAAGAATTTGGACTTTTAGCCTTTCCTACATAATTAGTTTAACCATTTATATTGAAATAGGTAAAAATTTTAAAAACTTGAATGTTTTCTCGAAATACATTTATCTACATTTTTTTATACTTTTTTTATAGTTAGCTTATTAGCTTTTTTCGCAAAAAAAATTAAAATCTTAAAGAATTTATATTTTGAATAAAAAATAAAAACTTTATGTACCATAAAATATCTCACCATAAATTTGACAGATAAAAGTCAATCCTATGCAAGACTGAAAAGATTTCATGACCTTTCTCTCAAGTAGATTTTAGTTCCGAATCATTTATGTTAATGAAGTCTCCTGTTATTGTTTCATATAATTTACTAATTGTTTTTAGCAGATTATAAATAAAAATTGGAAGAAAAAAAAACACGCAAGTTGAAATGTTACTATTGTAAATAAACTGTACAAAAAATTTCAAAAATCTTTTCAACTTTTTTGAATTTAATCAAAAAAGTAAATGGCCTTTAACTTTTATCGCGCACTGTGTGTTCTTTTAAATTTAAAAAGTTTTAAAATCTCCTAAGTTAATGCTGGCTTTTTCTTAAATATATAAAAGCACAGAGCTCAAGAGAGTCTGATTGGGTTGGGCGAGAAATGACCACAGGCAACGCAATCAGTGGAGCCTTTATTCTAGCTGATAAGCTTGCATTCAGCCAGAGTGTTCCTCAGCTTGGTGGTCTGGTCGCGAGAGTCTGCGATAATCTGACAGTTGACAGTGGACAGTTGGCAACAGAGCCCACATCCTTCGCTATTCCCTTGAAGCGACTGGGAGTCATGCCAGCAGACAAATCCTACAGGTGCAGACAAATCCTACAGCCCGACAGAGCGTAGCTTGCAACAAATGAAAGCATAACGCCGCTAATGAAGTGACAATGTCTTCTAAGAAGATCCATAGTTAGTATCCTCATCACGGGTCTACTTTTACACAATAAAGGTCTTTCAAAGATATTGCAATTATGGTGTTGGGATGCTTGGGATTGGTGGCGGTTTGGGTGGCCCAGCTAAAACACCGCGCAATTTTAATATTTCCTACATAATTATTAAATTACACATATTCTGTTTTTATATGGTAGATATATTCCAAAAAAATTTCATTAAATGCAACATTTCATAGCGGAATCAAATTATCAAGAGGAATACTCTAACAAAATTTTTAAAAGCTTAAGACTGTTAATAAAAATATTTTTCTTTCGAATTTCAATAAATTAGCTTTCTTTAAACGTTCTTAATCGAATCGAATTTTGTATATGTATAAAAATTCTTTCTAACCACTTTATTTCTAAACCGTTTAAAAAAAGACGGTATAAGAACACAATTGGGAGTATTTGAATTTTTACCGGGAGCAAAAAGAAAATGCGTCTAATGCGCTGCAGGTTAGGTAAATAATAACGTTTACCTTATCTCTTCTAGTCTCCAAAGCCCAGGTGTTCACTAAGACGGATATAAAAAGTTGAATTCCTTTCGCCATCCTAAAGATAACTTTGGGGGTCTCCGGAGCACACATATATTTACACTTTTTCTACCTTTTCGCTCGAAAGCAATATTTTATTTTCATTTTTTAAGAATAAATGACGCACTTTGATAATTGTTAGCGGATTGGATTGACTTGATCCTGGAATATCGATTTTGAAAAGTTTTGGGCTCCTTCATTTCAAAATGACTTTTAAATTTATGGAGGATTGTTCGCTTATCACTAAGGTGAGAATATCTGAAAAGATTTTTAAAATTCTTACGAAATTTTTAGACTTTGATATTAATCATTTATGAAATTTTATTATAGTATTAAAAGTGTCTGTTCGTATTTTTTATCCCTCTATTATATAAAAAAGTTTTTTTCTCCTCTTTTTGATGAATTTTCATGAATCAAGTGGGCCCCTCTGAGCCGCTTGCGGCGATGGGGTGTGAAGGTTGGTGAGCGAAGCCTGCAGGAGGGCGAAGCCCCTAGTGTTTGTTTTTAAATTTGTACTAAAAAGTGGCAACCGAAAAAATAAGCACCTTTAAGGGTAAGAGCTTCTTTAAAATTTGGTCGGGAAAATCGTTTTTTTTTTTTACAAAAAATGCGCTTGATGGACTTTCTAAAAACATGAAACGCGTTATTCTCGGAACCATGTTTTTCATCAGAATTTCAAGCACAGGTTAAAGCTCAAAGACGCTATTTTCCACAAAAAGTCCATATTAATTAAAGACACCGCCGTTCGGATTTGCCTATAGGTAGGTATGTAGGTCCCTGTTCTGTTCGAACAGTTATTAATAGAGATCCCCATGCCCCCTTGGAGGGGCCAGGGAATTATCTCTTATATATAACATTATTCTTATATGTAAGAAGAAACTTATATTTTACGTGTTACGGGGGTGCTCACGAGCGCGTCGATGAATTTCAAATCTGATTTTTGAATATTGGTTTTTGTGTGAACATACTCCTCCAAAACGGCTAGATCGATTCTCATGAAATTTTGTGTGCTTATTGGGTAGGTCTGAGAATCAGTCAACATCTATTTTTTATACCCAGGGTTGCCACCCCCAATATTTTTTTTAAATTTTTAGACAAATTTTTTATTATTTATTTTTTTTGTGTGGCTTTATGTACATTGTCAGATTTACTAATGTTAATATTTTGCGTGTTTCGGATGTTGAAGAATTTCAAATATGATTTTTGCGTGTGTTACAAATTATTAATACGGAGGTTTTAAGCCTGTTGCGATATGATTATGTATATTGGCTCGTGAGATATACGCATTTTTGTAAATATCGTGAATATAGCATAATAGAACATGTTTAACACGGGGTTTTGGACATTAATCGCAGACAGAAGCGAAATCGCGAAGGGGTTGAATTGTAGCTTCTATGGGGCATGAATTTATTAGAGATGCGAGCTTTCTTAAGAATACTTCAGTTCGTTCATACGGCTTTTTAGAGTCAGAAAGGTCAATCCAAAAATATAATTACTGTCTAGATAAACTAACTAGACAATCTTACGATGTTTATCCACTTTAAGACTATTCAAAAAGTTTTGGCAGGACAACGTCTGCCGGGCCCACTAGTTATATATATACTTATACTAATAATATGCATGAAAAAAAACAAATTTTATTCGAACGTCCACATTTCAGTGAATTTTTCTTAAAATTCACTCTGATTTAGTATAAGCCATAGAAAATTTCACTAACTTCACTAAACGCTAAACATTTTTCATACAATTTCTCTAAAAGAGACTAGAGAACTGAAATTCGGGGACGATATTCTGCGTGAAGAGGCAGGCAAGAGCCGCCATTTTGAATTTCGTCGAGATGAAATGTGCAATTATTAAACAATCAAAATCGCATTTAAAAACCAAAACAGAAAGTTTCAAAGTTTTTCATCATGCCACAAATAATTCCCAAGCTTCGCCTTCTTTTCAGCGAAATTTTAAAGATTCTTTTATAACTTAGTTAGTGTGTTTATAAGGAACTGTCAAAAAAAATGATGTAAAAGCTTGTTCTTTTTTTACTTTTACTTTTACCTTATCGCGTCATTAAAAAGCAAACTTAACGCCAACACCAAAGCTGGACTAGTTTTCTTCAGGGATGACCAAACAATCGATGGAAATCGATAGCTTGTTGAAATCATCGCTATGCCGCCCAAGATGGTCCATTTAGCTAGTAATTTGCAGCAGAAGTATTTTTAATTAAAATAGCTTATTAACTAAAGGCAAACATTACAAAAAGGACACAATTTGGTGTTGCCGCCACTTGGTAGATGTGTTTAAAAACTTTTCCAAATTATTTGTAAAGAACCTAATTAAATAAAAATACAACATAGAGAGAAGTTGGTGAGTTTTTTTTGTAAGTTGCTAAATATTCACATACCACCCTATTTATAATACTATTACATAAAAGACGAAAAAAAAGCAAATGGCTACCATGGTAAAATGTCATTAAAAACAACTTTAAGGCCACATGTACTTTGTATGTATAAAAAACGAAATTTAAAATCTCGCTCCAATTTAAAGCACTGGCACACAAGCTTCACAACAGCATTTAAATCTTCTAATGACTAAGCTTAATGTACAATATATCCTAGTTAAGAGCTCCACAAAATTGTGTGGTTCCTTTTAATAGCAACCGAAAAACTTTAAACTTTAAAAAACGAAATGACAGTGTTGGGTTGCCCATTTCTAATCCCAGCACCTGAGACTGCTGGACAAATATTGCGCCTGTTAATTTTTTTTGTATTTTCTTTCATTTTAGACAATTTGGCTTTATGGCTATGTTAATTTTGAAGCATTTTTTATGGGATGCCATTTCAGCGTCACCCGCCCCCAGCCAGACCCGCAGTTAACTGAAACTGTGCCAATGGGTGAGGCTTATGACGTAGTGTCGTCATTGTCAACATTGTTGGATTGTTTTTGTTGTTGCTGTTGTTACTTGACTTGGCTATATGTAAAGTAAAGTTGAAAACGTGAATTTGATAAGCGCGTTACTATGTAGCATATGTTGCTTTAACTTTTTTTTTAGCTATCTAACCATGTACTGGATAGTACATATATGTATATTTGCACATACCCGCATAAAGTTTTAACATTTTTTGCTACTGGACTGATTGAAAAGCCATCTACATATCACTTATATGCTTTTATTTTGCTTATGTATTATTTAATTAAATTCTTTGGCGTATAAATTTGGGTGTGTCTGTGTTCAGGTGCGGGTTAGACTTACAGTGCTTGGCATTAGTTTACTTACTTATCGCATAGCATGTGCTTATACTTTTTGCATAATCTCTTGGCCCACTTTTTGCTAATCGGCTTTTCAGTTAAAAACGCCATTTATTTTAAATAAATTAAATGTCATTAAAAGACTGTCTAAAGTCTCAAAAGGAGTCCACTTTATTTCTTATCTTATTTTGACTGTTTTTTTTATTGTCTATTAAACTTTATCAAAAAAACGTACCATATCTACTCAAGCACAATTATATCAGACAACAAGCAAAAATACGTATTTAAAACCATAAATAATGGTTGTCTCAAAAATAAACTGGTGTTAAGTAAAGTGACAAGAATCAGCTGCACTTATATCTATCAGACATACTCATTTGACAATTATAAATCATAAAAAAACAAGTTTTCTGGGATATCCCTGATCTGGCGTATTTGACAGCAGCTGACTGTGACATTACGCATACGACATGTTGAGCAAGCACGCCCATATTCATGCTAGAAAATGGCTGGCAACGTTTTACATAAATCAAATAAAAATCAAAAATATTGGTGTTAATAGCGATCGGCGCTGCCAATAATAATAATAATGCCAAAAAGTATAAAAATCACACTTAGTCATAGTTGGAATCAGCTTAGGCACCATTTAGTTAATTTTATGTTGACCTACTGAAAATAAAGTGTTAATATGTATTTTAAGGCGATGCCAAAAGGCATGGAAGCATGCTGGAACACGCTACTACAGCGTGTTTTTTTAAGAGATTCACAACTTTTAGCTGGCAACACTGCTTTATCTGACAACCCATTTAAGAGCTGATAGTTACTTTTTGTAGAGTTTGGTTTGCCATTTCATTAGGGCTAGAGCATCGCTTGCTAATTGTTGAAAGTTTTTATCAAAATTTCGTTCGTCAAACTTATTCAAAATTCAAAAATTTATTCTTCGATGCAACCTTATTTATCATCATGGAAACAACAACGAGTCGAAATAATAGTCGGAATTTATCTACTGAAATTACGGAGTCAGTGGCCTCAACTTTAAGAGCGCTACGCCCAATTTATGATCGTCATAATTGTCCTGCCAGGTCAACAATTAAGCGTCTAGTAGAAAAATTTGAATCCACAGGCACAGAACAAAATGTTCCCGTGCCAGTGAGACAAAAAAGTGCCCGTAGTGTCGAGAATATTGCTGCCGCTAGCGCATCAATTGAGGAAGACCCAAATCAGTCTCTCACACGTCGTTCTCAAGCGTTGGGCATCTCTGTGACGTCGTTGTGGCGAATTTTGCGAACAAGATCTTAGCCTACATCCTTACAAGATCAAAATTGACGCAAGAACTGAAGCCGTTACTCCATGAGTTACCATCCCGAAAAGTCTTCCGTGATGATCAAGACCGGCACGTTACTGTGAATGGAAATCGACATACCGCTCAATGATCAACCGAATACTATTTTGGCACTAATTGGATGTTATGGACTTGGACAATATGTGATTTCAACAGGACTTCGACCGATAGCCACACAGCGATTGTCACGAATCGATTTATTGAAAACCAAGTATTGGGGTCGTCGAGTTATCTCACGAAATCGGCCCAGTGAGTTGGCCGCCTCGGTCGTGCGATTTGACGCCGTTAGACTATTTCCTGTGGGACTACGTCAAGTCTATGGTCTATGCCAACAAGCTCAGCGACGATTGATGAACTTCGTACGAATATCGAACGTGAAATTGCAGCAGTATCGGCCGATTTATGCTTGAAAACCGTCGAAAATTGGGTTCAGAGTATGGACTTCTGCAAGAGTGCCCGTGGTGGCCATGCAAAAGAAATCGAGTTCCATACATAATGGCATCGAATGTACTTTCACAAGAAAAAAGAATTTTATTGATATTCAAAAACGTTTTGATTTATTTAAAAATAGTTTTGTAGCGCTCTTAATGAACACAACTCTTATATAATGGTTATGGTTAATAAGCAGAACTTGTCGCTTTTGGTGTGAGGATAATCCACAAGCATTTGATTTTTTTGAAACACCAATGCATCCACAGAAAATGACTGTCACTGGGGTACGTCGATAAACCGGAGACAATTGAACACCTGGAAAACAATTTTCGAACGAGTTACTGGCAAAATACGGCCGAAAAATCCTCCGAAAAGCTTGTGAAAATTGCTGTTCCAGATTCCGCCTTATACGCACCCGTCGTGGCGGCCACATGGCCGAAATCATATTTAAACATTAATGTCATAAACTTATCTATCCAATAAAACCCGTTTCATTTATATTAAAAATATACATCTTCGTTTTATTATGATTTAAGCTTGTGTAACTCTAGAAAAAAACACCCTTTATTTGAAGCAAATTTGTGGAATCGAGGCAGACATGAACTGATTATGTACTGTAAACATTATTAGTTGACAAATCAAAGCTAAAAAGTTTTCCGGCTAGGGCTTGTCTAATCTAGCGCGGTTATCACTTAGATGCGGCTGACGTCACACATATGATATGCTGCACTGCAAGTTGCGTAATAAAAAATGGTAATGACCAAACGCTTTAGGAAAATGAAAAAACTGTATAGATATCGTAAAAAAGTTTAAAAGTTTTCTGATACATTGCTGATCTAGCGCTTTTTCCACTGGATGCACGTGACGTCACTCAAAGGCAGACAGAAGTCTGCGAGCTGCATATTGCAGACTCTGTAAAGCTTTGCGTGCGATTTTTATAAATCTCTTGAATATTTATAAAATTAAAGTTGGTGTTATTTACTTTGCAGTTTGACACCAGCTTGTGATATATATGGGAAAGGCTTGTAAGTTGACATACCATAACTTTTTTGGCTATATCTCGACATTGAATACACATAGACATCAATGTAAATATACTGTTGGAAACAGAAAAGAAATAATCCACAAATAAGCCAAATTCGTGCTCACTTAAACTCCGAAAAATTTTACCGTCGGATCTTTAAAGGGCCATAACTTACGAAATAGGACAACTTAGCTCGAAATTTAGCCAAATTCGTAGTCAATCAAACTTCGGGCAATTTAATATCTAAAATTTATGAAAATTAGTTGATTTTAACTGTATCCGAGCATCGAATTCTGTTAAAAAAAGCAAAATGTTGCTTTCCGGAGAAGATTTTTGTGATAGATTTTTCTCGGTCACCATACTAAAAATGAATTGTTACGGAAAATATTAAAAAAAATATATCCGAAAATGGCAGAAAAATGCACTAAAAACAATTAAATGATAATTCCATACAATAAAAAAAGTCATATAAATAACATAAAAATGGTAAAAATTAAAATAGATGTATGACAAAAAGGTATTCCACTTACATTTTAAAGACATTTAGAATGCATTAAAAAAATGTTGGCTATTCACTGTTTGTACGAAAATCATTTTTGATTATAAAAGTTCATTGAATTTCATTTCCAGCATATATATTTTCCTTGATTTTTCATTTTGATTTGATTACTTTTTGAGCGCAATCAAAAATAATATTTTTTATTTTCCGATTTCTTAAAAAACTATTTATATACATTGTGACAAAAAGAGAATTAATTTTTATTCGATATTCGTGGTGTAGTGCATCATGAAGAGGGACAAACGGACTTTTGTGTGACTTTTACCTCTTTCCAAAACTAAAATTGCCACTCTGGGGAAACCGTTTTGACTCCATACCGACCAAAAAACAGAATGCGATGAGAGAGCTGAACTCCATCCTGGCCACCGCCTATAAAAAATGTTTCAAATATTGGAAGAAGCGTTGACGTATGTATATTGCTTCAGAAGGGCATAGAGATGCTTTTTATTCACAATGTCTATGTATGAGGTGTGTTCAAAAAGTAAGGGCAACGTATTTTCGATTATCTATTTTTGTTGTGTTGGTACACTCTTCCCGAACATCTGTACCAAATTTCAAGTGAATGGCATTTTTTGTTTGGTTGTGAGAGGCGTTAAAGTTATAAGTGTTTTGCGTGCTCGCGATTTTTTGCTATCGAAAAATATGGATCAACGGAAAATAATAAATAAAAATAAAATTAAGTGCTCCGTAACACTTGAAATGTTGACAGTAGCATACGGTGAAACTGTTCTGAGTAAAAAAAAATGTTTACAAGTGGTACAAACTCTTCCAAGATGGCCGGGAAGATGCCAATGATGAGCCTCGCTCTGACGCCCAAGCACGTCAACTGATGAAAACGTTCAAGCAATGAAGAAAATTGTTTTGGAAAATCGACGAATCACTATCAGAGAAGTTGCTGAGGATGTCGGTATATCGCTTGGCTCGTACCATGAAATTTTTTCTAACGTTTTGGGCATGAGACGTGTGTCCGCGAAGTTTGTTCCGAAATTGCTAAATTTTGACCTAAAGAACCGTCGCATGAGCATCGTTCAAGAGCTGTTGAATGACGTCAACGTCTACCCAGATTTACTCAAAAGGGTCATAACTGGTGACGAATCATGGGTATATGGTTATGATATCGAAACCAAAGCCCAATCGTCCCAATGGAAGCGGCCAGAAGAGTCAAGACCGAAAAAAGCACGCCAAGTTCGATCGAATGTCAAAGTTTTGCTCACTGTTTTCTTCGATTACCATGGTGCATCAGGAGTTCTTACCATATGGTCGTACGGTCAATAAACAGTATTTTCTGGAAGTTATGCGCCGTTTGCGCGAAACAATACGAAGAAAACGTCCAGAATTGTGGAAAAACAATTCATGGCTTTTGCATCACGATAATGCCCCTGCTCACTCATCTTTGCTTGTGCGCGATTTTTTGGCCAATAACAACACCACAATCATGCCTCAGCCACCATATTCACCGGATATTAGGCCCCATGTGACTTTTTCTTGTTCCCAAAACTCACAAGAGACTCTATGAAAGGACGGAGATTTGCGATGATTGACAGAGATAAAGACTGCATCGCTGGATGAGCTCAAGGCTATACCGAAAAGTGTTTATGAGAAGTTCTTTGAGGATTTGAAAATACCGTTGGTATAAGTGTATTGTATCTGAGGGGGATTACTTTGATAGGTGGACAACATCAAATATTGATGAATAAATAAATAGTTTTTCTTATAAAATACAAAGTCACCTTACTTTTTGAACACACTTCGTATATTTTGACACATTCTTATAAAACACATTAAAATTGTTTACGGCGTATTTGCTATTGAAGGTCAGATGGAATTTTTGTATTTTTATTGCTGGAACATAAAAATCTACTGCAAATTAGCAAACTTAAAAGCCATCTCAAGCCTTTTTCCCTAGAAAATGTCTTACGTGGATTTTAAAGAATCGGATTAAAACAGAAAATTGCAAAGAAATCGAAATTAATCATTATAGTTGCTTTGGATCAGATACTCAATAAGAATTAAGCCCAGCGATTACATATAATGATAAAGTATTTTGTAGACTTTCTTAGGGCCAATCTAATCTAGCGCATTTATCAACCAATGCGTGTGATGTCACTCAGGCGTCAGTCTACACAGCGAGCTGCATATAAAAATATAATAAATGTCTTGCAAGGATTTTTATGAAACTGATTAAAACCGAAAGTAAATAGCAATGGCAAGAAATTGAAATTAATCGTTATGCTGCTTCACAATAGTTTGTCACAGATACTTAATAAGGAATTATCCCAGCTCAGACATATACTGCCTAAGCATTGTAAAATTTCTTAGGAACCTTCCTGATCTAACGCATTTATCACCAAGTGCGTGTGACGTCACGTATACGGCATGTTGCACTGCCAACAGCCTAGCTAAAATTTATGCCAATGTCCACACGCATCAATCATTCTCACAAGTTAAAGGTAATAATGAAATTCAAAAGCCACACGCAAAAGGCAAATAGCTGTCAATAAGCCAGCTGCAGTCGACGGCGGCGTCAGCGTCAACGGCGATGGCAACGACAACCACAACGTCGCGTCGTCATTGAGTGTGGTCAGTGCGAAAGCACAAAGGCAACAAAATGAAAAACTCGCACACACAAACACACACCCAAACACTCAAAGAGACACGCATAATGTTGCTGCTCAGCATGAATACAACTGCAGCAATCAAAACGCAATGCAATGCAAGCTGGCTCTCTTTGGCTGCGTCTCGCTCTCTTGCTGTGGCTTTGTGTGACAAGAGCCGCAAAATGCTTATGACAGCTACACACAGCAGCAGTCTAAAAACAGTGGGACCAGAGCTGGGGCAGAGGCTGAACATGTGTATGTGTGCTTGTAAGTGTAGGTGTTAGCAACTGTTGCTGCCGCGACAAGCTTGCAACTGACTCACACCATTTTTTGGGTTTTACATGTACAAAATTTGCATACGCGTTTAAATGGATTGTAAAAAATTGCAACGCATTGTGCGGTTTGTTTATTTAGCTTTTTTTTGTATGTAATGACTGTTTTTTTTTTGTTTTGTGGCGCTTATCAATTATATTCTCATTGCATGCGAAATTTATTTAAATTGCAAGCAAGCGGGCAGCAGCAGCGGAATTTTTATTGCATAAGCATTGTCATACGCATTTCAATTGTATATAGCTATATATATATTTTTTTTGAGCAAAATTTTTATTTGTTCAAAACGCATAACTGTAACTAGCGTCTAGCTTTATTTACGTCGAAGTGCTAATTGAATTGCACAAATAAATATTTATAGCATATATAGCCCAATTTAATTTAAGTTTAGGCCATGTTTACTTATAATATTTGAGCCAGCGTGCAGTAAGCTTTATTAAAGCCTTAGTTTCGTGGCGCTTTTAAACCGTAACGGCTACTCACCTTTTTAATTTTCCATCAAAGCTTGCTTTCAATTGTTTTTAAATTCAATATATTTGTAGTTTTGCATTTAAAATGAGTCGTTAAACACACGCGCTTAGTTTAATGTACAACTTTTTCTATTAACTTTTTTTTTATATATTTTGCTTTCTGCAACTTTTTTGGCGTTTGTAAAATTTTGTCACGTTTTATGCCAGTGCGCAATGCTGAGGCAAAAAATTGCACGCAACAAACAAACAAACATAAAATTCACACACGCACACACAACAAGCTACACACTGTGCACTGTGTGCACAATTTTGCATTAAACACTCGAAAATCTGCGATAATTTATTTGTGCCTTACATACACACAGCAGCACATATGTATGCGATTAATTATTTGCGTTTGTATTTCAATTTTTGTTAGCGCATCGAACCGGGTATATAGTTTATTTTTCAACACCAGTGGGTTTATTTTCTTTCATTTTTTTAATTTTGCGCACATTTTGTTGACCCATTTACAAATGGATAATGTTGAAGTGTCTATGATTTTATAAACACAATTTTTAAAAATTGTTGCTATTCAATTGAATTGCGTGCTTCTCATGCATATATAAATAAAATTACTATGACACCTGTTGCTAAAAGCAAACGTTCGCTGACTCGCACATAAAGTAGCAGCAAATAAATAGCAGTTTAATGACCTAAAAGTTTGTTGTTTTTTATCTTAATTTGCGACTTTATAAAATTTAAATCGCTTCTTGTTTACTTTTGAAAAGATATTTTATTTTGTAGCAGTACGTAAACTTTACTCAAAAACAATTTTTAGTTTTCGTAAATTTAAGCGCTCGCCTTGCAACGAACCGACAAAACCAACCGCCAAAACACAACAAAAAGCAACCGCCAAATGAATGGGGTTGTTAAGTTTTTGCCGACCCATCAATCTATCGATATTTCATATTTTCCGATAGTTGTATGTCGATATGTTATTGGCGATATTAATGTTTTTTTTAAATATGCTGCAAATTTGCAGACAGCATATTTTTAATTCATTTTTATTATTTACTATATCATATGCACGTGAAAACAATTTAATTTACACTTTTTTGCTATAATTTATACGATTCTAATGGGCTCAGAAGGAACTCAACTTTTTTTACATTTAATTTAAAATAATTAAAATTTCTCCCAACTTTTTTACTTGTGTTCGTTCTTTATCTCAGCTACATATAAAACTGAAACTATGTATGATAACTTATTTATTTATTTATATAATTATAAAGTAGAATTTAATTCAAAGTTATAAAGTTTTGTAGCCAGAGCAGGGTAGGCCTTCTTGCTGATTTATGCTAACTTATTATCCTATGTTTCTCACATAAAATAAAAACAAATATTATGTATTAATAGTATATCTTGATGCACAACATATTAATATAACAAATTTGCAAGTTATTTTAATTTTGTTACCTTAAATAATGATTTAAATAAACAAAACTATAAATGTTTACTGCCCAAATGAAAAATATGCAGTACGTAATTGGCGGTATATTTTTAAAGCTGCAAAAAGTATATTTGGTATATTTATTTTTTCTTCACATCGGTATGTTGCCAATTTCAAACTTTGGTCACACTAACACTACTATTGCGGAAAAAAAAGTATTATTAATGAAAAAATGGAATTATCTGCAAAATTACAAGCGCAGGGATGGTGAGTAATTATTAAAATATCTCAAAAGCATATTCTAACAATTTATTTCATAGGCACCTAACAGAGGAAGGCATAAAAACTTTAGTAACAGCCGTCGGCAGCGAAGATCCACGCAAAATTATTGATGAGGCTTTGAATGTGAGTATCTTGAAGGCGTGCCGTTTTTTAAAACAATTTTTCATTGTTGTTTCTTGCTTGTTTGCAGCGTGACTTGCGCGATATAGGAGGAGGGGCATTACCCAGCAAACGTGAGGACCCTACACTGCCAGGTCGCATAGTGCTTCAAGTGCAAAGAGTTCGCAACATTTCCGCACCAAAGGCCAATGAAGAATCGAAAGCGGCGCCGCGTCTTTTGCAAGTGGAATTGAGCGATGGCCAATCGTCTATACAAGCTTTGGAATTGGAATCAGTGCCAGCGCTAAATCTAAATATAGCGCCCGGCTCAAAAATATACTTCCGCAGTGATAAACTGCAATTAGTGCAAGGATTTTTGCTGTTGTGCGGCAACGAGCTGCAGCTGCTGGGCGGCCGCGTCGATGCACTGTACGAGAAATGGGATTTGGCACGCACAATGCTCAAATATGCACGCAGCGGTCGACCCTTAAGCGGCTCAACTGCACCTCCACCTTGGGTAGCTTTTGGTAAGAAAATCGATACAACTGCTGACAGAAACTTCAAGAGTCTGATAACCGGTGGCGATAAGGATAAACCATCAAAGGAAAATGATGAGTTCAATGCCATGCGAAATGAGGCAATTGCTCTTGCCAGCAAGGCAGCTGTTAAAAAAGTCTTTGGCGGCGGCGGACAGAATCTGGTCGATCACAATATCAAAAAGATACTTGACAAAGGTTACAGCGAGGAAGAGGCCAAAAATGCGCTGTACGCAACTCGCAATAATCTCGAACGTGCGCTTTACAATCTCAAGCGGCGCAAGGACGCGGGTGGCAATATTGATGCACCACCAATGCGTGGTGGGCGTGGTGAACGAGCAGGTAGAGAAGGCGGCAAACGTGGCGCCAGCCTAAAGGATGAAGTTGAGGCTGCCAAACCTGCCGCCAATGCCACGCTTTTCGACTTTTTGACCACAAAACTGCCCACAACAGAGGTTGTCACAACTCCAGCACCTACAGCACCACTAACTACTCACACTGCCAACAACTCATCCAAAATGTTCAATGCTAGATCCACCGAAAGTGAACGCCGGTCGTCCACTACCGCCAATGTAGCAAACAACAAATCTCAAGCCATGAACGATCGCTCGCGTTTCGAAAACAATATTTCCAGCAGTTTTGCGGCGCACCGCGGCAGTCGTGGCGGTGGCTCGACTCGCGGAGGTGGACGTGGACGTGGCGGTCGTGATGAGCGTCCAACTCGCGGTGACAGAGAACGACCATACACGGAGCGAAACACTGCCAGTTCACGCAAGCAAGAAAACAGTAATCAGCAATCTAACAAAAGTCAGAGCAATCGTAATGCCAATGACCAGGCGGGACATAAAGCGGCTGCAGAGACTAAAACTGAGCCAGAGCCAACTGCTAGCAAGGAATCCTTTAACAACAGACGCAACAATGAACGTCAAAGTGGTCGGGGTGGCACTCCACGTGCCGAAAATGGCAACGCCAGCAACAACAGGCGACGTCAACAAGACAAACCAAATGGGGCCAAGTCTGGTAATGTTAGTAATGCCAACCATAACAACAATGAAGAGTTCAATGCGCGATTGAACAAAGTTGTTGAGGAGACTGCCAATCTGAAACTAGGTGGTGGAAAACGAGAGAATAAACGTGGTGGCGATCGGCAAGGAAGCGGGTATATGCGGCAGCCTAATGCTGAAAATGTACAACAACAGAATGTGGTGCAAGCACAAAAGACAGAACGTGCTTTTGCGGCGCAACGTCAGCACCAGCAGAAGCATCAGCAAAACAGCTCACGTCAGAAGTCTTCAAACTCGTCGGCAGCTAATTACAGTCAATTACCCAATGGTTATACCTATGATCCAAGCAAGATAATGGGTTTCCAAAGCAAGGAAACCAATGAATTTGCCATGAGCTTATTAAAGAGCCAGGGAGTTGAAGTGGCAGCCAATGCTGAGCCGGAGGAACAGCCGCAGCAGCCAGCTAATAATTACTCTGCTGCGCCAACCTTATCCAATTTTTTGTTGTCCAATCCACAAACGGCGGTTATGCAACCAGCGCCGCCACAGTTTGGAATCATGCCCGGCGAATGGTTCTGGAACAAGGACGATTTGTGCATGGCAAAGTATTGGGATGATGGAAGAGTGAGTATTGTATAAAGTACATTCTATATGTAGTAAGGATATTCGTTGTAGCATACTTACACAATAAATAATTATTCCTTTTTTGCAGTACTACGAAGCCCAAATAACAGCAGTAGGAGACAAGACTTGTGTCGTATTTTTTCTGGGTTATGGCAACCATGAGGAAGTCTTAAAAACGGACATATTGCCCATTACAGATGCACAGAACAAGCCGCTGACCAATATGCAGCCGAATCGCTATCGGGGCGATCGACAAGGTCAGCAAATGTATGTACCACCACATAAACGCGAACATTGAGCCTGTGAAGCAGAAATTATTAATGCATTTAGCAGGAATTACGAAATTAACTATATCGAGCGGACTGTATTAATTATTTAATGTTTCGAATAAAATCCCAGTGTGTTGGAGAACTGCAAATTCATAAATTGTTTTTTAAGCTGCGCATATTTGAAAATCGCGCTTTTTATTCGATTGTAAAAATAATGCAATTGTCATTGAAGCTATCGGCATGCATTTTTAATCGATAGCCGCGCAATTTAATTTTTATTAACATTATTAAAGCAATGGTCGCATTTATCAGAGGTTTAATGGCCAGATTGATGATTCTATACAAATTTATTAAATGTTTTCGATTTTTTGGCAAGTACAAAAAAGAGTCCTTTCATTAAAAAGAATAAATAAAATCTATTGGAAATTAATGGACTTTAACTTTTCTATACCAGAAAATTAAATAGTTTTGCAGCTGGATAAAAAATTAAACGATACAAAAAATATAAAATTAAATGCTTAAAGTATGTAATCAAATAAGTATTAACTAAGATTACACGAAAAATAAGAAACTAAAAAAAAGACAGAATATCCTTACAAAATGGTTGCAATGCATTGGATACTTATCAAAAGATTCATTTTCAAAAAATGAGCATTCAATATTTTAAATTTAATTGTAAACAAAACAGTATTAAATATTTCTTAAACAATTTAAATTAAAATAAAAAGGTTTCGAACAGTAATATGGCCATACCCTAAAAAAGTCTTTTGAAAAGTCATCAACTTAAAATTAAGTTTTTATTTTGTGGGATCCTTAATATTAAAACTTCAAGGTAACATCTATTAAAACGTTTTTAAGAGGACGTTACATAAACTACCTGCTGGTCGGTATAGGAAAAGAAACGTGTCGCAAAAACTGTATTTTCAAGTCATTTCAGAACTTTTAAATAATAGTTTTGGAAAAAAATTTTTATTGTTGAATTGGCTTACTTGTCCCATATAACATATGGCCATTTCCACAGAAATGTCAACCGGGGCCAAAAATTACAATGAATAATTAGGAAAAAGGTGATTTTTTTTTAACATTGTGAGTCAATGTGTTAATTTTAATAAGACATTGATTTTACAGATTTTCTTATTTATTTGCATAAATAATGTGTTTTAAAACTAAAGATATTTCTGTTTTTCTAGTTTTTCATTGATTTTCAGTCTAATTTGTTTAAGTTTTTTAACTTTACTTTTTTCGTTTCACACATCTTTTAAATTATGACTTTTTGTCTATTTTTAAAAATTACTTCAAGAAATTCATAAAACTAATGAGGTGGAAATATCTGTCGCGTACTGAAATGTCACGTACTTTATCAGAATTAAGCTTATAAATAAAAAAATAACTAGTATATACATTTTATTAAAATAAAGTGTAAAAGAAAGCTACAATATTTTAAACTAGTTAAAATTTACCTGCTTTTAGAAAATTTACGTACTAAATCGCAGGTTTATTGTCAAATCATTTGAAAAATTAAATTAAGAGATCTTACCTTTTGCACTACATATATAGCTATTAAAAAAGTATAAAAAATAATGAGAAAAACAAAATTATATTTTTCTTTGCACTTTAAAAAAGGAAAATGCCGCGTACGCGATCCTGGAAATCCCATACACAAATTTGTTAAAATGTTTAAATTAGGTATTATTTAATTAATTCAATTTATTCACTTAATCTTGCGCACTACGTAGTACAACTGTAGTGTAGAATTTTAGAGCTCAAGAGTTCAGGATTAATCAAAGTTAGAACAATTTTATAAAACATATAAATTGACACAAAAAAAAACCCACAAAGCCTATGTCGTTATATTTTTGCACAAACAATAGTTGGCAACAATGGCGATAATACTTATCGATTGCATTGTTATCGTCTTGTGCCGCAACGATAACATCAAAATTGCGCGCTCTCTCTCAGTATGCGCTCTCTCAAACAGAGCAACACGACAACTCTGTGCGGCTCTGTGCTTGTGGGCCGCTATAAAAGGCTGTGCACAGCTGTGAGGCCAGCACTTTTGAGAGAAAAGCGCGACATAACGGTTTGTTGAAAAGTGTTTATTTCAAATACGCAGTGAGACACGCCAATAAAAAAAAAAATATAAATTTTACATACAATATATACAGCTGCTAGCTAAACATAACTAAATCAATTGTACGCATAAAGTGATTTAAAACAAAGTGCAAGCAAAACAAAAGAACTTAGCAGTACAAACAGTAAGCAGCAAGAGAATAACAACTACCTGACGCGCAACACAAAGTTGAAGAAGGAGGAGGCGGAGAGTACAATTCGGTGTGTGCTGAAAATTGGAAAGTGCGAGACGACGAGTGCGCTGTTTTGTTAGTGTGTGCGAGTGAGTGCGAGCCGAAACTAGAATAAACAACGGGCTGCGGGGCATACTCTGGTCAATTATAACGTCATCGGCCTGGGCCAAAGCAAAATACATTTTCACACATTCCGAAAAACAAAAGGGCTGGAAAATAACACGCCACCTTTGCGCTTGAAATTGTTTGAAACCAGTTCGAAGAACTAACTCACGACCAAGCTAAGAAGCTAGCTTTGATTGCAACCAAAGACACACATCACAACATCGAATTTTTATACAAATACCTATTATACCGAGCATGAATTTATCATTTGCTGGTTGTGGATTTTTGGGCATTTACCACGTCGGCGTAGCCGTCTGTTTTAAGAAATATGCACCGCATCTGTTGTTGGAGAAAATTGGAGGCGCTTCGGCCGGTTCCTTGGCCGCTTGCTGCCTGCTCTGCGATTTGCCGTTAGGTAAGTGTCCACTGCCTTTTTGGCATATCTTGTTTTTATTTTATTTTGTCATATCTCGTTTTTTTTGAACATATCAAGCAGCTGACTACGGCGCGCTTTTTGTTTTGTTCGCAAATTTCTATCACTTGCCGTTTTCAGTTTCAGCTTAGCCTGATTATTCTTTAGTTCAGTGACTCTTGCACATTTTATGGCATAAAAAAATTATAGTGATAATCTGTTGATTTATACAAATTTGGCGAAAAGTAGGTCTCCGTGTGTTTGTGTGTGTGCGCATGTTTTTTTTTGTACCCTTTATTTTAAAAGGGCATATTAGTTTTACGCGCCTGTTTGTGACAAGAAGGAAAAAGGAAAGATTTGACACATAGACAACATTAATAGCCAACTCAATATAAGCCAGAACGTTTAGACTATAGGAGCTGGAAAAATCAACTTTTAGCAAAATGTACCCATATTAGAAGCGAAGCTAGAAAGATTAGACAATTCAACAACATTAATAGCCAAGTCAATGTAAGCCAGACCAGCTATCCTTCCCACTCTATAAACGTTCAGACCATAGGTGCTCGAAAAATCAACTTTTAGCAAAATGTTCGCTTAGGAGCTTAAGTTCGTTAAAGTTTTTGAGCCCAGCTGATAAGATCAATAGTTGCTTATACCAAAATTATGAACATGAATTCGGGCATCGATTGAGCTAGTGTCAAGTGTTTGTCTAGAAACCACTAGAGCGGATAAGCATACTTTCGTGACTGTTGAAATTGGTTGAATGAAAACAATATCTTATCTCGTTTCCACTAAGCATAACTTCATGGCTTTCAACCGTGCTTGACGTAGGTGCATCCTGAACTCTAAAGATTTTAAAATAGCGTTCGATATTTATATTCTTTGGGAGAAGTAATGCGTCAAACAGCATCTTATCTCCTTTTCACTAAGCATAATTTCATGGTGTCAACCGTGCTTTGCGAACTTAAAACTAAAGATTGACGTAGGTACACCCGAAACTAGGCATTTAAAAAAAGAATACGGCATTTATATTCTTTGGGAAAAAGTAATGCGCCAAACAATAGTCACTACCTTCAGCCTGTACTTTTACCTCGACGGCATTGGGTACTCCTTGTGGCAAAATGAATCTGTTTTTCTAAAATGATATGGTATCCAAATTAATATTTAAATTTGTAAACTAATTTCGCTCTTATCAGGCGATGACAATAGAACTTGCTTTTATATTTTTATAAAAAAAAACATGCGATGGACAGATAGCCTCCAAGAGATACCCTCTGCAATAAATATTTTGAAATTTCGACTTAAATTTGGAAGCACAAACAAAAGTTATGTGCATTAAATAAAATTTTCGTATCAAAAAAACAGTTTGTGGTTCCAATTTGGTATACAAGTCTTATGAATAAAACGTTAAGCTTTTGTAATTGAATGAATCCTAGCAACTAAATTGTTAGTACAGTAAACAAAGGTTTAACTAAATTGCCGCAAACGATTGAACAGGGAACATTTCCAACTCTTTTAGATAGAACATGATTTCAAACAACCCCTAAAGTTTCAGCGATTAAGTAGGTTCCGTAAATACCAAAGTTCCAACTTAGTAATCTAGGGTATATCCAAGTCGATCACGTTTATCTCACACGCTCATAATTTCTATTGTTCAACTTTGGCCCTTAATAATTTGCTCAGTAAAGGGGCCTGCAATGACGTCAGCCACAAAAAATAAAGAATGACAAGAGAGCGGCGGCAGAGTAAGAGAGCAACGCGCTGCTTAAAACTTCAAACTTTACTCAGCAGCTGCACTCACAAATACATTGTCATCATACACGCCTACCTTTGGGGGCTCGTCTATTTGTTTTGTTGTTTGTCTATTAGCTGGCCACGCAGCATAAACTACGCAGTTGAAAATATCACACTAATACATCAATACAGCAGCAGGCACGAAAATAGAAGCGCCCATGTAAAAGCTACTTATGTAGATATTCATATGTATAGCTTGAGTTTATGTAAATTAAAATATTTCTTGAAGGTCAACATTGTTTTTGTCAAATGGGCGCGATCATTGGTTTTTGCTATTTCTGTGACTGATGCGGCCCAACAACAAACTCTTGATATATAGACAAATATATACATAATGCGATTTGAAACTGTTTTCATAGAGCTATCTCTGACTCTAGCGCACGCTTCAGTTCTATCTAGAATACAAACATGTCAATCAAGAGACCAAAACTACTGCGTGTCGCATTTTCAAAACAATATGAAACACAAGACTGTGTGCTCCATTATATGTATTGTGTATATTTGTATCAATCAAATTGACGACTTATCAAAGACCAGGGACCCATCGACGCGCAGTGTCATGCCCATTGTCCAATCCAACAACAATAATCAGTCAACAATCAGCAACAACGTCAGCAGTAGCTGCATCATTAGCATCAGCAACGATCGTAAATACAATCAAATGGCCCGCTTGTGGGGGTGATCACCCGGGGCCTCAACGCCTATTTGTCCTTACTCCACAATTGATTATGCACCACAGTCATGCATTCTCATCTATCAACCACGGACTATCTCAGCCGCTTACTCTTTGTTCTGTACGTTTCCCGCCAAAAGTCATTTACCTGCTGGTTGAATCTCTTAACCCAAGTAGAAAGTTCGACAGCCTGCAGTGAGTTGCAGCAGACAGGTAAAGCATGATAGATAGTTCCAACTCTTCTTAGGATG
>JBAMAX010002126.1:0-111786 GCA_037043745.1 Chymomyza amoena
TAAAATTGTTTTAGGTTTTAATGATGGTAATTAATTTTTGGGTCGGCTGGCTTGCAAGTTTACCTGGAGCACGATTTCTCATCCATAACTTTTTTGTACTAAAAACCTAGGGGAATTCTATAGAAAAACAAGTTATAGTACTTTTTAGTTGCTTATACTATCAGGCATTGCGTCATTTGCTCGCTTCATTATTCTGGTGTATTGTTTACTATTGTAGACATACATTTTTTATTTCTGAAGTTTTCGATTTCCCTTCGTACGTTTTGTCTCAGCTGTGAAATAATTGTTTTCGTAGAAACTGATAAAGTGGATTAAAGTAAACGAATTAAAAATGAATATATGAATATAGGAAGCTGGAGTTACTAAGAAAATAAAAATTAGCTGCTTTCAGGGCTTCGAGCTACAATGCAAGTCTACACTTATAAAAAGTTGGAGCATAGGGTGTCAAGGATAATACGAAAACACAACAAAAAGGGGGTACGCTTTAGGAATTCCCATGAGAGGGCGAAATCAGTGTTGCAAAAAGAACTCTTCGGCCTTTGACATGCAACTGTCTGCAGTAATTTTTTTAAGAACGCTTTATTCATCTAATTAAATTTTATGATCCTCCGGACACAATGTACTTATGCCAACGTTTCTGCCAATCTTTCCTCTGTGCTAAAAAAGCAATGGCCGGGGGTGGCTATCAAAGCGCGCGCCGATTCAAAAAGAACTCTCCGGAGTGTTCCAGCGAGTTTGAAGAATAGTCAGAAGTCGTATTGTTCTAAATTAGGTGAATAAGCTGATATGGGTTTTATTTTTGACATAAAGATCTCGCAGAATCAATGCAGTATTAGATGCTCATTATCGTGAGAGAGAGTTGTCTTATCATTCACGCAAAGGACGCATAATACAAATAATATTAGACCAACAGTGGCCTTAATTTTTGCGGATCTTTGGCGTGCTCTTTGCGGTCTACCTTTGACACGATATTCTCTCGATTGATCGTTTGTGTTTGGGTCGTCGATTGAGGTTGATGGCCGACCAGAGCGCTCTTCGTCTTCAATGTGTTCTGCCTCTGCCTTACCTGAACTGTTTATGGCACTTGTAAACTATTCTTTCTGATCTAGTTTGCTCGCCTAGTTTTCGGCACATGAATATTGATTCCACAAACAAAATTTTATGCAAGTTCAAAGAACTTAATTAATTCAGGCACTTCTAAAATGACCGAAATAGCTTTTAGTGTCGGTTAGTCGGACAAGCTTAATACAAAGACTAATGAATATTTCGAGCTGAAATTTGAAGCAGATATCAAGAACTGTGTCTTAACTTACACTATATATAAAAAATAAACAAATCGATTAGTTGAAGTATTTTCAATTGAAAAACCGAAAACACCCTACAAACTGCTTGTCAAGAGTAATGTAATGAAGATATTTACGCAAGCGATTGACAAGACAACAGTTTGGAGCTTGAACGCCCTTTTCTTAGAGTTAAGGGTGCTCATTCTTTTGTCTTAAAGACTCATCTCGCCTAGTCGACAGTTTGCGTGAATACCTGCAATATCCTTAAGATTTAAACACCCCGCTTTTAACATTGAAAAATAACTTCCAAATCATGTAAGGCTGTCTGATACGTGGCAGCTCTAATGTTGACCCTTAGCTAGGGTTACTTTTAAGCCAACTTACTCGCTTTTTCTGACTCGTGTTCGCTTTTTTGCAGAAATGTTCGATTAGATCGAACAATTTTTGTTCTACATATTTTCATATCTTTTACCAAGTATTTCAGTATATTTTCCACAAAAGAGAATCAGAGTACGAAAACAAAAAATGAACATTTATATTATCTGTCCCAAGAGATGACCCCTAAAAGAGATGAACCCCTAAGCGATTTTTGAATGTTTTTAGTATGTCGTCCTCTCTTATATTCCGAAAAATTCCATGAAAAAGGAGAAGAAGAATTGATTCTGGTTTCAAATCTGCGCAACCGATTCGAAAACAAATTTTTGCCTTTAAAAGTTGAAAGTATTCTTCGAAAACCCGAAGTGATGTCCAAAATGCTGAATACGATCATTTTGAAAAACAAGCTTTCCAAGCTTCAATCGCATACTTGGAAATGATCCCAATCATTTCAAGAATTTCGGTCGGCTGTGAACTCTCCGCTATTATCACTCAGACCATTGGGTAACCCTGCCCTTAGCTGTTAGTGGGCGTAACACTCGAACACGAGTGTGTCAAAAGTTTATGATGGCAGTGTTTCTGACGTCATTTTTTACATGGGAGGGCGCGAATGCTTTAAATCTCTCGGACTATTTCAGTTGGTTTTCTCAGCTTCTCAATATTTTGAATTGTACTATATGATTCATAAATATACACCTACATAGGTATATGTTATTTTTTTTTCTAAATTCTCTTGGCCGACCTTCAACTTCTCAGGCATTGGCGCTATCAGTCAGCGTCCCTAGACGTTAGCATCATGGAATGCGAAATATTCAATATTGCAGTTTCATTATTTTTATTTTTTTATTATACAATTTAGTATAGGAAATTTCTTGGCTATTAACTACAGCTAGTTATTAAATCCAGCTATAATTGGCATATTATTCAAAGTTTTGACAGCTTATCGGCACGCGTAATTCAGCGCACCTTTAGTCATTCTTGACACTACAATATCGTTATCGTTGTGGATGGTATCAAATTTTCCATTTCTTTCTTTGTTAGCAAAATTATTTCTGTACATATGTACTTATATTTGGACGCTGTCCAAAGTTCAAGTTGGTATTGTGGGTGTTATTGCAGGTAGAGTCAGCAGTTTGGTCGTCTATTTCGAGCTGACATTGTGGCAATTAATACTGTGATAGGCATTATCTAGTAGGAGCAGCTGTTGCTATACATACTTGGCTGTTCCAAATTTATGAGAGGCCAATAGCTTGGCCGGCACATTTGTTGGTGCGTTCATTTATTGCACATCGCGCCATTTATGGGTCTTTTCCTTACTTGGTCGTATCTCTCAAAATATACTCCCTGTTTGTTTACGAGCGTATCAATATTATTTTCGACATTACACAAAAACTTGACGTCAATTGAACTAACTTATTTTTTTGTTGCCTTTTTTATTGCAAAAAACTAAGTGAACGTGTTTCCTATATGCTATTATTAGTGATAAGATTTAGCACACAAAGAACACAAAGCAAATGCAGCTTCTTATTATATTTCTACAAAATGATTGTATTTTTTCTATTGATATTTACAATGCTGAATTTGCAGCTGTTTTTTACACACATTGTTGGCTCTTATCAGTAGGCATTGTAGTAGTATGTGGGGTCTTTCCATATACAAAACTGAAACTGCGTATCTTTCAGCTAACTTGCGCACAATCTCTAATGTCACAATAGAAAAAAATATATAGAAAAAACATATGTATGTGCAAAAGGCCGCATAAATTATAAAATGACACAGTTTCGGCTTGACACTTGAAGTACATAAATAAGTAAATCAATGTGTACATATTCATGATAGATAATGCAAAAACTAGTGCAAAATATTAGAAAACAAACTTGCAAATTATCAACATTTATGTCAAGCTTATAGCTGGGGGGCCCCTGCTGCATCTGCAGCTACTACGAAGCGTAAATAAATTTGAACATTTTTTTTTTTTTTGGGTTGTTTATGCGGAAGCCAAGCAACGCATTTCATTAAGACAAACAACCCGCCACCCATAAAATAGACAGGGAATTAAAAGTATCCAAGCCGCTTGTTCTATACGCTTCCAGAACTGGCAGATAGTATAGACGTCACGACTCTTCAGAGACAAGATTTCTTCTTTACTTACTACTAAACTAAAGTAGTTCATTGCTGATGATTCATGTGTTTACTCTTAACATATATTATTATTCCTTATACTCCAAAGTGAAGCATAGGGCTGCAACAAAATTCTTAAGTCTACTTCTATCCGATGGCATCCTCTGAATTTTACTCCAATTCGTCTCACTCGCTTCAATTTCTTTCTCTAACTGCCTTCTCTCTTGTTTCGCATGGCGCTGGACACCCCTTCTTGCGTTATCCTTGAGGGTTCCATTCGATGGGCTGCCTTGTGATGTCTTGCGGGTCTTTTCGTAGCGTATGACCTATCCAGTTCCATTTTCTTTTCGTTATATTATAGTCCAAACATTTGCAATGAAGCAATGATCTTCAGAGAAGCTATAAATTCCAGCACAAGGGTTGGCTTAAAAAAGCAAAAAGAAGTTCTGGAATTCAAGGGATTTTTATTTTTTCATTTTATTTCGTTCGTAACTCAAAGATTTATGTAAAGCTTAAATGTTTTTACTTTAGCATAACAACTATCTTTGCTAAATGGTATAAGATTACAATAAGCCCTATCTACTTCAGAATTACACTTTATGGGGTGGTTTTTATCTGTTAAATCCATCTCTACTTGAATACCGGCAGCAAAATGATTATTAACTTATTTTACATTGGGGACATCAGAGACTCTTCAACGAAAGCATTGAAAACTTGTTGAATTCAAGGGCTCTTAGAATTTCATTTAATTTCCGTTCGTAACTCAAAGATTTTTTTTAAGCTTAAAAGTTCTAGTTGGTTTCTTAGAGGTGAAGGATTCAGAAAATGAAAGCTTAATTGAATGCTTTTCTCTCTTAATACTTAATAAATACAAAATAAGAGCAAATATTTTAGGTGCTATAAAATGGATTCATCTGCCTTAATACCACGACTGAAGTCTGGAAAAGTAGAATACCTACATTATATTCTTAGCCTTCCTTCCCTATACTAAAATCCAGCTTAGCTTTTTAAAATAAAACCCAGTTCAGGCAATCACTCGCTCGTCTCTAAGATAGATCTATAAAATATAGCAAATATACTTAAATCTCGCCATAATAACCAAGCAACCCATTTCCGGAGCTGAAGTTCTTAGTGCCAGTTGCCCCTGAATTCTCTAAATCCTAGCCTATAACATCTGACTTCTTAACATAAAGCTCACTTTAGGCAACAACTCGCTCGTCTCCAAGGCGTGACACGTAAAATATTGCAATGATACTCAAATTCGAATATCTGATACTTTGTATCACGCCATAATAACCACGCAACACACTTCCGGAGCTAAAATTCTTAATAGCCAGTGCAACTCAATTCTCTAAGGTAGCCTATAATTTTAATTACATTACATATAATAAATGCCCAGGTCCGTCGAGCGAGGGGGAAATGGGGACTTACCCTGCCCTGGAGTTGTCTTAGGAGTCGCACGGTGCAATTAGTGTCTTGTTTCAAGCTAAAGGTGCAATAGAGGAGCCGGAGCACTATATCCCCTGGCCCGAGATTTTCTGTCTACGAGCCCTGATAATACCCTTGCATGCAATTACATTGAAATTATTGTTGATGGTTGTAAAAGGCGCAGTCAGCTCTAGCGCTTTTATTAAGAAGTAACTAGTTCATTCGCATATCTATTTAACTAGTTCAATTGTTCAATTTGTTTTTCAATCTTTCCGCAACGTCGACGCAAGAAAGAAGAATCTGGGCTAGTACTACGTCGTCAAAAAGTGGATACAGTCATGGCTGGATGTAGTGAACACCAGATATAGTAAACACCTAAATTTTAACATAGAGCGCACTATTTAGTGAACAATCGAAAACCTCTAAATAGTTAACCAAATTTTCAATACATTTTCAAGCAGAAACAACCGATTGATGCAAAATCAGCTGTTTCTTGGCGTTATTGCATGCTTTGATTACCTTTTCGTTTTCCTACAAATATATTCTAATGATATCTTGCATAAATGTCAATTTTGAAAAACTAAAACATTTTTTAAACAAAAAAAATTGTAATCTTGATATGGTGAACACCCTTGATACTGGTCTTTCAATAATTAGTTTATTATATCCAGAGACTACTGTAATTGAAATTAGGAACTATAATTTATCACTGATGTAATAATGAAATTATTATAATATGTTCATTTTCTATATATACCATTTCTAAGAATTGGAATTTTCTTATTAATTGCAAATTATATGTACATATGTATTTAACAAAAAAATTCTCGATGGATTGATTTATTAAGAGACGTACAACGTCAAACAGCATTACATTAGTACATCTAAATCAGCACAATTGTTTCAAGCAGAGTTCTGCGACTGTTCTTACTTTACTTTTCCCAAAACTTTGAGCAAAAAAATTTTAAAGTAACTATATATAAACACAAACACTGATGTAAGTAAATGTACTATTTTAAATAATCATGATGTGTCAGCGAATTTCATTGTTTTAAATACGTTAATTTATCACTAAATTTGAGTGAAATTGAGAACCACTCACGCTTATTTGTTCATGTGGCAAACATTGTATCAAACAATTACTAAACGTACCTCAAAAGGAGCATAATAAAAAGCAAACTAGCCGGCTGCAAAACCACCCTGAAAAGTATGCAGTCCATTACACGATCGATCCATCGCTATAACGCTACAACGACCTACATAAGCATCAAGTACAGTAAAAACAGTAACAAGGGCAGCGGCAGAAACAGTTTGAATAATAAAATTTTTTTATTACGTTACGCAAACTGCATACGCAAGCATAAGAAGAAGAATTTTCGGCTGATGTCAACACTAAGAGCGAGAGTGCGTAAAGAGAGCGTGAGCATAACTTTTTGAGAGAGTGAGTGGGTCTGGTTTTTGATTGTTTTTGGGGGCACGCCGTGGCAGTGTAAATGTAAACGTAAATGTAAGTTGAAGGTGTGTCCATGTCCATGGTGATTAACAACGCCGGCGGAAGTAAGAGTGAGGCATTCCAGCTGCTTCTCAAAACAGACCACATCAATGCCTCGTTTGTGTTGCCGTTGCCCTTCTTTCACTTGTGCTCTTTGCAGTTGATTTTGTTTTTGTAAATATGTATGTCTGTGTGGCCGTGTTGAAAGTTTTGTTGTTATTTCCACTTGCGTTGGCCCCAAATGAAGGCAACTGCTTATGTGGAACTGCATAAGCATAAATATGTACACTACGCGTCAGTTGAATAGTGCAACTTTAAAGACTTAACACTTTATACAGCGAACATGGTTGTATTTCTTGCTCCTAGTGTTTTGTATTTGTTGAATGGCGATATGATGCATTTGTACGATAGTATAAGACAGAAAAAGGAAAAACTTGAACTTAAAAAGTTTTATACTTACAGTGCCAGTGAAAAAAATAGCACCAAAATAAGCAGCTCACTTTATTGTACGTAGACATAAAGTAACAATATTTTTAGTGAAAAATATGAACTTTTTTATTTTAATAACATAAAGAAGTGCATTTTGACTGCGATTAAATAATTACAAATTTTTGAGTAAATAAGTTTAAAAGTTAATTTAAATAACAAAGTGAATAAGTTTAAAAGTTAATTATTAAGATACATTATATTAAAAAAATTATAGAGGGTAATGCCAGATCTTTAAATTAACTTTTAAACTCATTCACCCTAAAAACTTTGTAAATTTATTTTTATTTAAAAAGCTAGAAATGATGTTACTTAAATTTCCATTAGCCCTAGACACACAATGTTAATCGGATCGACTAACCTTTTGATTATTTATGAATGAATTGTTTAAAAAAACAGAAAAAACTAAAAGTATGTATATCTAAGTCCCTTTTTTTTGACATTTAATTTATTGCATACCATCAAATGATTTGGTATGAGAGTTATAAATAGTTTAAAATCGCATAAGTCGATTCGACTAACATATACAAACGTATAAAAAATATTGTGTGGTCGGCAGGATTAAATAAATTTGTAGTAATCACTTAAAAAATTATCTAACTCCAAAAAAAAAACATCACTTTTGATCCCATATTAAAAACTTTTAATAAATATATTTAAATTGTGGAGCAAAATGTTACACGTGTGATAATGAGAGGATACTCTACATCTCCTACTTATACACAAAAATGAGCAAGGTATAAAGTTTTATCCATTTAGAGAGAGATTTACTTAGGTATACAAAAATATATAAGCCCTTAAATTAATAGCTTTGGAATATCGTAACCTCAATAACAATAGTTTACAAATATTAGGATCATCAAGTGAACCTTGAAAATTAAATTTTATATCTTAAGAATTATTCGAGATTTTTTTGAAAGACAAGGTTTTGGTTACTATCATCATTATTTGTGAATATCTTGTGAACAAAATATTTTACCAACATGAAATACCATAAGATCGAAAGGAATTGTTGTGGCCTTTACGATAATATACAATATTGAAGATTGAGTGAAAATTTTTTTACAAGCAACTAACTAAAAAATTTAAAACAATAGTTTCGACCATTTTTCAAAATTCTCATATTTTTAGTTCACTTTTTTTAAGATTTGAGCTGAAAGATAAGTTTTTTAAGAACATTTCAAGCCTAGGATCGTCGAAATCGGGAACTAATTGGAACTATGTATATACGAAAGTTCCGGTATTAAGACAATCACATTTTTGCTGGAAATCAGATATTTTAACTCAGAGTTTTTCGTTTCTTCTAGAATTTGCATTCAGCAGAATTCTTGATTTTTCCTACATGGTTCCATAGAACCCACAATTCTTAAACTAGTGTAATAGAGGGTAGACGTTTTTGTCATCTACAATTAAAAAATAAAATCAAAAAGTGGCCATATTAGGAAAACATAGCGAAACTGAGAAAATTAATAAGAAATAAGTAAAAAAAAAAATATTTTTGACATATTTTAACTTGGTCGTACAACTCGGTTGGTTGTACTGAAATTCATACAATAACGCCTCATGCTCAATAATTATATGAGTTGTACAACGAGTCGCATGGCGTATGGCTTAGCCTAGAGTCTATTAGTGGATGAAAATTATGCGCGATAGGAAGTACGAAAAAAATAACACAAGTTTCAAAATTCTCCTCAATAAGGGACATGAATTATTTATAGGAATCACGGGAAGCTTAAACATTTTTTAAGAAAGAAAACAAAAACAAAATAAATTATGATCGAAAAAAAATGCTCTCTCTAAAAAAAATCTACAAGTGCTAAAAATAGAATTCTAAAATAAATTAGTTACAAAAAAAAAAATCATATTTTAGAAAATCGTTGCTATCGTAGATATTCTATTGAAGTGACGAGAAGTGTATTTGTATTTTTTAAGTTGTTTGGAATATGTCGAGGCTACTGTAGGAAAAAGCAAACATAAATAATACAAAGACGCATTTGTTTTTCTCGTTTTTTTGTTGTTATTTTTTTCCTATTGATTTACACTTTTGTGTGTTTATGTTTGTGTGTCCATGCATGTTGTTTACCAATTCATTTTGTAAACAAAAAACCCCATTGATAGAGCTCAACTGTGCCCCCAATGCATAGCTCGATTTGCCGTTGCACATTTTTTTTTTTATGAATGCATCGGATGCACCTAACCTTAAGGCAAGCTGCACTTGACTTGAATGTCAATGATGTTGTTGTTTTTGCAGTAGTTGCGGTTAGAAGGCGCCTCAGGCTCCGATTTCAAAAACTTGGGGGCTCGTAGCTAATAACTGCCGCATACTGCTGTAAGCATTTCCACAAAAAGTTACATAACAAAAGTAAAATATATTTTTATGTATTATGCATATTGTTTATCAAAACAAAATTGAAGGTCGTTAGTTTAAAAATAGCTTTTCAAGTATATATTAAAGAATTAAATGGATTCGAAAAATAAACAAATCTTCAGTAACTTCTGTAATATGAGCCAGCGGAACCAGGATTTGGTCATATGGTATTTATTTTTATACTTCGAGGTGTATATACAATATATCCGATGTTGGAAAAGAACTGTCAACCCATTTTTCGAACTTTGAAGGGAATTCTTCATTTGAAACCATAAGTTTCTTCGCTTACAAATTAAAAATCTCTCATTTATAAATTTCTTTATATAAAAATTGTAAACAAGTTCGTATGCCGCACCCACCTAGAACTTTTTATTTTTTATTAGTATTACAATTTGTTATGAACTTGGTGAATAATATCAGAAAAAAACAACAACAAAATTGTTAACGAGCACGTTATGCGATAGCGTTGTTGTTTATTTGCTTTAAAGCTTAACGAGCTACGGCAACTTATTTGTTGTAAAATAAAAAATAAAAAAAAATTATATTGGACCCCCTTGGGCACACGCATTAAATTATCAACTTTTGTTTTTGGGTATTAGCTAACTTTAAATTCCTCAAGCACTGATAGTATTTGTCCTTGCCAAAATAGTTGCGATAATTCATTGATGATGGCAAAAACAAAAAGGAAAAAGTGTAGAAATATAATAATAAAAAAAATAGAGTAAACGTTTATTAAGTATGGTCAACAATCTTTATGGTTAAATCGTAAAGTACTTGACAAGTTATAAATCGTCAGCTTAAAGTTTTATGGTATCTGAACTTGAACTTCCACTTTATAAAGGAAATGACGTACAAGCGAAAAAAGCTGACATCAATTTGGTTTAGGTCAAAGAGATTTGACACTTGGAGCTCGTTTCAAATTTATTAGTCTATATAAGTTGTAGCTATAGTGATGGCCTGATTTAGGATTTACGTCAAAACGATTTAGCTTATCTATGCTTAGTTTTGCATTGGAATCTAATCGTAGCTTATGAAAACTTTTGCATATAGTATGTGTTTACCCACATACGAGTATATAAATATGTCCAAAAAGTGTGGGGGGGAAGCGGCGTTGTTATCAGCCAGCTATGAACATCGATGAACACCGGGAAGTGCTCGAAAAACGCACCCAAACTAGAAAAACCAAAACTATTGTTGGCTTTGTATATAGTACTTTCCCACGCGCTGAATTACTGATAAGATTTGCTCAATGGGGGCCACTAATTAAAAAAAAAAAAACAATAAACAATATGCCACCCAAGACGTCAACGTGAGTTGTGCAATTGAACTTTTGACCACGACAATACAAATTTTTTAGTAAATACACTGCGGTCAAAAAGTTTAAGGCCAGTCAATCAGTAATCGATTACATTCAGGCGCGGCTGCAGGATTTGGCCATCGAGGGGATTTCTTATTTCGATGTGTATATATCAGAGCTCACAAAGAAACTATCAGCCCATTTTTCTAAAGCGGTCGCTTGACTGGGGGAGCAGTGGATCCCAAAACCCCCCGTGCATCTGCCACTGACCATAATAAGCTTAATAAATTTTAATGACGTGGCAGTCTAGCAATCAATTCTTCTTCTCTATCTCCGACGTACCAAGCATATTTCAGTATCTCCCACACCAATTTTGTGTAGTTGGACATTTTTTGTCACACGTCGATCGAGATCATCCACAAAAGTTCCTTGGGACTGAGATAAGGTGATTGAGCTCAAGGTTCCATACTTTTCTCTTTGATCCAAAGAAACTTTGCACAACTTTGACGTATATTTGGGATCATTAAAAATCACTTGAGTACCATGCATCTTTCGGGATCTCTCACAATGATTTTTGTTAAGTTGGACACTTTTTCTCACTCTTCCATCCAGCTGATATCACAAAAGTTCGTTAGTATTGAGAAAAGGTGATTGAGCTCAAGGTTCCAAGCTTTTCTCTTTGATCCAAATTAACTTTGCACAACTTTGACGTAAATTTGGAATCATTATCTGGCTGAATTAAAAATCAGTTTCCATGAATCCTTATGAACTCATATTACTTAAAAGACTAAGTTGTACTTATTTTTGTAATTTTTCTGCTGATCTTAAACTTTCTGACGTTAGTGTAAATAACAAATCAGCACGTTAACATTTTGATGGATAGGTAGTAGAGACGGGCTAAACTGAGAGATAAGTCCGAGACAGTTTTGCTAATTGAAGCTTGTCTTGGGTCACGACTTTTCCAATCCATTCTCCTTACCGAAAAATAAATTTCTTCTATCGATCAATAAAACTTACTAAATCTATTTTTCACTTTTATATATTTACAGGCAGCATGACATCGGATTTCTTTCGCGTAGTAAACGAGGCACGTCGTCATTCCTTGGGACCTTTTAGTCCATCGTTTAACATACAAACATGCCTGCTGGAAGGCCTTCAAAAACATTTGCCTGAAGATGCGCATCTGCGCGTCAGTGGTCGTCTGCACATATCACTCACGCGTGTATACGATGGCAAGAACGTGATTATATCGGAATTTGAGTCACGGGAAGAGGTATTGCAGGCCTTGTTATGTGCCTGCTTTATACCCGGATTTTCGGGCATATTGCCACCACGTTTTCGTGGTGTGCGCTACATGGACGGTGCCTTCTCTGATAATCTGCCCATTCTGGATGAAAACACAATCACAGTGAGCCCATTTTGTGGGGAGAGTGACATTTGCCCACGGGATCAGAGCTCACAGTTGTTTCATTTAAATTGGGCCAATACAAGCATTGAAATTTCACGGCAAAACATAAATCGCTTTGTACGCATACTGTTTCCACCCAGGCCGGAGTTTCTGTCGAAATTCTGTCAGCAGGGCTTTGATGATGGGCTACAGTTTCTGCATCGCAACAATTTGATCAACTGCAGGCGCTGTGTGGCAGTACAATCGACTTTTGTGGTATCAGAGACGGTGACACAGCCGCAGGAATTTGATCCGGAATGTCGGGAGTGCAAAAAGCATAGAAAGGTAAGCATTAGGCGTGCTTTAAGGAAAAAGTAAGACAGTTTTTATAAACATCTTTTCTTACAGGACGCTTTAAGCTCAAACATGCCACAGACTGTGCTGGATGTGATACAGGATTACATTGAGCAAGCAAACAAAGGCTTGGCCAACTGGATCTTTAAGCATCGCGGCATTAAGCTGCTTTCACTGCCAGCCACCGTGCCCATGGACTTCTTCCTGGCCACTGTTTCCAAGTAAGTATTAGACCAAAACGCTATTAGCTTCTGTTTCTGTGTGTCTCTGCGTATGCTGATGTGTGTGTATGTCTGTTTTTGTTTGTGTTTGTAGAACCATGAAGCAGATACCAAAGCCATTTGGAAAAACATTTGCCAGCGCCTGAAAGTAACAACCAACCCGACTGCCCTACGCCACCGTCATAGTCCAAATTTTCTTAATGTATTTGTCACGATTTAGCGTGACTTTAGTAAATTATAAGTAATATATATCTTTGATGCATAGTTCAATTTTCTTGTATAAGTTTGTAGTATATAATCCTACTGGATTGGGTTAAACATTTACTATAAGAGTATGTATATGTAATCTCAAAAACTCAATAAAGACTGGCATTAAAAAATAAAAAACATAAAATTGACTAGAAGTTTTGCAAATGTTATTTCCAATTGGCTTGGTTTTTGGTTAGCTTTGCTAAATAGAAATTCTAAATTTTTCTTAATCATAATGTACAGGATAACTACAATGACGCCAAAATTGACGAGGCATATGCGTCAATTGGTTGAGGAATTCATTTTGCAGATAAACAATGCTATGCAAATAAGACTCTTCAACAAATTCACTGTAAGTAAATGATAAATAAATATAATGTTTATAATAACTCTAATAAACAACTATTTGCAGCTCTACGATCAACCACATTTCGATGCCACAGGACTGCTGCATTCGAGTAGATTATATGGCCCACGCGTTTCTATTCTTGTAGATGAATGGTAAGTTTATTGAAGATATTTGCTTAATATAGCTGATTGCTTATATCCTTCTTTTATAGCGGCGCCACACCCCTCGAAGAAAATGTCGATAATTTTGAGCATGTACTCAAGATGACCACGCACAACGATGCACTCTATGCCTACTACTATACCGATGATAATACGAACAAAGTTAAGGTTACGGAAATCTTTGACTTTGACGATATGACAGAACACGATGAGCTGGCCACAGATTTGCAAATATACGAGGGTTCGGTCGAGGATCATCCCAATCCACATCAGCATACACATAATGCTGTAGTTAGCGAGTGGAATGGCGTCGAATCAGGTTGGTATTTAGGCTACACAGCTGTCTGCAGTTTTTGACATTAGACTATCATTATAGCTAAGTATTGTAGAGGTTAGAAAACAATTTCATCAAATTGATCAAATGTTTTTTACAGTACAAATTATGCCCACGACACCAGAACTACACGATGTTGCCTTTTAAAGCTGCTTTTTTAATTCACATACAAATTCACACACACACACGCACAAATAAGTAGAAACGAAATCTATAGATTGCAGCATAAAATAAAATCAGTATAAAATTTATAAATTATTTCAAACGGCAGGTAAATTGGCCAAAAAAAATATAAAGAGTTGTATCTATTAGTTTGTCTATCTATTTATAAGCACACAAATTATTTGTATTTGTTTGTAGTAGTTCTCTTGAGTTGGTATTGGGTGCTCATCTTTTTCTCATCAAAACAACTGTTTAAAAATGTTATCTAGACATAAATTAATTTTATGATTTATCTTTCACAGACTTTTTCATTGATGCTCAGACGCCCAAGTCCGAACATAGCCAAGTGCCTTTGCCAGCCTTTGTACGCGATGAAGTGGAGCTTGATTCGGATGCAAGCGTTTTTAGTGATCCCGAAGCTGATCAAAATTTTACACCAAATGTAATGGCACATAATAACGCTTATAATTCCAACAATCCTGTACAAAACAATGGTGCATTGTACATTGCAATTGAATGAGATTTATATAACAAGAGTTATATTTAGCATTAGTTGCATGTTTTGTTTTTACCAAAAAGATTATGTAAAAAGTGTACTCCAAAGTGGCTTGTAGCCAAGCGAAAAGCCAAGCAGGTTTCCATTAGCGCATTATTATTAGTATCATAAAACTTATTTAAAATTTGAATACGAAATGTTTATATAGTTAATTTAATGTAGCATAAGATGCACGTACAATAATAATACATACATACGATTTAGGTCCTATACAGAAATATTATGGAACGATCCGTAAAAACTGTGTTTGCATTATATGTTAAGGATCTTTTATTAATATATTTATAAGTGCATATAAATATTTCGTATTTGTATGCTTCAATATGTAAATTACGGCTGTGCGTTTATATCTATTTATCATAAAAATAAAAAAACAAAATAAAATCGTCAAAGCGGAATTTTTTGGTTCTTTCATTGAGTCAACTTGCTCTTCATACGTGTCGGATTTTGTTGTTGTCTGCATTGGCATAGTTGTAGCATTCCGGCTTGCATTTCTGGACTCCAGATAGGTGGGATGAGATGTTGTTTTATCTGTAATCAGTACTGCCGCTTCTCCCCGGCAGCTATCATTTAAGTAATTACTCACTAGCAGTTTACAGCCCATATCCAAATAATTGAAATGTAGATCTGCTGTAAAAGTGGGTTTCTGAGAGAAGAGCGATATTAACGTTTTCTGGGGTTACAAAATTTTTAAGCCCTAGGGCTTTATTGACTATACCATTTGCATTCCTAGCCATAATTTTAATGTTGGCCCTTTGAATTGTTGGAAGCGTCCGAAAAGACAGTCAATTTTAATCTCCATTTGTGGATTGCTGGCTTTTGAGGTGAAGCTGGGTTTTACCAGTTTTCATTGCCTGGATTGAAACTGCCTCTGGATGCGTCGGCGTAGGACATGATAAAATTTCGTAAACTTTGTTGTCCGTTTTCGTTTTGCTGTGTGTCTCTAGCAGGATTAAAAGTGGTGTGGTTGCCTGTCTTTTATACTTTACAGTATGCGGTAAATTACAGTGGAGACATTTGGCGCGTTGGTCAAGTGGTTTGATGCAATCGATGGAGGCATGGCTATCTCCACATTTCACGCAGTGGAAGGCTCTTCTGCAGTATCGTTGCATGTGTCAGTAGTTTTGAGAACGGTGGCATTGGACGAAATCATTGCCCTTGTGGGGCTGTCCACGGATATCTTTTGGTGACAGATAGCTGTTAGGCCGAATATATCTTTATTTGATTTCGGATCCAAATCAACGAAAAATAAGTTAAGCGAAGATCCATCTCGTTTGCTTTTCGGATGATGAATTTTGCGCATTGAATTGTTAGCTTTAAAAAATCATGGCTTGTCGAATAATGTAGGCCTTTAATGACAGCTCTATAAACGCGCTCGCTTGCTGATAGATATACTTGGAACTCAGCTCCCATTTTGTCCAGCTTGCTGAATATGTATCTAAACGTTGGTACGTAGGCACACTTAATTCGTAGGGATTCACCTGCAAAACAATTTTGGGATTCGAATTCATTGTAGTCTTTAAAGAGTGCATTTATATCCGTGCACCCATTTTGAAAGATAGAAGGAGGCCTTTCAGTGCGCGGTTGAGTCTCGGATGGTTCGCTCATTTCAACGGCCATATGATCCTCGGGATCAGCTTTCAGCTTTGTGGGATGCCTCACTCAAAGCAGCAAAACGATTGTAAAGGTTTGCTGTTGTACTTATATTGGGCCCGACTTCAGTGACTTGCATACGTATCGCTTCAGGCGAACGAGGAGCAGGCCTTTTGTTGACAATAGGCTTTTTTTTTGCTGGCACAGTAAGCAGGATGGAACCAAAAGATTATTTTTGTCAGCTACTGAAGCACTACTGGATTCATTAACCTTGACAGAAGCGATAGCTGCTGCTGAGCGTAAATGTTTATCACCATTTGGCAGGCCAATCGACCACCAAACTTTTTTTTCTGAAGCACAAGAACAAAAAAATATAAATATAAGAAAAAAAAAATGTTTAACATACATATATAATTAAGTCCTCCAATTTAGAAAAACCAACAAATGGTTTAAAAAAAATATTTGTTTAAGCTTTCTAATCTAATCCATTAACCCTATACAGAAATGCAATTTAGTGTAATTTTTATAAAGACGGTTTCTATAAAAACATTTGGAGAACTTTTTAGGTGGTAATAAAAAGAGTTTTTGTATTAAGAGGAACTTAAAAATTAGTTTTACAGTTTTGTTAACGAACTTTTAGTACGGCTTGCTGTTACGTTATTTAAACATGTACTAAATATTTGACGTTTCTTGCAAACAGCTGATTTGTCAGAGTGACCATGCTCGACAAGAGTTTGACAATAGGTTCTAATAGAATTGAATGTGTGTTGTTGCATCAACCATTTAATTTCTTGACTCAAGTATACTTTAACAAATATAAAAATGTTTCGCTTGCCACAACCTGATCCTGCTGAAGAACAAAAGCGTGTCAATGCTGAGGTGCGCGCTAACTTTCTTATATTTGGAGCAATTTGCGCAGCTATCAGACTAGGTAAGAAACGTGCACTTGGCTTATGTAAATAACGAATAATTTAAGAAACGCTTCAATCTTTATAACAGCGCCATTTGTACTCCAAAAACTGAACACTGCGTAAATAGTAATGCTGAGATGTGTTGGGCGTATAAGCGGCTTTATTCAAGACCTGTATGTACCAGAACTGCGAATATGTACATATGTGCTTGGCGGCATTACAGGGCAAAAAACAACAAGCCCATAACAATTTAAGCAAAGTAGCATTTAATGTAAAGTCATAGAAATTACTAAATAAATGTCATATCTAATATAGTGCTGTATTTATTTTAGTTGCATTCAAAGTCTTGACAAAAATTCAGTATAAAACATAAACGTGTTTTACTATTGCCTTTGCTTTAGTGTTATTTTACATGTGCAAAAAATTTATAACGACCTTGCCACTAGTTTAAAAGCGGCACCGTCTGGCAACACTGCTTTAGTATTCGAGAAGTTTCGCCTCAATTGTGAATGAACATCGCCGCTTCAATTTTCTTTGACTGCTCTTAGTGGAAAACGTGTGTCGGTAACAAATTAAAGACGAGAAAAATTGTTATTAAAGCATTAATTGTTAAAAAAAACCAATATAGTTATAAATGTGCGTAAATATATGCACTAGTTAAGAACAATTTAAATATTAAGTAGTGCAAAAGTAACTAAGCATGAAGGTTTCTTTTATTACAATTTTGCTAACTTCTGTAAATTTCCATTCGGCTAAATTTAAGAAGAACTTGAGCAAATTATTTAAAGTGAACAAATTTCTAAGCATTTTGTGTCATTCGGTTTTGACAAACAAAATATTTGTACGTATCATAAATGTTGTATTAAATTTATACATTTTATTTTACAGTTACACTGGAAGTGTGAAGTTCTCATTGCATAAAAGAGTATTGTTAGCCAATTAACTGCAGCAACTAGGCTAGGCAAAGCCTAATTAATTAGCGAAAGAATTCAATCTTAAGTAAATCAAAAGAAAGAAAAAAACAGCAGATCTAGCAAAATGTCTGTGATTGGCATCGATTTTGGTAACGAGAGTTGCTATGTTGCGGCTGCGAGGTCTGGAGGCATTGAAACACTCGCCAATGATTATAGTCTGCGCGCAACACCGTAAGTATCATTAAATAATAGCTTCATATATGTAGATATAAACCAAAAAAAAGGCGTTTTATTGATAAGAGCAAATTGTGCATATGTATATGTATATACGTATGTATGTACTTTCAGCCCTTGTTAATAGGCACCTAGCTTTTGAGGTTATGTGGAAATGTAAGTCATGCCCGGTGGTGGGGGTTTGCGAGCGTGCCTATATGTGTTTGTGTGTGTGCGCGCCCGTGCGTGTGTACATACATATGTACAAGTTCAGTTTTTGGTGGTTTCTCACAGAGCCTCGAAAATTCGATGGCCTATTAGAGGGTATATGTTAAGCGTTGTTGTTGGTTACCGCTTAAGAATAAAATATGTGAATTAGTCGTTGTGGCGCCCAGCAATAGAATACCCTGCAACCCGCAATATAAGTAATTATTTGCGACAAATTATGAATTGATACTTTGGAAACTGTAGGCGTATTTGAAGATATTGGGTTATCAGGACGGCAGTTATAGAAGGGGACTTTAGTCACAGGAGCTAAAATAAAAGTGGTGGTTCGTTGAAGTTTTTATGATCTTGCAAGATGTCCGGCGCACCTCCATCTGTCTTGAATGATACAATCACATAAATGTTGACCCAATGATTACGCATTGTAATTGTATAAAGTTGTGATCTGATTTTAATATGACTGAATTTGGAAGCACGCGCACCATGTATAGCAAATTGATGAACGACTTTGAAATGTTGCACTCTGAGCTGCTTAATGCATCAAAACGCCTCTTTCAGCATGTTCACTCATGCGTATGTATGTACATACAGTGGCTCACAGCTTATTTCATGGAGAGTAAATCTTTTTGGCCAAGTCAATATTTTGTACTGGTAAATCCAAAAGGAATATTTTTTAAAGTAGTTCCGAATGGAATTTTTCCAACTCTTGGGGGAGGATAAGTATTCAACCGGTTGGTACTGGTTTGACTTTGACAGTACTTATATTTAGAAGTACATTATATGTTGGTGCAGCGTTAGTTGTTTTTCGATGCTCTAGAAAAGAGCAGAAAGTTTTGTTTCGATTACAATTTATAAACATATTTATGGGTTTTGAAATAGCAAATGTAAAAACAAGTTTGTATGCACCAAAGATAAAATGTAATTACTTTCTAGAAGGGATTTCATTAATTACATTTATTTTCTCGACCTTTCAAATGACGTACACGCTTTTATCATTTCGCTCAGAGTTATGGGTGCTTTCAAACAAAAAGTCTTTACAAAATAAACTGTGAGCCACAGTAATATATATATATATATGAGCAATATTGTGTTTTGTGTTGGTTAACATAAAAACATTTCAAAGCTTCAGACTGCGTGGGAGCATTTTTCCACTTTTGCAAATAACATTTTTTACTTCTTTAAAGAAACCGCACAAACACAAGTTCTCTCATAGATACATATGTATTACGTGTATATCAAGTATGCGTCATGATGTCGGTCAGCAGCATCTTCACTTGGTAATGAGAGGGGAAACGCAAAGAGCGCAACGCTGTGCGCAAAATTGTCAAAAATAAATCCGAAGCCGGCAAACACAAATACACTTATATAGACAAACATACATAATACATACATATGTTTATATATAGGCAATCTCACACAGCGACATAATTGGCAGAACATTTAATTCATTTCTTACTTTGATTTGTCATTTTGGCCTTTTTTGTTTCGTTTTTATTTATTTTTTTGTATTACGCATTTATTAAACTAATTTATTACTTTTGCTATTTGCAGTTCCTGTGTGGCCTTCGATGGCAAAAAGCGCATTGTTGGTGTTGCTGCCAAAAATCAACAGGTGACAAATATGAAAAACACAGTTGGTGGATTTAAGCGTCTACTCGGACGTAAATTTGATGATCCCCATGTGAAACAAGAACTTGCAAGCATTCCAGCACGTATCGAAGAAAACAAGGATGGTAGCATTGGCATTTTGGTGAACTATTTAGAGGAAGTCCGACATTTCACACCGGAACAGATGACTGCAATGCTGTTTACCAAACTAAAGGAGACTTCGGCTCAAGCTTTGCAAACCCAGGTTAATGACTGTGTCATTGCCTGCCCAGTTTTCTTTACCAATGCCGAGCGTCGTGCTTTACTCGATGCAGCACAAATTGCCGGTCTGAACGTGCTGCGGCTAATGAATGAGACAACGGCCACTGCTTTGTCCTATGGTTTCTATAAAAACGATCTACCTGAGGATAAGACACGTAATGTTATATTTATTGATTGCGGTCACTCGGCACTGCAGGTCAGTGCGTGCGCCTTTACTAAAGGCAAACTGAAAATGCTGGCCAGCACTTGGGATCAGATTGGAGGACGCGACTTTGATGCTGCTCTGGCTGAGTACTTTAGCAAAGAATTTTTGGAGCGTTATAAAATCAATTCCAAGACCAATGCACGCGCTCATCTGCGTTTGCTTACCGAAATTGAAAAACTTAAAAAGCAAATGTCGGCAAACAGTACAAAACTGCCTTTGAACATCGAATGCTTTATGGATGATATTGATGTTTCCTCCTCCATGCAGCGCTCACAAATGGAGGAGCTGTGTGCCCACGTGCTGCAACGAGTAGAGAATACTTTTAAAAAGTTCTTGGTCGAATCTAAGTTGGCTTTAGATGACATACATTCGGTAGAGATTGTTGGTGGTAGCTCTCGTATTCCTGCCATTAAGCAGCTAATCGAACAGGTACGCCTATTATTAATCTGGGCTCAAACTAAACTCTTCATTTTAATATTTTGTACCTTATAGGTGTTCAAGAAAACGGCTAGCACAACACTTAACCAAGATGAGGCTGTTTCCCGAGGTGCTGCTATCCAGTGCGCCATTATGTCGCCAGCGGTGCGTGTGCGTGAATTTGGCGTGACCGATATACAGAATTATGCTGTTAAGGCTTTGTGGGCTAACAAGGATGGATTGGATGTTCCTGATGAAATAAGAATCTTCCCTAAATTCCATCCATCGCCTTTCAGCCGTTTGTTAACACTTAATTGCAAGGAACCTATGAATGTGTCAATCATCTATGACGAGCAGGTGCCGTATCCAAGCCAAGCTATAGGCGAATGGAAAGTCAAAGATATTAAGCCCACGGATCGTGGAGAGGGACAGGATGTGAAGCTTAAGGTTCGCATTAACAATAATGGTATTGTGCTTATTGCCTCTGCCACGCTGGTGGAGAAAAAGGAGCTAGAGGAGGCTGCTGCTGCAGAACAAGCAGCAGCTGCTGCAAACAGTGAGGAAAAGGCCAATGAACAAGCAGGAAGTAATGCTGGCGATCCCATGGATACACAGCAAGAGGTGAGTACGAAAAATATATGGTCAGTTATTGGAAAACAGTATAACTCTCATGGCGAATCAACAAAGCTTTGCTCTGTGTTTTGGGCAACAGTTTACTTATAAATTTTTTAACCTACATTCAAGTTGTTTTTTTTTTCTAACCCGGCCTCATTTTACACGTTTTCTACAATAACCAAGTTAAAGCAATGTTATAAGTTGATGAAAAGTTGTTAATTCCAATATCACTCTTTCTTATAGTAGTTTAAGTGTTCCTTGCCTTTGGCGTTTATAGTAATTCAATTTATTTTGATTGTTGCGTTTTTTTTCTATACTTTTCTATATAAATATTGTATGTACATACATGTATTTGTACTTTTATACATACTACTGATTTGGATAATCGTTGGGATCTTAGGCATATTGTGAAAATGAGGATGATAATAATACATCAACAGCCTCATCACCTGGAGGACAAGGGTGGGCACAGCGGGTCAAGGGCTGGTTTGGTTCGGTACGTTTTCAAATTTACACATTTACGCATTATTAACTCCAAAAAAATAATTAAAAATAAACTCTGGAAATTGGAAATTTCTTTGAATTCAAAAAAATTAATTACTTTAGTGAAAATAATAATGAAACGAATGAAGAACACCGCTCATAAGCCTACCCTGTGTGCTCCCTACAAGAAACCAAAAAACACAAACAAGTCAAAAACAAATATTACATGTAACACATTTTTATATATGCAAGCAAAAAACCTGTCCACATATTTATTTCTTACTTTTCGATTTATTTATTTATTTTACAAATGCCCGACAAAAGCCTTTTCTTCTACTTGATTCTAACACAATTCTCGCCGTGCTCATATTGTAGGCTGTTGCTTGAGCTGTTTTTTCCTATTCGCTTTGTTGTTTCTCAAGGAATTAGAGTTATTTCCTATTTCTTGAAGAATTTGATACAATCAACTAATCTTCTATTATTTTCTACTCGCAGGGCAACGATAAAAAGAAGAAGTCCTCAAAAGCTATTGAGCTGCCAATGGAAGTATCCACACATGGCTTTTCACCAAACGAAATGAGTCACTTAATACAGGAAGAGACCAGAATGATATCCAACGACCAGAAAGAAACCGAGCGCATTGACGCCAAAAATGCATTAGAGGAATTCGTTTACGATATGCGTAATAAGCTGCAGGTAGTGAGTCTACTAGTTCTACTACCAGTTGTAATTCATAATAACGTTCTTTTGCTATTCTAGGGTGGCCCTTGGGAGCGCTTTATCGCCGAATCTGATCGTGAGCGCATTGTGGCACATCTAAATGATCTCGAGAACTGGCTGTATGAGGAAGGCGAAGATTGCGATCGCGAGACCTACGTTAGCAAGTTACAAGCACTGCTTCAGCAAACCAATCCCATCAAGCAGCGTGCTCATGACTACGAAAACTGCCCAGCCGCCTTCGATGAGCTAAAGAACAGCGTTGGCCATGCTCGCCAAGTTGTAGCTGAATTCTATAAGGGCGTGCCTAAATTCGATCATCTCACGGAAACCGAGTTTATTAACATTTCTGAAACGGCCGAGAAAACTCAAAAATGGCTAGACGCTAATTTCGGCTCTTTCACCCAATCGCCACGAACCTCAAACAGTCCCGTGCAGCTATCAGCGATACGTCATGAGATTCAAACTCTTAATTCTTGCGTCAACTCTGTTGTGAATCGCCCGAAACCGAAGCCAGCGCCAAAGGCAGCGCCACCTAAGGATAATGATGCGGCGCAAAATGGTGGAGAGTCGACCAGCGGAGACAAAATGGATGTGGATGGCAATGGCACAGCCGCTGGCAAGAATGGTCCGGCTGAGGCTGATATGGATGTGGAATGAGCTCCCGAGGCTCGTCGAGCTAGATGTAGACTTTATTGACTAACGTAATAATTAATCTTACACACCCATAAAACAATGAAATACACACATCTGTAAGGACTTATGTATATGAAACATATGTCCATGTTAATGGGCTTCTTAAGAGCAAATTATCCAAAATTTAAAAACCAATAAACACATTGTAAACAAACAACAACTAAATTAAAAGAAAGACCACAAGAACGCTAAGAAATGGGAAAAGTTGGATACATACATAAAATCAATTTCTAATCGACCATTTTTCATGTATTTGAATATAACAAACGACTAAAAGAATGGAACTTAATCAATAAACTCTGATTCCAACAGCAGACATCTAAATGTGTTTATTCTTACTTCTCGCTTTGGTATGAGCTAAACAAATATTTAAGGGTTAGAATGCTAGCATTCTTAAACTATTATAAAAAGTAATTATTTAATCGGTGATTTTGTCAACATTTAAAACTAATAAATATAATACATATATGAATATGGTATAACGAATTGAAAACCGCAGTGTATTCTCAATATTTTAAATCGACATCTTTACTGGACATAAGTTACTGGAAAAATTATGTACTCGGAAATCCTTTTGACGATATGTTATCTGTGACATCTTTATTGAAGAATATCCATCATTACAATTTAGTTAATCTTTTTAAAAGCCGATTTTACTTTTATACCGCAAAAATCTCCAACAAACCCCTCAAGTTAGGTAAATTTAAAAATTCGAACTGACTAAATCTTCAATAAAAAATTTTTTGTGAGGCATTCATATCTAGCTCTTTTTATTTTTCTGATTACAATACAAAACGAATTCATACAAAGGAATGCTGCAAGTGGGAAGCTACATCTATAAGATTCATTAAGTATGTTAGTTAAAGTAGCATGTTTTTATAAAGTATATCGCGTGTGTTTTTTTTTTAAAGGCAATTAAGCTAGGGTGACTAGTGTGTATATAAATTATTTATTTTGAGTTTGGCTGTGTGACGGGTGCTTCGATCCTTTCGAGCTTTATTATCAAAGCATTAATGATGCAGGCGCCTGCCTCTTTGGTAAACCAGCAAAGATCATTCAACAAATTAACGGATGACTCATTTAAGGTGCCATCTGTACCGGCATCACTCTGTGCTCCACCAGCATGTGCAGACTCTTGAGTAGCAGCAGCAACGGTCTCGGCAGTGCTCAGGCTGCGACGTTTTGCCTCAGAAGCTCCTTTACTGGTAACTCCCGATATCGACTGACGTCGTACATATACTTCGAATGAAGTGGAAATGCGATGAACTCCTTGTTCTGAAACATAGTGATGCTGCGGCAGCACAGGTTCAATAACGGGCGCATTCGGCGAGTAATAAAGTTCGAGACGGGTGCCAGGCTCATCCTTTTGGGTACCGCCACTATGCATTACCGCTGCAGAGTCCTCATCAATTTCGAGTGGCAGTGGCTGGCCGCGATCAAGAATGGCGCGTATTTTGTCCACACGCGTTATATAGTAGAAGGGCAGCCAATCGTGCTGATCTGATGCAGTTGCAGTCGATGATGGCGTAGAGCCACTAACGTTAACGGCTTGCTGATTGAGCTTGAAATAAACCCAGCCTTCCAGTTTATCACCACTACTATTAGCGCACTTAGCGCAGAAGCAAATGGGCTCAAGACGTCTGTCAAAGAATGCTTGAGGTAATACCAGAGAGGCACAAAAGCGTTTGACCTGTTTCAAGTATTCGCAATCGTTTGGCTCCAGTGCGGTGGCTCCTGCAGCCGTACGCAATGATTCGACTCGGGCGTTTGATGAATTTGTATCCGAATCGACAGAGTTTAACGAAGAAAGATCTAAGGTAAGCAGCGACATTTGATCGGGCATAAGATGATGCTGCATACGTGTGTATTCGTTTTGCTGAAGCTGCTGCAGTAGCAGCAAATGATTCATGTAGTCAATTTCATCGTCCTCTAGAACGTTGTCGCTGGGTTCGCATGATATTTCCCGTTCGTTGGCAACAGCATCAGTTGAATTATTCTCAGTATCTGTATCGCTTATAGGCACAGCCGCTGCTGCAATGGCTGGCAGAAGTTCTTCTTGTTCCTTGTTGGTATCATAGATGGCATTATAGGAATGCAGCAGAGCCGCGTTGGAGCCGCTTGCATTTGCTGAAGTTGAAGTGTTAAGGGAATTTTGGAAACGCTGAGTGCTCTGACTACGTTGTATATTTAGATTTGTATTGTGCTGCAGCTGCAAGGATTCACGAAGACAACTGAAAACCATAGAAACCATTTATTACAGCATGCATACAAAAAAAAAAGCATAAATAGCTTTACCAGGTGGACGAGGAGCCACTTAATTCGCTTCTTTGCTGTTCTAGCGTTCGATTCTTAATTGAAATATTTAAGAGCAAGTTCTCAGATACAGATTCCATCACAGAACGGGTCCTATAAGATATAAATATACAATTAAAGAACTTTCGGAATTTAACTTTTAGATTTGAAAACTTGCGACCTGTATTTTACAATTTCCTAATTTAGCATCATAAGCTAGAGATTTTAATTGGAGACGGACTCCAATTATTTGATAAATATTTTGCTTACATAGCATTGCCTGATGTAGAGGCACCTGTGGCTGGTTCTCTGGTACTTTCGCATATTTGTTCACACTCCTTTTCCTTTTCATGCATTTCTAGATGAGCCTTCTCACACTGCTGCGGTACTCCATTGTCCATCTCAAGTGCCTCGGGTGCTTCTATAATAGGTGTGCCATTGCGTGCTGCATCGCTGCCAGTTATGAGCGTTATCTTTTCGCATTTACCATAGACATCAAATACAGGATATACATGACTGGGCAAGCCAGTGGCCAAATCTTCTAGGTTAGTCGAGCCCACCATTATGACTGTAATGAGCGAATTAATTACATATTTTCTTAGCAAATTGTTTAAAAAAAGATTAAACTTACCAAGCATGCCGGCGTGGGTAAGAGTTAAGGTAATGACCGTGCCAACTTGAATCTGCTCAAGAAACTCTCCGTACTTTGAGGCCAGTACGTGGCCGTTAATGTTAATAAAATCATGTGTGGTCAGCCAGCAGCTGCGTTTGCAGTTCAGTAGCGAAATAGGCATGACATTACCATTAGTCTGTGGACACGTGGCCAGCACGCCAAGATTCAGTGTGCCCTTCCATTTGTTGTTGAGCGCATCAATTTTTATGCTTATACTTTCGCCCTTGCACAGTGGCTTGTTAAGGGAAACTATCGCTTGATTATAAGACTTGCTTCTTGTGGCACTTCGGCGATCTTCAGATAGTCGCACATGCTTGTTCGATATGTCCACAAACTCATAGTTTTGGGCTTCAGAATCTATGGACTCCAGCATAGAGTCCTGTTTGTTGAGTGGATCCAAGCCAAATTCCATCGAGTCCTGCAAACGTAAACTGCACGGGCGCAGTGGAGACGTCGGACCTTGCGAAGAAATTACCTGCACTGCCATTGTAGAACCCTGCAGTTCAGCTACTACATAAACATCCTAAAATTGTAGACAGTACAAATTAAGCATAATTCATCAAACAATTTTTAATTTTTTGTTTAATTTACTTACATTTGGTATATTGTGGAACTTAATGTTCATATCCTCCGAATTAAGCAGTATACGCAACGTTCGTGTTGAGCTCAGCTCCAAAGTGATGCGATCATCTACACGCAGCCACTCCAATGAGGCCAAGGAACGTTGCAGGCAAGTAGAGTTAAAGTACACCTCGTTGCCACTAACATACCATGTGTTAGCTGGAATTCGTTTCATGCTTACTGGCAGCTTTTTGCGCACGCTATCGTCGGCCAGATTGAGATCGGTTATGCCTATGCTTAGGCAACCTGTGAGAGGATCAGAATATAAATTAAAAATTTTTTTGCCCTGCGGTAAAAACTCACCCGCAAACATGGGATTCATGGCGGTAAGCTTTAGCTCGAAGGGTGAACCCACAGTCAACGGATGCTCTGAAAAGACGACGCAGTGAGATAGGGCCGCCGCACTACCGGTGGTACGGGCTGCTTCCGTCCAATCCTTTGTTAGCGTCACGTTGCCCGACACGCAAGTCCAGCGGTGTTTGGTCTCCAACGCGGGATGTTGAATGACAGAGGTCGCTTGGCAACTTTGCGAGTTTTCGCTGGTAGCATATGGAGCACGTATGTCTAGCTGGGTCTGCGTGAGGCTAACTTGTGCACACTGACCATAGAGATCAATTATTGCCCAAATATTGGGCGCGTGACATTCACAGGCTGGGCCCTGGTCCATGCCGTCTACAAAAAAATGTATAAAGTCACCAATACGCATGACTCCAACACGTGTGCCTGTTCCCAATGTATCCAAATCAATGAGTACATTGGTGCGTATGGTTTTTCGATTATGAAAGATCATTGGACCACACAGAATAATCGTATCATTTGCTTCTAAATCAGTAGCATTTGGCGCAAGCTGTATGTCCTCTGGCCGTGTACCCGTCACGCCGATTTCAATATTGCCCGACCAGTGACGCACCATGGTTTCTAGTTCCACTTCAAAGAGCTCACGATGTCGCAACGGACGGTTACTGAACACAATAGCATCATTAAACTCGGCAAGCGAATTGGGACGGGAAGCAGTAAGACCACTATTCGATATACCAGCATTGGCGCCGTGTATACTGTGGAAACGCAAAGGAATCTCACTGTATAAAGTTGTATTCGATATGGTGGAGTTGCCTGTATCCGGGCTGCCACACTCAGAAGTGTCAATAATGCTGGCCTGAGCAGCCTGACCATACAGATCGATGACGCCATAGACACGCTCGGGCACATTTGTAGCTGCTGGGCCCTGGTCCACACCATTGACCCAAAAATGCAAAGTGCCGTCATCTTTGCGCACTACGCCCACACGATCGCCTACTTGCAGGCGATCGAGGTTTTGGCCGTACTGCTCAATAACTGTGACGCCATTTTGCATAATGCCATTGCCAGTCATCATCCAACAACCAGAGCTGAAAGAGTCTCATTAGTTGAATACCACGTAGTAGCTAACGTACAACTTACCGAACATTAGTCATTGTAAATGGAAAGTCCAGCTCTTCGGCACTGTGTGTGGTTACGCCCATTTCCACTGAACCTGCCCACTTGGTGACAACGCGTTCCAAGCGCACTTGAAAAAGTTCATTTGGACGCAGAGTACGTCTTGTTAGTACTACTCCATTATTAAAGTCATCTGCAGCACTGAAAGAGTTTATAGTTCATTAGTCAGAGAATAAAATAAAAGTGTAATAACAATACAATAAGAGGTTTTCACTAATCTTCTTCATTGCAATGTCAGTTTGACGATTAGAAAGATATCTCTTGACGAAAAACATTTTTTTTAGAAGTTCTTAATCGAATGTGTCAGAAATTTTAAGATTCCTTGCACACGTATAATTTGATTTTAATTTATGTAGCTTACTCATTACGTTTGACTTTTACTGATATTGTACAAAATTTTATTTCATTAAGCACATTTTATCTTATACAACTCCACTTACTTGGGCCGCAAAGCAGTACGCCCACTTTGGGTTACTGTTGCGTGAGTGCCACAAATATGATGAAATGTTAAACGATCATCGTTACGAGCAATGGCTCGCGTGCTGGATATTGTCTCACTTAAGCCACCCGTGGCACCGGCTACATTCATTTCACTTTCTGGACTTAACAGGCTTAGAGTGGGCGTGCCGGACTGCACGTTGCAGCTGGTCATGCCGGCTACAATGTTATTGCGGCGCGTCACAAGGTTTTGTTGTTCACGTTCATCACGATCCACAATAGTGACTTTGATAGTCATGCCGTAGAGATCGATGACACCCCAGAGTGTAGGCGCCACTCGCGTTGCTGCCACTCCCTGATCTTGACCGTTTATATAATAGTGAAGATTCCCATTTGCCTTTCGCATCATGCCCACACGATCGCCTTCGCGTAGCTCATCCAAATTGAATTCGCCGTACTGCCGGCGAGTACCTTTTCCATTTGTCAAGATGCCGCAACCGGACATCATTATGGTGCCGGAACGCATATTGGTCATGGTAGCTGGAAAATGCAACACCGTCGGATTGTGTGTGGTAACGCCTACTTCAATGGAACCAGACCATTTGTCCACGAGCTTGTCAATGCGAATTTCAAAAAGTTCGTTGTCGCGAAGTGCACGATGCGTCATGACTACGCCATTGTTGAATTCGTCGAGTGGTCGACGACGTTCAGCCGAACGATAATTTGGTGACAATTTCACCAAGGAGCCACAGCGGGTGTGAAAACGTAGGCGGTCGTTAACGTCATAATAGTCGCCAGCAGCTCCATGGGTGTTGCTTGTGCTTGAGTTGAGATTCAGTCGAGCCAGTGCGTCTAAGTTGGGACTATCCGCTACGCAGACTTCGACGTTCATGGCAACATCCAAATTCTGCACGACTTGCTGCGCTTGAATAGGTGAGTGTAGAAACTGCAATAATGTTTTAATCAGCACTTGAAAATTTGTATATAAAATAAATAGTTACTTCACGCGTGGGCAAGTCTGTGGGATACAGGGAAACCTGAACGCAGCGGCCGTAGAGATCAACTAGTGCCCAGAGTGGCTTAGGCATATTCTTTGCTGCCACTCCTTGCGATTCGCCATTGACATAACATACTAATTCATTATTAGATGTCCGCATAACGCCGACGCGATCATTTTCATTAAGAGTTTCCAGGTCAGTGCCATAGAATTCAAGCAGACGTCGACCGTCTTTGCGTACATCAATACCAGACATTACCCAGGTCCCATTGCGCATGGCGGCGGCACAAGGTGCAAGTTCCAAGTCATCGGGAGATTCTGATGTAACGCCTATTTCTATGCTGCCGCCCCAGGATTGGCTCTGCGTAATAAAAACTCAATAAATACAAGAAAACATAAGTTGACTGTGAGCAGCGCTTGCCCTACCTTTTTCTCAATGACCACTTCGAAGAGGACATCATCGATCAATGGCTCTGCACTAAAAACCAGAGCATGGCTAAAATTTCGCACCGAACGCTTGGCAGAACGATTGCCATTCCAGAGTGTAATGGCGGGCCCACAACGAGTGTGAAAGCATTGTGTAAGTGCCGCGCCGCTGCTGGCCATGCTGAAAGGCTCAATATTTGCAATTTACTGCGAATTAGGCAATTGGACCTTTGTTTGCAGCCATTGGAAGCGCTTTATATTCATTCAGATCCCAATTCCTTAATGCACCTATGCCGCTAAAGAATCGGACTACCATCTAATAATTTATAATGATACACTTGCACACTGTAACTGCTCGGAATTGTAACATTACCGAAAAAATGGTTTCATTTTCGAGAAGTAGTTTCATTGTTGGTCGCTAGGACGTGAAGAATAAATCGATGTTATCGATAACTTGATCAAAGTGTGGCAGCCCCAATGTCAATTGTCAAACACATTTTTATTGTCTTTGTCGAAGCAAACAAATAATTATTGGTGATTCCGGCTATTATTGATAAATTACAAAGGGAATAAAATGTCCGAGCAGGCAGAAAACATAAAACCTTTCGGCATGACCCATAATAAACGCAGCAACAATCATAATAATAATATCAACACTGCCCAAAAGAAAACATGTGGAAATCAGCAAAAGCAGGGGCAGGTAAAACTTCAGACTTCTATGGAGCGTTTGCAGATGCAGCAACCTGTTATAAACAGACGCGCCGCTGGATCTAATTGGTCAAGCCACAATGGAACACTGCCACCCGCAGATGTTGCTACTACTGGAAGCGAGAACCAAAATCTTCAGACTGCCACACCAGCTGAAGCAGCTCCTGTTGCTCTGACCAAATCAGCGCGTAATCGTCTAAAGCGCAAGGCTCAACGGAATCTCTATGTTGCCATGGATTGCGAAATGGTAGGCGTGGGTTCCAATGGTCAAGATGATATGGTCGCACGCGTTTCTATAGTCAACAAGGCAGGTGAAGTGCTGCTTGATAAGTACGTGAAGCCGCGTCAACCTGTAGTAGACTATCGTACAAGAGTGTCCGGTATTCGTCCACATGATATTGAAAACGGTGAGGAGTTTGATGTAGTTCAGGATGAAGTGGTCAAGCTGTTGCAGGGAAAAATACTTGTTGGTCACGCGCTCAGGGGAGATCTTGCTGTGATGCACATAAAGCATCCATTTTCCAACATTCGCGATACTACACGCTACAAGCCCTTGTGCAAGATCGTATCGCGCGGGCATACTCCCAGTCTTAAACGCTTAACTTTGGCTGTTTTAGGACAGGAAATTCAAACAGGTGAACACGACTCTGTAGAGGATGCACGCGCAGCCATGGCTATCTACAATCGTATTGCTGCCGACTGGGAAAAGTACATTGCCAGACATTCGACAAAATAACATTCAGCAGTGTACGTATTTTGCGAGATGTTAGCATTAATTAAGCAAAAGTCTATTTTCTATGAAAAGTTTTGATAATATCTGTATATAATAAAAAAGTTGATGTTAAAGTTAAGTTATTATTGATTTATTGTTTTTGTATTAGCTTTGAACATTATCTTCGTCGCTTGTGCCTTCGCTTTCCTTATCTTGCAGCGTGCTGTTCTGAATGGCTTCATGGCGCTCCACTAAATCACGCCAGGGATCCTCCAGCATCGAGTTGTGAAAATATTGAGAAAATGTGTCTTTTTCTTTGAAATCAAATGATCGATTTCCTCTTTGTTGCGGCGTATATGGTCTGCCGTAGTTTCTGCCTGGTGTACCATACGGCCTTCCTCGTCCTCTTTGTGTAAAGTTGCGCCCAGGTGGTGTTTGTTGTTGTGGTTTATTTTGGTAAAAATGAGGCACATTTGTTGTAGGCGTACAGTTGTTTTGCCTATCCTCGTAAAAACCAAACTGTTGTGGTTTATTGGGCGTCATGCCTCCTCCAACATGCTGTGTCATGTATTCAGAAGTTTGTGATGGATACTGTGGTACATTTTGTGCGTATGGAGAGTTGTAATTGAACTTTTTTCGTGGAGTGCTCATCTTTAATTTTAACGAAAACACTTTTTTTTGTTTTTATTCCTTTTCTTTTGACTATTATTCTTGTAGAGCTACCAACTTACAATAACACTTTGTGCCTAGAAAAGACTTAAGCGTAGAATAATTTTTCAGCACTGATACTCACGTAATAGTCGATAGATATTAAAAAATGTATCGATATGCAAAAATAAATTTTAAAAGGAAAATCTTGTTATGAAAAGTAGAGGAAAATGGTTTTCTACATTTTTTTTGTCTTAACAGACAAAATTATTTTGCTTAAAAGCTTGCAAAAATTCTAGACGTTGTCTGCTGCCGAATCCTGTATGGCGTTCTTGAAAATGTGTCTTTGGTATCGCTTGTTTAGGTACGAATAAGTAAACAATTCTTTTTGGAATCTGCAAAATACAGGTTTTTGGCTTATTTATCTTTTCTAACAGATTGTTGTCGGATAGAGCCGTTTGGCCGATTGGCCTACAGCTGTCGTTCAGACAGGAATCCAGTTGCCTGGATAGCAACAGCATTTCCTCTGTACAGCGTGTTCAGGGTTTATTACCTTTTCATGGTCGTGAGAGCCTCATAGGTTTCAAACGGGTGGTACCGCGTGAAGGTGAGACTGGGATATGCTATATATTCGCGTTACCAAACCCATTTGCCTTATACCTTGAACGGTGTTTGTGCATCTCAACATATGACCTTTTTTATTTATATATTTTCAAACTTACATAACAGTTTTCCATCTGGGTTAATCTTCAGCGTTAAATATACAAAAGTGCATAGGAAGCAGTCCCAAGAATGCTACAAAGGTATTTTCATTCAAAGAAATTTATAGCGATCGAGTCAAATATAATAATATAAATATTGCTGATAATTTTTATGATGTAAAACGTATCGCGGGCCGCTACTCGAATAGCTCTAACATTTAACAGCGACCAGGACACACAAATATGAGGCGTTAAAATGGTTTTATGCCTGTCACTTTTTGAAAAAGAGTGTTGCTCTACCATCTTATTAAGCTAATAAATAACATCGATTGAAAAATATCAGCCGTGTTACATATCGAGTTACCAGCACGTAACATCGCATGCTTGTTTGTTTTGGAAGCTATCGATACGCTGTTGTATCGGTTATATTACAATCAACAACCCTAGCACGAAAACACAAACTCGCGGATCGCGCGTCGTTCGGTAAAGTGCATTATTTTCTGCTGGAATTTTGCATTTATGGCTTAAGCTTCAAAGATACAAAAAAAGTTCAGCTTTAAAAAAAAAGCTCATAAGCAAAACGCAGTCGAAATTGGGCAAAGAACACGTTCGTTATAATACTGCTGCAGCTGCAGCACAGACAACAAAAGGAGCCGTCGTCGTCATTAAAATCTGGCTTTGTCTGTATTTGTGTTCGAGAGTGCATGTGTGCGTGTGTGAGCTTGTGTGTGTGCGCTGTTCAGTTGCATACAAAAACAGCAGTACATTACTCACTTTGTGTCAATTTTGTGCTATAAAAATTCTTTTTAGGGCGTTGTAAGTCCCCGTATTGCAACCAAAAAATGCTTACACTGCCAATTCAATAGTGTTAAAAAAAATAAAGAACGAAGCAAAACAAAACAAACCAAAAAAAAGTGCAACTAAAAGTGCCTGCCTAACTAAGTTGAAGTTTATAGATTTTTACGAATTTTTACAAAAAAATAATCAGATTTTTGGGCTGAACTCAAAACTTGTCAGCAAAATTTTGTAGTAAATAAATTAAAAAGTGTACACAAAGCTTAAACCTCCATACACAGAAACAGATTTTAAGCAGCAAGCCAGTCGTAGTTGTTTATATTTATTTTATTTTTTTTCTTAAACAACCGGCAGCTAGGCAAAGCCTTAGCTTTGGATATCTTTAACGAAATCAAAGAGCAACTTTCAAGTTGCCCCGACCGCACTCGTGCACTCTGCCGCACTGTATGGGGCGCGGTATCGTCCCTTAGCACAGCGCTTACTGCAGCGAGCAGCGGCAGCATCGAAGACGGAGACGCGCGCGACGACGGTGGAGGCGCCAGAAGTGTTAACGTCGGCGGCGGTGGTGGCGGCTTGGGTTGTGTGGGCGGCCCATATAGGTGCTACCCAGCAACGGCAGCATCAGCTGCAGCACCAACAACTTCAACAGCGGGCAGCAGCATCAGTCGCTTTGCTACCATAATGGGTGCAGTCAAATCACGTACCATCACCAATGCCGACGTCGATGAGCCAGCAGCAGTCACAGCGCAGCATAGTTCCCACTCTATGCTGCGGAATGGACATCATACACCAAGCGGCTGTGTTGCTGGTGGCACGCTACAAAAGCAAGATTTGCGCTATGATATTGGCTCCAGCTCACAATATCATCATGTGCGTCAGCCGAGTGTTCGCAGTCGCAGTCAACAGCCTATGCCCACTACCGATGAGTTGGATCGACGTTTTGCCAAAGTTCTGGTAAGTGTAGTAACCTCCAAAAGAAAACTAAGCTTAGTCAGGGTTAATCCAATTTTGTTGTTGGCTTATCTTAAGGATAGCTGGCTATGCACGCATCGCATGTGATTGATGACCTCATCGTCGGTTTTGAAATATGTACACACAGACAGTGGCACAAGACACACGCCTCTATATATGCATATACACACATATGTGTCTGCTACGGTTCTGTGGAAATGTGTAAGCGTATGCGTGCGTGAGCGCTTTGCTGGCGCAGCCCCAAAACGCGTGTACAGCACATATTTGTAGAGCTGGGCCTTGGAGCACTGCTCTTAGGGTTCTTACCCACCCTGTGGACGACGCAGTAACGCAACAGTTCAATTAATTAAGCAAGAGGCATACTTTTGTTGCCAAACCGGCTTGAAGCATAGACTCGAAGATTGACCGACTTGACCCACAGCCAAAATAACAATTTAGGTCTGTCCAGGCATACAAGCATATACTTAGTTTATATGCTAATACAGCAATTAAAGCCTATTGATGATTGATTGTTGCCGTTTGGAACTGTCGCTCTCCTGCTGTGGCTGAGTCATGTTCTTATCTCAAGAGCTGCTTTGCCGTCTCAGCGCTGTGCATTAATCTGTATCTGTATCTTGAAGTTCTCACTTATCGTTTCGTTTGTCGCCCGTCAAGTAACATGAAACCCAGCATCACCTCCATATCATTTCAATGGATTGTTGTTGTTGTTGTTGTCGTACGAGTTGTTTTTTATGTATGCTGCCTCTACAGTTTTAACTATGTATAAAATCGTAGCCCCTTTTATATTCGCGCTCGAAATATATTCAAGTTTTCAACTTTTTTTTTTATTTATTTATATTTTAACTTTTTGTTTGCTTGCCATTCAGTGGCAAATGTATTTGTGTGCGTATTTGTGTCTTAGTGTTTGTATATTTAATGGCCTCGCCTTTTGCTAAGCTAATTTATGTTTGCATTTATTTAGGCAAAGAGTTTGCGGCTTACATACAAATGGTACTACATATACTTATGTGTATATACTATATATGAAGTGCCACTGTCCTTGTTCCAACTGCTTGACGGGCGCACTTCAATCAAACGCAATTGTTTGCGATTCATTGGGCTATAAATAGTTTTTAAGCTTATTGCTAATATTTTCTGTTGGGTCTAATCAGAGGCAGCAGTAGCAGAAAACTGCGGCAGCATTGAGGCACAGATGTTTCCGGTTACAGGGCACGACCCATTGGGTGTATTGAACTTTACGTCTAGAGGGCTCCGACATTAAATGCAGCGTCTAAAGATCAGGTTGCATTAGATATATATATATATTGTACTATATGCGTGTATGTGGCAGCGGTGCTTGTGTGCGTGAAATGTTGTCATAAAATATAAATGATTGTGACTATTTCAGGAACTGAGAGGCTGTAAAGTTTCCTAGACAATTGACTAGAAAGAGTGCGGTGCAGCCTTTTATGTAAAATGACATTAGATCTTGTGTGCATTTTTAAATAAATATAGCCGAATAATTGTCTATTGAAAATTTGCTTGGTAGCAGTATAGAAAAATCGTTAAACGAAATGAATATTTTTTCAGTTTTTGTTACCATTTTGTCTCAACGATATCTAAAATATTAAGGGATTTGAACACATAAAACTGTAGGTTGCTCCATTCTTTTTTAGCTCACTTAAATATTGTTTGGAGATTGTACTTTATTCCTTTACTTTCTACCATAAAAAATACATTATAGTCTTTGAGCCGCTATTACCTCCAGTTGAGTTCAAAATTAAGCAAACTCCGCAATTATTAAACTTGACCCATCATTACCGACCTTAATTGACAAAATACAAATTTTAACCGGCTATTAGCACCATTTTCCAAAATTCGCGTATACTAAATTTTACCCACCAGTTCTTCCACTTGTAGTCTGCATTTTTATGTCTCCCAAATGTGCCATATCTTCTTATATATAAAATTCTCGTGTCACAATGTTATGTTCCCTTGAAGCTTATGGACTCACGAACGGCTGAACCGATTTGGCTAATTTTGGTCTTGAAATGTTCGTGGAAGTCCATGGATTGTTTAAGGTTGAGAAAATATAACAAAATTGCGACGAAAATACTAAAAAGGACAATTTGATTTTCCAATGCAAATTTTTTTTTTAATTTAGGTTGGCATTGTGTACATTGTCAGATTAACTAATATTTTTTAGTTAATTGTTTTTGTCGAAAGGAAACACAAAAATTATAAACGTTATAAATTTTATTTTATTGAAGCACACAAAATTCCATGAGAATCGGTCCAGCCGTTTCGGAGGAGTATGGTAACTAACATTGTGAAACTAGAATTTTATATATAAGAAGAAACTTATGTTTTACGTGGTATCGGTGTCCTCATGAACGAGTCGATGAATTTCAAATCTGATTTTTGCGTGTGTTAGAGGTCAATGCGGAGGTTTTAAGCCTATTGCGATGTGTTTGTGTGAATTGGTTCGTGAGATATACGCATTTTTATGAATATTGGTTTTTGTGTGAACATACTCCTCCGAAACGGCTAGACCGATTCTCATGAAATTTTGTGTGCTTATTGGGCAGGTCTGAGAATCGGCCAACATCTATTTTTCATACCCCTAGAGATAAGGGTTGCCACTCCTAACATTCCTGGCAAATCAAGTGAATTTAAAAACTCGGTAGGATAATTTACAATTTCATCAATTTTAGAAATTAATATTGATTTAGTTATTCCTTTCCAAGAAAGTTTTCTTAAGAATAAAGTAATTCTGCGATTTTTGCTTACAATTCATGTTTTGATTTCTGTATAAAATACATATGATCAGATCAATATTTGCACATAATGCAATTTCGTGAATTCGCCACAAAAATAAATCATTGGAAGAAAATAAAAAAAAATAAATATGTTAGACGGGCGAGCGAAGCGAGTTTAAAAACGATTTCAATTATTAATATTTGAAACCCCTTTCGCCTAAATGGATCTTTTTTAAAAGCCGAGAGTTTAATCCCTTAATGTTTTTTACTAATAGTAGGCGCATTGTCTGTAGTTGAGAAGTCTCCGTTGCAGTCGAACCCTTTATATTTCGATTATAAACAAATTGTGAATTTTCCGAGTTAATATGATACAGTATGAGAAAGTTATTTAATAGCACGCCAGTATGTCAGATAAGCCTATTATTAGCATTGTTATTGATGAAGCATCTAAATTGAAACAAACAAATAAATAAATATTGTGTACTAAAAATGAGTAAATTAAGTTACAATGTGTGCTTTTTTATAAACTAACATATCAATGATATTAGTAATGCAATTTTCATTGAAAAGCTCAAATGCATTGTTTTTTATATACCCTGAACTTAAACTAGCTGGAATAGTAGGGTTTGCTGTCTCGACTTGTCGCTTAACCACATAAAGTAAATATGTGTATATACGATATATGCATTGACTGGGAAGCTTTCTCAAATAACTTTCACCCACTTAATCTTTGATGTGCAGTCTTAACCTTAGTTAAAAGCCTAGAATATCAAAGCAATTTGTTTGCTAATGGCATTAACAATTGTTGCTTGGGTTTAACCACAAGGGCGAAGCTAACCACAGTTGCAACAAGCTTTAAACCCGCAGATATGAAATCCAACAGCTACGCCAATTCAATGACATGGGCACTGCATGGTTTGCCATCCGATCGCGATTTATCTACGTAACTGCCATGTACTTCAAAAGCTTTATGACTTTGTTCATATCCATATCGCTTCCTAGACGTCTTTTAGCTTTGCGGTTTACATGCAAGCGTTTCCAAAATGTATATATACTTTATGTTGTATATACTATATAAGCATATATGCAGACATTTTGATACATATGTTAAAACAATTCACTCGTCTTTTGATAAAAATTATATAGTAGTATACCCTTTAAAAAGTCTACTAAATATTTGTTAAGTATTGCAATAAAGACAATTTTGTACAATAAGATACTGAACCCGAACTTTATTTCTGGATTTTTAAATCTTAAAAATCTTTAGTTTCGCGACTAAGGTGATGGAAATAAGTTTTAACCGATTTCAAGCCATATACTATATACTGTGCACCCTTCCTCAAAGTCCACGTTTTATTTAGCTCATGTAGCCTTTTTTACATTAATACGCATTTCCTAATCTTTTTATTAGATTCCTACCTCTAACTTTTTCTATATGACTAGTAAAATCCTGACTGAATGGGTTTCCTAGGAAACATTATAGGCTTTTTAGTCGCTTGAGCAAGCACTTGCATTACTGATTCTAACTCCCGGAGGGATCCCTCTGCAAATATGTATACTTACTTAAAATTATGATTTTTGTACAAGAAGGGAACGTCGAATATATGCACATTAGGGATCAATTTTTATCGGTATATGGCTTCCAGCGGTTTTGACTTTTGGGGTAATTTTAAGCCACTGTCTACGAAGCTATGGGCCTAAAATGAATTTCGAATCTTCCACGTTTTTAAAATAGTCAAAAATTGAATTGACCTTCCATTTACAAGGCCAAAAAAGTTATTTTTCCTCTAGCAAAATGGAAGTTTTGTGGTCGAGGAATCCATTTTTGACATAAATTTTAAATTTTGGTTCAATTTTTGTACGACAGCTATATTACATATTGGACCAATAAAATAAAATACAAATTAAAAAAATGTAGTTCTCAATATTCAAAAAAAAAAACGAAAAAATTTCTAACATCTACCATATAAAAACCTTGTGAACCTTTGCTCTTTTTTTTATAGGCTACCTCGCATGGCGTTACCTTCTATTTCAAGTTAGGGAACAACGTTCTACTTTAAAAGAAGCTATCTAGATTTTTCAATAATATTGTTAGGAAAGCTGCACAGCTTTTTTTTGAGGTGTCATCGTATATACTATCATCATATCATATCTATTCTATATATTTTATGAATTATACATTCTGCGCATCCAAATTCGCGCACTTTGCATAATGGTTCATCTTATGAATTTAAATTGGATCAAGTGAGTGTGCTTTTGATCGAGAGAAGGTGATATGTAGGAAATTTGTATAGGGTGGGCCATCTGTTAGTTTGGTTGTTAAAAACACATAATTCCCGTCCAAAATGAATGCTTGTTGATGTTTAAGTTCAAAAGAACTCAATTTTAGTCATGGATCACTTGATAAGCGAACAACGCATAAAGTGGTTCCGGCATACTATGAAAATTGTCGTTCTGTAAAAAAAAAACAAATATATTACACATAGTCATGACGTCACTTGAAATCTGATATCTCCAAAATAAGGGGTTGTTGGAAGCACAATAGATCCTCTGCTGAAACTCCCAACAGTTCGTTATCATTATCCAGGCTATGCAATCCGAGTAGGACTCTAAGTTAGAGAATACAGGTTACATTTTTGTTTGGTAGATATTAGAAATTTATTCGCATTTTTTTTATCGCAATAAAATATTTGCCTTTTGTATTAGTTTTAACAATTATGTGAAGTTTAATCAAAATTGATCCACTTTTTCATAAAGCCACTATACAAAAATTGAACCAGCGTTATACACAACCTGATTCGCGCACTTTGCATAATGCTTCGTCGTTATGAATTTCAATTGGATCAAGTTAGTGTGCTTTTGATTGAGAGAAGCTGATATATAGTCTGTGTTCTGAGTCATCATAAGAAATTTGTTTTGAAAGTACTAAATCGTAAAAAACATGCATACTAACTTAATCTATTCATACTCTATAAAAAGCAGGAAAACTTTGACATATAGTATACACGCTGCAGTTGTAATTTTTTACGATTTTATTATTTTTGGTTTTTAGTTTTACATTTTTCCCATGCAATTAGTTATATAAAATTTACATGGGGCGGTTCGGTAGTTTTTAGCTGTACGATAATTAAGTTAAAAATTTCTATTATTGTATTGTATATAATCATTTTTTTCTATATGCAAAACGTGCCTTTTGTATTTGTTATCCATATCAGCACAATGCAAATAAGTACTTAAAAATTTATTACAATATTTATTTACTTAGTGGTGATTGTATTATGATTACAACGCCTATTGTAAATACGGGGAGTAGCCGACTTAAGTCTATTATATTCAGAGAACTTAACTGAAATACGACATTGAGTGATTTAATAATATAACAATCAAGATCACAATCGTATAAACGTAATAACAATATAATAACCCGCTCTTTATGACTCTCACTCTTTCCCCTGTTTAAAATTTTTCACAGTCAATGTTTATGCCAGGACGGGGAAAAAAAAATCGAAATTATTTCTATAAAAAAAAAATTGAATACATACAAATACATAAATTTATAAAAGCTAAATGAATAAGTAACCATCGCACCGGATACGCATTTAAAATTGTTTTAGCATGAGCTGTTGTTGTTTATATATATTAGTGGGTTCGTATTGTATATAATGATGTATGTATATGTATCTATAAAATTAATGTACACATATGGATAGGGGGCACATCAAATGCTCTTTTGAAATAAAATGCGTATTTTCACGCTAATTGTTACGAAGAAAAGGTGATTATATATAATAATTCCATCACAGTATTTGTGTTGATTTTCCATGACAACTCATAACCGGGTTACGGCATAATTTAGGGCATCTCTCCTGGCATCTCTCCTGGCATCTCTAATCGGCACTGGCCCTCTACCCATTCCCCATTTCTTGATACATCAGTTTGCTAAGCGTCTTTTACAAGATTGGTATACCCTTTCGGTGATGAGCTCATGGAATTCATAATTCCATTGAATGTCATCGCCTTCGCTAACAATACTCGAAGTAGAAGTGTCTTACAATCAAGCTCCTAATACCTTAGACCTTAGTCGCCATCTACCTAATCCTTCAAGTAAAATCATGCTCTACTCTTTCGTCGGTAAGCTTATCCCATTGCATGACATCGTCTTCGCTAAGTACTCTAGCAATCAAGCTTACCTAAAAAGCACAAATGGGATGAATAATGAGCATCTTGTAGAGGTTTCTACTACTAATTTCTTTACAGATTACAAACTAGCATTAACTAGCAAGTCTTATTTATCGCTTGATCTCCATTGTAGTTAGTCAAAAGAAGGTGACAGAGAAGAAAATGCTCTTGAAGACATCACAAGTATAATTTTCAACCGCAATATGAAGAAAACTTGTATTTTGTTTTGCTTACTTTTACCAACTTACCCTTCCTTCTCCGGCAAGATCTCGTTTAGACCAGCGATGTCAACATTATCTGCATAGACCAGCAACTGAATACCTTTGTAGCAAATGCTTCAATTACGATGCGCTCTTCCCTTTTCTACAAAATTAATGAGGTCGACCGTTGATGGAGCTAAGTGTATTGCTCAAAGTGTCTCCGCCAAGTCACAAAATAGCAGCTAAGGTACTCATCGCCATGTCAGGGTAAAATTCAAAAGAGTATATATTTGTAACTTGTGGATACACTACACTGTCATTTTCTGGTAGTGGTAAGCCAAGTGGTAACTTCAGAGCTGTTTTTTCAAGTTTTCTTATTTGATCAAATTCATAATGAGCTTTTGAATTGCATGTAGATTTTGTGGGTTTGGTTTTCTGAATAATAGTTCCCGATTATCTTTTTGTCAGTCGCATCCTGGGATGGTTATGGGATCTCTATTAATAACTGTTTGAGGAGAAACAGGAACCTACAGTTTATAGCCGTCTCCGTATGGCGGTATCTTGAATTAATAGAGATTTCCTTTGGCAAATAGCGTCTTTAAGCTAGCAATGCTAGTGCTAGTTAACTTTGGAACAAAGGTGGCAACATCGATGATGTGGTCATACTACTTTTTTGTTCACGTTGTAAACATTAAAATTTAAGATGCCGACCAGCTTAGCATCTAGAAATAGTTTCGAAGCTGTTTTTAATTTGCAAATTAAAATTTAAGCTATAAATCGCAGCTTATGCTGTTCAGTATTGTCACATGTAGGTATGCATCTGCAGTGTTCGTGGTTTTAAAATCGATAAAGATGATCTACATTGATTTCAAATCCAGCAAGTTGCCAGCTTGTTTATTATTAAGGACATATTCATAATTTAAACAAATTATAAACGTAGTCATTCACATAAGTTATTAACATAAGATTTCTAATGATCTCTGTTTCGCGTCATGAGGACGGTCACACTTGAGCGTCCTGTGCCAGGTCATTTTAGGTCTGCCTCTGGATCGATTGCCTTGTGGGTTCGATTCCAAAACTGCATGCGGTATCTCATCATAATCTTTGCGCAGCGTATGACCCAACCAACCGTATTTGCGCTTGCGAATTTCAATTTCGATTGGTTTTTGTTCGCAAAGTTCCCAAAGGCGCACATTGCTAATGGTTCGGGGCCAGCATATACGTAATACGCTTCTAGGACATCGATTGACATTTGGAGCTTCTTGACAATAATATCGGTTATGAGCCATGTCTCAAAAGCATACATCAGCACCGACTCTTTGGTTTTTCGCCGGATATTCGTTTTTGGCCAGAATTTATTTAGTTGTCCAAAAACAGCTCTGGGCTTACGTATTCTGCAGTCTACATCGTCCAATGCTCATCCGGATGATTAACTTGGCTTCCAAGATAATCGAATTTGTCTACGCTTTCAATATGTTGTCGATACTAAGGGCGCTTGTATTAGTGTAGTTTACCCGCAAACTTTTCGTTTTTGCGCAGTTAATTTTAAGACCAATTTATGAGAGAATATATTTTTGGCGAATCTATCTTATTGGGTTTGAAGTTCCGAATGACGGGAAGGAAATAGAACATCCTCCTCATATTCTAGATCTCCTAGTTTACGGTTAAATTTCCAGTTGATTCCAAAACTATTTAATTCAGTTGCTTCAAATACCAAATCAAAAACGGTGATAACGGCGACAGTGTGCATCCTTGCTTGCATGGCTTAGTTGTCCGCCGAGCAAAACTCGGGTTGAAGACCCAGTATAAGACGCTTTTATGATATTGATAATTTTGTGTGCCAGCTTGTAAGGATATAAAAAATTCTAAAATATATTCAACTAAAAAAAAAATATGAAAAAACTGCGCCTAGTAATTTTGGCGCCCTCTTTTAAGAAATTCCATCTGGTCAAATTCCGTTTGTCTATTGGTTTCCCGTAATTATTTTTTTTTTTATAATATTTAAATATTTTCAAATAGCTGAAGAATCAAACATATTTAAAAATGTTGACAAGATCCAAAATCGAAACAAAAAACCAAAATATAATGCATATAAATATAAATGTAACGTAAATATAAAATTAAAGATGTATTAAGCCTTTTTTTTTTTTTTTTTTTTATTGGATAGTAGGAGGGGGGAAATCTTCAGAAAGACACCCGGGGAGGGTAGTGTCGGATTCGCATTCTGCGCCTACCGACTAAAAACCCCCCTCCTATTTGGTTGCCAACCTTTACGGTTCTAAACCTCAGAGTGTGGTGGTACCATCAGAGGGTGTATGAGGGGGTGCTTGACGCGGTATATATGAGAGGGGGTGCACGAAGCGGTATATTATGTATGATCGGTTGAACCGATCTCAATTTCCCATTTAGTCGCCTTTTACGACAAGCAGAGGAACACTGAGGTGGATATTCTTAATCCGCCACCTCACGGATTATGATGTATTAAGCCTAATTTCTATTTCTACTTACTGCAAGCTCTGCTTTAACCAGTTGTGAATTATAAGTTGGAAAAAGTGTTGATCAAACTTAAATAACAAATAAAGTTTCGTTTCTCTGGCTCTTATAGTCTCTGAAACTGACAGACAGACATGGCTCAATCGCTACCCGATGTTATGATAAGCATTTTGGTATAAAGGATTTGGCGTCTGCCATTCCTCCTTCTTTTCGCTCCATACATTGCACAATTCTACAGAGTATTACACTGTCGGGCATAGCCTCGACAGTATTACATTTTACATCTTTTACTGCATAGAACGGATACACGTAACTTTCGATTATCATCAAAATCGGTACAAATTTACGGAACTTGCATATAAGTATAAATATCGTTTTGGAACAATTGGAAAATTCTTGTAAGGAATATAAATAAATAAATTTTTTTTTGAGAAAAACTACAGGGTATTAAACTGTCGGGCACCGCCTCGACTGTATTAAATTTTGTTCAGTGATCTTTTAACCAATCTTTCACTGCGAAGACCGGATATCCGTAAACTTGCAACCTTTTTAAGGAATAATACGTATTTTTTTGTTATAATGCGTTGTCTTTGGCTGTTCCTGCGAACAGACATATGGATATGACTCAATCGCTGCCATGCACAAATGTATTACGCGTTTATATCCGTGGATACAGGTTATTCCAGCTTTAGATTTAGTAACTTGGTCAAGTGAACAGGTCTCAATGTTTATGTTTAAAGCCTGTAGTATGTGTTGAATTTACTTTGTTTGGGTTCAACTCTCACAGATTTTCCTGCAACTCACTCTAAATTTGATTACTTCTGCTCCCTTTTCGTTTTATTTAGTGTAAATATGTATTTATTGTATGCACATATTTTGATTTGTTTTATTTTTTTGTTTGTCGCCTTTGTGTTTGCCCTGACATCCGCACCCACACCCATTCCTCTAATTAGAACATTTATGTGCAGCTGCACCCAAATTGGAGTCACGTAAGCATATTTGCCGATTCCATTAAAGCATTCCTGTAAATTAAAAAAAAAAAAAAAAAAAACACTCGCTTACAATGCCATTCAACTTGGTTTGACAGCGGAGCTGTTGGCGGTGGCTGGCTGGAGGATGAGCTGCAGCTGATTGATGTTTTTGGTTGAGTGAACAAGCCTCGCTCATAAAATAATCACCAGATATAGTCAGCTGCAGCAGTGGCAAGTGCTTTGTGCAGCAATCATTCCAAGAGTCAACAGAGTCAGCTATAATACTATATACTAACAAATTTATTTATCTTTACATATGTATGTATGTACATAATAAAATAATTTTGTCAGTTTATTGTAGTCGTTGTCCTCTATGATGGTTGTTGTTGCTGCAACTGCAGCAGTAATCAATAAGTATATATTTGTGGACCTTGCACATGTCATGTCAACTATGTATATACTTATACCTATGTACCTATAAGAGTGCAACAAACTCTTTCAAAAGACCGAGAGCTGGATATAGATTATAATTAACAATTGATTACGAGAGATGTATGCATATGGATAAAAGAAAAATTTTAATGCGCTGGAGGATTTCAAAAGAATTAGTTTTTCATAGCCACAGTCGGATGATAACTGATTAATAGGCCAAATCCAAATGGCATTTTTATACCTCGGCAGAAAGTTTTTTGTGGGGAATCATAATTGCCCTCAGCAGTGAACCCTATAATGCTTATCATAACATCGGGCGATTGAGTCATGTCTGTCTGTCCGTCCGGTCGTCCGTCGGTCTGTAGGAACACCTACCTAGATTTCAGAGACAATAAGAGCTAAAGACACGAAACTTTACCAGCTGGTACGGGAATTTTTTTACTATTTACTTATAATTCACAACTGGTTAAAGCAGAACTTACAGTAAGTAGAAATATAAATTTGGCTTGAAACGTTTATCCGTGAGGTGGCGGATTAAGAATATCCACCTCAGTGTTCCTCTGCTTGTCGTAAAAGGCGACTAAATGGGAAATTGAGATCGGTTCAACCGATCATACATAATATACCGCTTCGTGCACCCCCTCTCATATATACCGCGTCAAGCACCCCCTTATACACCCTCTGATGGTACCCCCACACTCTGAGGTTTAGAACCGTAAAGGTTGGCAACCAAATAGGAGGGGGTTTTTTAGTCGGTAGGCGCAGAATGCGAATCCGACACTACCCTCCCCGGGTGTCTTTCTGAAGATTTCCCCCCTCCTACTATCCAATAAAAAAAAAAAAAAAAAAAAAAGGCTTGAAACGTATATATATATATACCGCTTCGCGCACCCCCTCTCATATACGAGATCGGTTCAACCGATCATACATAATATACCGCGTCACGCACCCCCTCATACACCCTCTGATGGTACCCCTATCACTCTAAGGTTTAGAACCGTAAAGGTTGGCAACCAAATTGGAGGGGGGTTTTTAGTCGGTAGGCGCAGAATGCGAATCCGACACTACCCTCCCCGGGTGTCTTTCTGAAGATTTCCCCCCTCCTACTATCCAATAAAAAAAAAAAAAAAAGGCTTGAAACGTATTCGATTATAGGATGATCGGTTCAATCGATCATATACAATATACCGCTTCGCGCACCCCCTCTCATAATCGGGTTCGGTTCAACCGATCATACATAATATACCGCGTCACGCACCCCCTCATACAACCTCTGATGGTACCCTATCACTCTAAGGTTTAGAACCGTAAAGGTTGGCAACCAAATAGGAGGGGGTTTTTAGTCGGTAGGCGCATAATGCGAATCCGACACTACCCTCCCCGGGTGTCTTTCTGAAGATTTCCCCCTCCTACTATCCAAAAAAAAAAAAAAAAAAGGCTTGAAACGTATTCGATTATAGGATGATCGGTTCAATCGATCATATACAATATACCGCTTCGCGCACCCCCTCTCATAATCGGGTTCGGTTCAACCGATCATACATAATATACCGCGTCACGCACCCCCTCATACACCCTCTGATGGTACCCTATCACTCTAAGGTTTAGAACCGTAAAGGTTGGCAACCAAATAGGAGGGGGGTTTTTAGTCGGTAGGCGCATAATGCGAATCCGACACTACCCTCCCCGGGTGTCTTTCTGAAGATTTCCCCCTCCTACTATCCAAAAAAAAAAAAAAAAAAAAAAGGCTTGAAACGTCTTTAATTATATATTTATTACATTATATTTTAGTTTAGATTTTGAATCGTATATGCCATTTTAAATGTGCTAAGTGTTATTAGGAACCTACCATCTTGTTCACGATCTAACAATGTTATGCGACAGATCCAGGTCCACCCCCGCAACAATTATTAGGGGCATCATAAATTTTTTAGTTAAAATAATTTAATTTGTTAAGATTTGTAAATATTTATTCTTACATATAGAAGATCCAATATTTAAAGCACAGTTGAATAAAAAAAAAGGAAAAAAAAATTATATGCTTCATAGGGCAAATAGAGAAGCAGACATTTTTATTTATTCAGATAGCCAAGCTGCTATCAGGGCACTATCATCGTGGATCATATTCTTCAGGTTGGTTAAAGAATAACATAATTAGTTCCAAGTCCTGTGTTTCCTAACCAGAGTCATGCTATGGTTGGTCACTCTGGACACTCAAGAGTGGCTGGAAACGTTGTTGATCTAGTATGACTACATCTCTTGCGCCTTTCTGTAGTATTGGTTAGTCCATAATAAGGACCATGGTAAAAAAATTGACTGCATGGAAATAAATGCCTTTCTTTATCGAAGCTGCTCATGTAAAAGCGCTTGTAAAGCCTCTGGTTCTGATCAATATTATTTTTCAGGTATTTTAATGTATGAGAACAAAAGGGAAAGAGTCCCTCCAAAGTTGTTTCCCATATGATCAGGGGAACAAAATATTTATTAAATTTATTTTTAAAGATTTAGAATAAACATTGTTGACATTTCGACACCTTTTGTCACCAATAATATGTTTTAGATCGGTATCGTAAGAAAATTTTGTGTTCGACAGTTTTTTTTTCAAAGTCTAAAAACGTTTTTAAGATATGAAGAGGGATGATGAAGTATTCATTCCAGATGGGTGAAAGATACGAAAATTTTAAAGAAGAAAAGCGGAAAAGAAAGGATAATGGCGCGGAAAGGAAGCCGGCACAATGATGCTTCAGAACACAACTAGGAATAACATCAGGGTCAGGAGAGATGGAAGATTTTATGATCATAAGGGATTGTAAAACGTCGGATTCTGAGATCTCCAATAAGATTTGAGCTACGAAGATTGTAAGGATAGTTGAAGGAAGTTCACAAACAAGTCCGCGGTTTTAGAGTTGCTAGAAGAAAATGCATTTTTATAGTATAGCAATGCGGGAAAGACTTACGTTTAGAATTAACAAAAGAGAAACATTTTTGGGATCATTACGAAAGTTAAGCCCTACAACAAGATAATTATTGTAACATGTTCTATGTAGAAGAATAAACTTGCTTCGTAAGATAGAAAACTTATAGAAGTCGACCACTTTTCTTAAATCTTTTATAAAGAGGACTCAGGGCAGAGTAGAGAACAAAGATCTCTAATACCAATAGCATCAGCCACCATAAACATTTTCGATCAAATTTTTGTTAATTAAATTGATAGGCTTAATAGTTCTTAAGAAACCTGGCTCACCGCAACATTGCTCAGATCTTAATGAAATCTTGATAGCATAAACTCGATTTTTGCTAACAATTATAATCGTAGAGAACCTTTGTCGTCTTTGTATCATAGTTGTTAAACAGGGGACTTTTTTTTGGTTTATTAATAGAGAAAATTATTCATTTATCGCAGTCTCCGAAGAAAATATAAATTTTCTATGTAGCTGCCCGACTTGGCACTTTTCCATATACTATGAGTATATCAATTTGACTCGGAATTGTGTATGCCATTGTTGAGAATATATCTTTTTTTTTTTTTGCTGTCGTTCTTATTGGTTCTTTGTCCATAATGGAACTTGGCACTTGGTACATGATTGTTATTACAATGATTAAGCCAACAAGTAGGCCATAAAAAAGTCAGTGTCAACATGAATTATATGGTAGCCAGTTGGCGCTGCAAAGTAAATCAATTATCTACAATAAAGTGCTTACACATACTAAATGTTGATTTTGATGACAATTATACTATAATTAAACTCGTTAGTATTACTCACACTCATAAAGAATTACTAATGTTTAACTCTATTTCTTTTTACAGGCCTCTATGGACTTACCACCCGACAAAGCAAAACTCTTGCGCAACTATGACGATGAAAAGAAGTGGGACATGATATGTGATCAAGTAAGCGTATACTATGTACTACTATATATAATATATCAAATTTAAAGCGTAAAGACATAAGCACATAATATCATTAGGCGTTGCGAATTTTTATAGTCTGCGAACAAAGTCTTTGGCTAGGCTTTATCATAGTCGGAGCAGCTGTTTCAACTTCCACTTCCTGTTTATGTGCCAAACACAATTTTGCATTGGGGCTGATGATTATAGCGTCGAACTTTAGACTTTTTGATAAAATAGACAAGTCAGAGGCTATAGACACAAGTAATTAGAGGGTGACCTCTAAGCTTTGAGCTGGTTTTTAGCGAGAATAGGCGACAAATAGTTGGACTCATAAAATTTTGAGGTATGCTGTCTATGGCTTCAATTTCAAAACAATTTGTATGGAAAATGCCGCACATACTGTATATGAGTTGGTATATAATATGCAGTGTAGGTATATAAAAGAATCAAATTCAGCGCACATTATAATAACGCACAAACATACTCATATGATAATATATTAAAATTAATGTGCGCCAGGGAGGGGGTTACTCGCTTGGCTGGCTGTCCGACTGCCTGGTCATACATCATGTCTACAAATCGCTCATTGCGTGCTGCCTCCGAAATGATGACGAAACTATTAACGTGTGCGTCAGAGCGTGCCTAGGTCGAACCAATGGATGCTTAGCTGGTTGTTGATGTTGAGTTTGATGCCGCGCTTGGCTCTAAACTGGGTCACTGAATTTTCAAACGTTTCATTACGCGCCAAAGGAGCACAATAAATGCTGCACCTAGTTATAAATTTGCCAAAGATTTTACAAGTGTTGGCTAGGTTTATTTTTATTTGTGCATTGTCAGTCAAGATTGAGCGACGATACGCAAAACCAATTCCAAGTGGTTTGCTTGTGGGTTCCTTAATGCCAACCAACACTGCATGCCAAAATACCTGTTTTCCATAATTCCAGTCACTCGCCTAGCGTTTGCAATGAAAATGAATGAAGAAAACAGCCTACAGACAAAGAGACAAACCAAGACACGTCCAAGCAACCGAGGACTTCTTCAAGATCCGATCTTGATCCGAACCGAAAGCGAAGCGTGGCCAAGCGACTCACATCGATTCGTGTTGGGCGCTTTTGCAGTGACAAAATGCAAATTATTATGACTGCGATAAATTGCAGTTTTTAATCGTTGGAGTTACTTGCTGGCTCCATAGCCACAACCGTAGCCATACCCATACCCAATACCTATACCAAAACCATGTCTGGAAGTATTTTTTTTTTCGTTTTGGTTTTTTGTTTGTGACTAGGAAAAAGAATCAAACTGGTTTGGTTTATTGTTGCTGCATGCATGCAGGCAGGCAGGCAAAACCCACACATAGTTTTAGTTGTAGTCACTCGTTGTTTGTTGTTGTGGTTTTTGTGTATAGTGTTGACCATAGGAAAACTAAAAAAAAAAAATCCAAAAACAAGTATGCCACGCTTCATGCTTAAAAATGTTTTAACTCACTAGCAAGTCCAACGGGCGTTATAGGCAAAGAAATAAAAATAACTAAGCAGTCGAGGCAAAATAATAGTAAGCACGAAATACTACGATCGAAAATATACACTGTAAGTTAAGAAATTAACCAGGAAAATAGAAGCTGGTATATCCAAGAAGCAAGAGCTCGTTTTTTTTAACTTTTATCAAAGAATATAGTTAGTAGTAGTTCTATATTCTTTGCTTTTATGCAGAATGGGATTTTAATAAAAATTAAATCAATAGATGAACAAGAGTGGTTTATTGGACAAGGTTTTGATCAACAAACTCACACTGTGTTAACTTTAAGTCGAGCCTGTAAATTATTATTAACTTTTCGGCTATTAAGCCTTTCGTGGTCGTGGTCGTCCCCTTCGTCTTCCTTCGTCGGCTTTCGCTTCGAATACCTTTTTCGCTGGAGTATCGTTATCAATACGAACGTTATGGCCGAGCCAGCGCATACGTTTTATTGTAATGCGCTGGACAACATCTATGTCGTCGTAGAGCTCGTACAGCTCGTGGTTCATCCGTATGCGATAGTCGTCCTCAAAACGTACGGGACCGAAGATTTTATGAAGAATTTTCCTCTCAAACACCCCAAGAGCAGCTGCATCTGTCCGTGACTCAACCCATGCTTCTGCGCCCGAATCACTTCCGAACAAAAACGAACTTCTTAAAAGCAGATTTAGGGTGTTTGTTTTTATTTTTTTTAGAGTTACACAACTTCAAATAATAATAAAGCAAAGAAATATATTTTTAATATCAATGAAACTGGCTTTATTGGATAAAACAATTGCACGACATTAAAGTTTAAATATGGTTTCGCCCATGTGGTCGCCACGGCTGCCGCGTACAAGGCTCAACTTGGAACCGCAATTTTCACAAACAGTAAAATTCTGTCTATCATCGTTTTGATGACATAGCGACCCATGAATCAGTCAGCCCATAAAGCGCACCAAACAGTAATTTTTTGTGGATGTTATGGTGCTTCGATAAAACCTAGTGGATTATCCTCACTCCAAATGTGAAAATTCTACTTAACCGATTCAATCAAAAATGGGCATCATCGGAGAACAAAGTTTTGTATACGTTTGGAAACGGAAGCATTATTTTGATAACAAATTTTAAAAATGTTCAGTCATTGCTCTGGTGTAAGTTTATCCATAATGAAAAGTCAAACCAAACTCAACAAAAAGCAACTATAAATGGGTTTTCAGTTAAATCAGTGTTGCCAATTCAAAGTTGTGAACCTCTTAAAAAAACTTTAGAAAAGTTATAAGTGGAGGACAGAACAGATAATAAAAACACAGTGGTACCCTATGATTTTGGGGAAAAATATAAACAGATTATTCTATTTGCCGACACAATCAAAACTATTATGCAGCAACTTATTTTGGTAGCGAAATACCTATATGGCAGGTAGGAAGATTTATTAATTTTGCTACAACAAACTTTACAGTGCTGACTTTGGAACCAGACCTTATTCTAGATTTAAGCTATTGATTTTGGGAGAAAATTTTGCGAAATGCGTTCTCTGGGGCATTTACTGAATTTTTTAATAAATAAAAAAGTAAGCATAGTGAATTTAAATAAATTTTACTGGATTTGAAGCAATTTAACAAATAAGTCGGTACATTTTGCTTAATAAACTTAACAAAATATTACCTCTAAGTGGCTTCAAAATGCCGTAGGGTGGTAAATTTACAAATATTAATAAAAGAATAAAGAATCACAAACCTAACATCAATGCTGATAAATTAGTAAAAAAGCTTTAGCAGATTGAGGGTTTGTGGAACTTTTTTACTGTGAGTACCTCAAGTGTAAATGTTTTAAAAATAAACTACACGATTCTGATCTATGTATGTCGTTGTAAAGCAAATTGGGCTCAAAAAGAAATTATTGTAAATCTTTATATCTTTTCAAAAAGCAAATTTGGCTCAAAAAGTAATTATTGTAAATCTTTATATCTTTTAAAAGTTTTCCTCCTTGTTCTCTATTACACTCAGTTTGCTGCTTGTTTAGACAAAACAAGTGGCGATGATGACAAATCACATTATTTTAAATTTTAAATAAAAAATAAAAAAAACAAAAATAAAACATACCTTAAGATGAGCCACATGGTAGTGCTGGAGAAGCATTGAATAATAAAATTAAATAAACAAACAAACGCAGCGATAACTATATTTCCATAATATACATTTCAAAATAATTTATATTTCATAGAAAAATAATCAAAGAAATAAATAACAATCCAAAAAATGATACAAAAAAAGTAATGTAAACTTAACAGGCGACAGTGGCACCCCTTACGGATTTTAAGCAGCCGAATCCCAAGTCCAAGAAACTCCTTCACACATGGGTTATGGATAGCCACCAAAAAATCCCATAAAACGAGATAATTTGGATATAATCTAAGAAGTCTCTGTCACATGTAAAGTTTACACCACTTTTTTTTTGTGAGCCTTTGACTTGTAACAAAAAATGTTCTGTTCCAGCCAGAATTGCAGTCTCATAATCTTTAAACTAATTTGAGATCCATTTATTATGGGTATTAAATAAAATCATGTCAACGGTTTTTTGATTTAAGCGAACTCCGTTGGTCACTAGATTGTCAACCTTGCTAACATGCGCCCGGTTTCTGTGGATGTTGCAGGAATACAGAGGTATTTTTCGAAAAACGAAATAAAAATATCGATCGAAAAAAAAAATATTGATACAACATCGATGTTACTTCCAGCACTACCACACGGTTCTTTGTTGAAGCAATTAGGTTACACTTTTATTCGTTAGCGTTTCGTGCTGCTGCGTACCCAAAAATTTGATTTAGAATTGATGCATACAAATTTATCATAGATTTAGCTTCTTTAGCTAATGAACTACAAATTTATGAAAATAATAGGCGATGAAGACAAATCACTTTTTTATTTTTTATTTCTCAACTCGGTTCTTTGTTTAATCGATTAAGTTATAGTTTTGTAAAGTTTTGGGCTGCTGTGTGTGTACTGATCTTGTACCCAAAAGCAGTCTATATAGAAATATAGAGCAACACAGATTAAAAGATTTCTTTTTATCGTCATGATAACTTACGACTAGGTTTTTCACACGACTTCTCGCACATATTCAATATACTCTTTACCCTTTGATTATAGGGCATTAAAACGACAACAAAGAAAAACTAACAGCAACAAAAAAAAATAAAAAAGTAAAAGCCGTTAACGTGCTGCGCTAATGCATGAGTTTGAGGCATTTACCAGGCACATACTAGTAACTAGTTACTGGCATTTGGCAACATCGTTGGCTCCATGTTTGATTAATTGTAAGCCAAGACTTGCCTAAGACTCTGCTGAAGATTGGCTAACGGAGGCTCTACCATTTATTGCATTATTGCATTAAGCAAATAATCCCTAGACAATTTCCTTGCACAAGTTACGTTGCAAAACTGGGAACTTAAATATAATTTTATGAACTAGTTGAATTTAACGAATTACTACCGTGAACTGTGAAATATTTCGTTTATTTAGTTGAAATTAAGTTTCGGAGTTTCGTTCAATACTTTCCGCATCTTGCTAAAGAGTGGAAATATGCAGTAATGTTTAAGTAAGCGTGTATAAAGACTATTGTTTAAAAACAGGAAATGGAAAATTACAATTTAAATCATTTTTTTATGCACTGACATGCAGAGAGGAACTCCGGATATCAATCAGAGTTTAAGATTGTGAATTTATGTCGATATTAGAAGTCAGCAACTAGTTCCAGTGTACTTTAAAGTATGGGGTAGTTAAATTTGCTGTTTAAGAGTAAAACTTTTTGGTGTGAACGTGTCGAGCGCTCAGAAGTTTTTTATTCGCTATCTTACTCAAGTTTTTGCAAAGTTTTGATTGACTGTACAGTCCTTACTAAAAGTTTGTGTTCGCTTTCGCTGTACACTGTTTGGAAACATTTACAATAGCTGCCAAAAATCAAAAAATACAATATTCACAGATATCGATCTATAGTCGATATTTACTTTCGCTCTCCCAAATGAGAGTTTCAAGATTTGGAGTTACGGTATAAATTTACGCATGATATAGTTATGCAGCTTTTTAAGAATGCTTAGCTGCGAATCTTTCTAAAATCGGTTTAATATTTTGAAAGTTACGAAAATTTCATACTGTTTCTTTTATAAATAAGATGAAGCCACCAAAAACGCTTCCTATAGTTATGTGAGTACCTATTTTCCCTTAAAACATACGTCCTTGAGCACGCTTGTAATCCCCAACATATAATTTTAAAGCTGACAGTTAATAATAACTGTTTACTTTTTAAAAACTTGTCACCGTATCATAAAAACGCCTTTAAAATGAGCATGTTAGTAAAGATGATAGTAAAAGTAACTTGGTAAAATGTCCATAAATATATATTTTAACGCCTTTTTTAATTTCAAACGCCGTTCAAATTGAAACTGTCTTCAGTTTTTAGACCCGGTTACTTTTTACTATAAAAACTAAAACCTTGGTCATTTACCTACATGGCTAGTTAAAAAGCAACTGCATTTGATTGATGTGGGGATATTTTTGTTGGACTTAGTGAAATATTGGTTATTCGTATGACTTTCAAAATGGAAAAAAGTGAAAGTGTTTACAAACTTTTTTTTAGAACCAATCTGCAATATAAGATTTTGACAAAAATACGACACTTAAAAGAAGGCAAGATATTTCAGAAAGGAGGGTCAAAAATACGAATCTTAAAAGAAGGCAAGATATTTCAGAAAGGAGGGTGCACTAATAAAAAAAAATTTCCTATGTTATTGAAACTCGAATAAAAATTTTTTTTTTTTAATTTTTTTCAAGTTCGCAATATCCCAATCTCAAGTTAACAAGACTCCGAAAAATTTGGCTTCAGAGATAACCTTCAAAGACCTCCTTTTAGGACGTTTTTGAGGTTTTTATTAGAATTCTGACGTCCTGCGATTTTTTCGGGCTTAGAATCGGATCTAAATTGTGTTTGAGGTTACTGCATCTGAATCCGTGGTCAAAAATACTCCAGGAAGTTGGCATTCTAAGATAACCACCGAAGACATAGCTCGATCTTTATCGTTTTGGAGATTGCGTCGGAATCTAGGGGTGTTGGGAAACTGAACCAGGAAATCGATTTTTTTTTTTTTTTTTTAAATATGTTAATTTAAAAATTCCAATAAATAATCGTTTTCGAGTCTGATGACCGACGCTATTTGCTATACATATGTTTTTACGGTAGCTGAGTTCGATTTCAAAACACCGCACGTCATGCATTTGAGAGAACCCCAAAAAGTAATTTGTTGTAGGATATTAAGAAGGTACCGAAGAAACCAAGACCCGTTTAGTAAAATAAGCTACTTTATTTGGACTAAGAGTTTATACCATATTTCGTTTATTCAGTAACGTGGATTTTTCGGCACGTTTAATACTTCTCTCCCAAAAAGAACAACTATATATAGATCTAAAACCGACGACTGCTGTGCTTGGGTTTCATGATCTACGCTATGAGTCACACAAATTGGCTGCTGTAAAATATTTTTTATTCAACTTGCCTTAGTCAAGGTTTTTTGATATTTAAAGTGTAGATTAACTATTGTAGATTATAAATTTACTAAGCGACATTGACATTGATTTTGACATTACTTTTACAAATTTTTACCAAAAATAATTTTGAGTTGTGACAGCAGCCTATAATGTATATTATAATTTTAATCTCTGATATTAGATCTACTGATTGGCGTCTACCAATTGATTTATGTACTACAAAAAGAGTGTTGAAAACTTTGTAATAAATACAACTAATTCGAGCTAGGGTAGCTTATTTCCGAAAACGGAAAATTCCTAAAGATGCAATGTCGATCAAACAATCTAAGCAATTATCACAAGTAGAAACATTTTTCTTTAAAAGAATATTTATACCTTAACTACAATAAACAAATTGAACTGAATCAATTTAAATGTTTAACCCAAATAAAAAATTATGAAACTACACATTTTTTATACGATTTCGTTCATAGTTCCGGCTAAAATCACAAAATAAACAATTTTCCAAGCAGATTCGATTCAACGTCATTCTTAACTTATTTAAGAAGAATATCTTTCAAGAGAATTCATTTATAGGCATAAAAACTAGCTCATTTACATATTTTTTTTTTGATAATTCCAAAGCTTTTCATACAAGACATGAAAGAAAATAAATTTTCCTCATACATTTTCTTTGTTTTGAATTTTTTCGGTTTTTTTTTATTAGTCACTCTGCTAATATATTTTGTTAGACAAAATTATGATCGGTAACATTTATAATAATACTAATTTTTAATAAATCTTGATTTTCGTGACTTTTTTTGCCCTTAACATATGGTACTTTTTTCACGAAATAATAGCAACGCCATGAAGCTTAGACAAAATAACATTTATAGACACCTTCTAAAGTATAGATATAGTCATAATTTAAGATAATTTTATATAAATTCTAAAAGAAAACTTCAGATTTGGCTAGGTCACATAAATTTTTCTACAGAAATAGTTTTAAAAATTTCTCTTAAGTTTGTTTTTAGAAATAAGCAAAATTTTTGATCATCTTTAAGAAGGTTTTCTAGGCAAAGGCATTTTTTAGAAAATACAACTGGATAGTTTTCAGAATTCTGAACGTAAACGAAAGTTTAGAGATGATGAAACCTTTAAAATTTGTTCTGGTCGATAGTCACGATTGGATTGTTGGAAACTGGTTAATAATCCCCACACGAAATAAAGAATTTTTCCGGTTGCAGCGACTTGGTAACAAAATATGAGTGTAATCCATATTAAAGGTACATTAAATTTGTTTTTTTTTCCCCGGGAGTGTATACAAACCAATTTTTCTTAAAAATGTTGTACTTTACTTTTCAAGACCCAAGTGTAGGCTCAAACTAACATGCTCTGATTTCTTTATCTTGTTTACAGGAAATGGTGCAGGCGAAGGATCCACCCTCACATTACTTGAGTAAATTGCGTACATATTTGGATCCGAAGGCCTCACGTAGTCATAGGGTAAGTTAAAATTATTTGGAATACAGAAATTAATATTCCATTACATAATAATTCGCTTTAAAAATTTTCGCTTAGAGCTTTAACTCTGAATCTGTATTCGGAATTTGCTTGTAGAGTTGGTCTCTCTGTCTATAGACAAAAAACCATCTGTAGCTAATATAATAATTGTGGTGCGTTATGTCTGTCATTTGTTGTGGCAAAGCCAAAAAGCGTAAAGCCCATTAACCAACTAAACTAATTTAAATATATTTTGGCTATTATTAAAAATAAATAAAAATAAAAAAAAACAAAAAATTGCTCTTGTTGTTGTTCAATATTAATGTGTAAATTTCATTTCTTTACTCACAACACTCACACACTGACAAACACTTACACAACGCACACACAATTACAATCGAAACCCTACACAACATTTTTTTCCCCTCAACATCTGCTCCCCCCATTGCGTATCAACTACCACCTATAAACGAACTCAATAAATCATCGTCCTGCGCTCATCATCCTGTGCTCCGTCCAACCACAACTCTCTCTCTTTGTACACTTACAGCTTTACCTCTTCTACTTTTTTTGTCAGAAACGTAAGATGGTCGGCGAATCGACATCCACCCAGGTGCTACGAGATCTTGAGATCTCGCTACGCACCAATCATATCGAATGGGTCAAAGAGTTTTTGGATGATACCAATCAGGGTCTCGATGCTCTGGTTGATTATCTCAGTTTTCGTTTACAAATGATGCGCCATGAGCAGCGTCTACAAGGTGCGTTATGTGCTTCCGAGGAGCGGCTTAATATCACCAATGGGGATGGCGGCGATGCGGTGCTTGGCAATAGTTCGCTTAGTCCTGGCGGCGCTAATATATCGGCGCTGGGTAATGGTTCCCTGCTTTTTGACAACTCACGCACACAGTCCGCCCATGGAAATCATACATTGTCCTACGGCTTTCTGAGACCGACAATTGCAGATGGCTTGGATAGTCCCAGTCTTAAGCGGCGTTCGCGGCATATTGCTAAACTAAACATGGGCGCCGCCACGGATGACATACACGTCTGCATAATGTGCCTGCGCGCCATAATGAACAACAAGTATGGCTTCAATATGGTCATCCAGCATAGGGAGGCCATTAACTGCATTGCTTTGAGCCTTATACACAAATCGCTGCGCACCAAGGCGCTGGTACTAGAGCTGCTGGCAGCCATTTGCCTGGTCAAGGGTGGACATGAGATTATACTTAGCTCCTTTGATAACTTCAAGGATGTGTGCCTAGAGCAACGGCGCTTCCAAACGCTTATGGAGTACTTTATGAACTTTGAGGCCTTTAACATAGACTTTATGGTGGCCTGCATGCAATTTATGAATATTGTAGTGCATTCCGTGGAAGATATGAACTATCGGGTTCATTTGCAATATGAGTTTACGGCGCTGGGTTTGGACAGATATTTGGAACGCATACGACTGACTGAGTCTGAAGAGCTCAAGGTGCAAATTTCCGCTTATTTGGATAATGTTTTTGATGTGGCTGCGCTAATGGAAGACTCCGAGACAAAGACATCTGCGCTAGAACGCGTACAAGAGCTGGAAGATCAGCTAGAGCGTGAGATAGATCGAAATTCAGAGGTTTTGTATAAGTTTGCCGAGCTGGAAACGGAAAATCTTACCCTAAAGGCAGAATGCGAGCAACTGTGCAGCATACGACAAAAATTGGAGGAAGAGTTGACGGTACTACAACGCATGCTGCAGCATAATGAGCAAGAGCTCAAGAAGCGCGATTCGCTGTTGCATAGCAAGAATCTGGAGCTACAAACGCTTTCACGTTCATTGCCGCGTTCAGCGTCCAGTGGCGATGGTGGTTTGGTAGCAAATGGTAGCCTGTTGACGGGCACGCCGTGTGTAACTGCAATACTGCCACCACCTCCGCCACCCTTGCCAGCAGTATCAGCTGCACCACCACCGCCTCCTCCGCCTGCGCCACCTGCACCACCGCCACCACCTATGATGCCTGGCGGCAGCTCATACAGTCCTAATGGCAGCCTGGCTCCAAATGTCCCCTCACCACCACATGCGCCCGGCATACTCAGCTCATTCCAGCCGCCGCCACCTCCCGTTGCTGGATTTATGCCAGCACCTGACGGTGCCATGACCATTAAACGTAAAGTGCCCACCAAGTATGTGCTGCCCACGCTAAACTGGATAGCGCTGAAACCCAATCAGGTTAGTTATAATTAAGTTGAGTTAAAAACTGTAAATAATTAAATACCGTTTTACAGGTACGTGGCACAATTTTCAATGAGCTGGATGATGAAAAGATCTTCAAGCAAATCGACTTTAATGAGTTTGAGGAACGCTTTAAAATTGGCATTGGCGCCATGCGTAATGGCACAAAAGGCAGCGAAGTGGACGGCACATTGCAATCCTATCCCAGCAAGCGTTTTAAAAAGCCCGATCAAGTTACTCTGCTGGAGCATACGAGGTTAAGAAATATTGGTAAGTAGTGGTGGTAACATGTTGCCGATTCGAGCACATTTAAACGATTTATTTTAAAACCCTTGCAGCAATCTCTCGCCGAAAGCTGGGCATGCCCATAGATGATGTTGTTGCAGCCATACACAGTTTGGATCTAAGAAAGCTTTCGTTAGAAAATGTTGAACTATTGCAAAAGATGTTACCCACAGATGCCGAAGTCAAGGTCTACAAAGAGTATATAATTGAGCGCAAAGATCAGAATCTGCTTAACGAGGAGGATAAATTTATGCTACAACTTTCAAGAGTCGAGCGAATATCTTCTAAGCTGGCTATCATGAACTATATGGGCAACTATGTGGACAGCATACATTCTATTGGTCCGGTGCGTAGCCTTTTATACAGTAGCTACTCCATATTACTTACACTTTTCTTATACAATTGCAGCAAGTGCAGGCCATCGCCAGCGCCTCCAATTCGCTGAAGCAGTCACGCAAGTTTAGAGCCGTGCTCGAGATTGTTTTGGCCTTTGGCAACTATTTAAACAGCAATAAGCGAGGTCCTGCCTATGGCTTTAAATTACAATCGCTGGACACGCTTATTGACACCAAGTCTACAGATAAGCGTTCCTCACTGCTGCACTACATTGTGGCCACCATACGCACTAAATTTCCCGAGCTGCTTACTTTCGAATGTGAGCTTTATGGCACAGACAAAGCAGCATCAGTGGCGCTTGAAAATGTTGTAGCCGATGTGCAGGAGCTGGACAAGGGCATGGAACTAGTGCGTAAAGAAGCTGAACTGCGTGTTAAGGGCACGCAAACGCACATATTGAAAGACTTTTTAAACAACAGTGAGGATAAGTTGAAGAAAATAAAAAGCGATTTGCGATTTGCGCAGGATGCGTTTAAGGAGTGTGTGGAGTACTTTGGTGAATCCTCGCGAAATGCCGACGCGGCTGCCTTCTTTGCGCTAATTGTGCGTTTTACGCGTGCTTTCAAGGTAACTAGACTGGAACTGGAACTATGTGGAAACATTTGAATATTGTCCATACTTACAGCAACACGATCAGGAGAACGAGCAGCGTCGTCGCCTTGAGCAGGCTGCAGCATTGGCTGCCTCAAAGAAACAAAGCGATCAAGTATTGTTGCGCAATAAAGTCAACCAAAAGAAACAACAGGTAAGTGGATGTCAAGGCAAATCCTAGCAAAAATTACATATCCCAACTTTGTGTAACATTGTGATGCAATTTGTGATTTATGCAGCAAATACAAAGATTGCTTGACTTTGGCCAGTAGCCTAACTACTCTAGCACTATGGACTTGCCTTGTGCCATATCCATAGAATATTGACTAAGCTAAGCGCACGTTCTGGTTGTTGTTTTTGTTGTTTTCTTTGGGTGCTACCTTGCACTATTCCCACAAGAACCACCAACCACCTTAAAACCTGTTAAAACACTCATGGGGGCAACTAAGTAGGTCAGCTTCATAAACCCAAAACCACTGCAAGCCACAGCCCCAACAAACTCATAAGACTTCATCCAAGTGCTGCTCAGTTGGATAGGGGGCGGCATTTGACGGTGTTGTTTGTCATAATCCTAGCGTAAGTGGTTTGTGTATAAATACTTATATATGACTAACAAAGACTGAACTTAGCTATAGACTAATCCCAGTGTATAAACTAACAACTGCTAGACTAACTAGAGATGAGCGATTATTTTAAAAACTTTTTAAAATTTATATACATAAAGTTGTACATACTGTCTTATATCATTTGAAATTAGATGATAATTGAAGAAGGCGCTAGGACGCAAGCTGCTTAATCAGTCAGTGACTTTATAAATTTCCCGCGTTGAAACTTTGAATGCAATGCTGTTCCTGTCAATGGCTCCGTCACTGGGATTGTGTTTGGCAAGCATTGAAAAAAGTGGAGATTATCTTTCATGTAAAAAACTCATAATCAAAGTCAAGGAGAGCCTATGGCGTCATGAATTTGAATGCTTAAAAGTTGATAACTGAGTTACGCTGTGGTTGTAACAGCTCAAATGAAGCCGAATGTTTAAGTCGCTCGAAAGAAGCCGTCACATCTAAATGAAATCCTTGGAATGCTACTAGAGGATCGAAAAGTAGACACCAACTTTTATATGTATTTGGACACTCGCTATGTACAAAATTTAATGAATTGATCTACGAATTGTGTCCTCAAGCGACAATGTGAATAAAGCAGAAATAACAAAAACAAATTCCTAGTTTGTGAGCTTATTTATTGGAAGGAATAAACAATCTGAAGAAACGTTGAACTAACGTGTTGATTTAAAAAGTCACTGACTTACAAAACAGCCCTCGCAATCGCCATGAAAGTTGCACGTTTTTTTGTTTGGACAATAATTTTAAAACTTGGGTTACGGGTTGTGACTTTTACCGACTGCTTACTTTAATAACGTTAATATATATCGCATAAGTTTTATACATATATTTACTAACTACAGTAGCTCATCTCTAGTTGCTCCACTAATCCCAGCACCCTTAATTATGCATTGTCTTTTACACCCCAATACTTTATTTAAAATGCCAAAGAATTTGCTGCTGGTGACGGTTTTCTTTTAATTCTAACCTTTTTCTTTTCTACCTTTTTCCCACTCCAACCAAACAACTCCTATGTGCTGCAAACAGTTGCCTACATCTTGCGCGCTCTCCTTACAGGATGCCGTCATCAATGAGCTAAAGAGCAAAACGCATTCGGTGCGCGAAAAGAAATTGCTGCAGCAGGACGAAGTATACAATGGTGCATTGGAGGACATACTGCTGGGACTGAAAAGTGAGCCCTATAGACGTGCAGATGCCGTGCGCCGTTCACAGCGCCGCAGGATTGACAATAATCGCTTGTCGCGCACGCTGGAGGAAATGGATTGTTAGGCGTCGTATGTGGCATAAAGCAAAGTTTGAAAATCAAAATTATATATAAAAAAAAAGAATAAAAAATACTGCCATATGTGATTGGGCGATTAGATTGTTTTGGACATGGTACATTCCCCACACAGCAGCTGCTCTAGAAAACAACTAATTCGAATATTGTTTAGTTTTATGTGCGAATGTTGTTTACAACATGGTTGCTTAAGCTCTCGAATACGAAATCGAACTTTTTATTTCGTTTATCAACTGTGAATCTCATTTATTGGAGCCTTTTTCGCCAAAATTTTTGTTTCGCGTTTTCAATATATTTTTTTTATTGAACATTAGGTTGAATTTTTTTTAAAAAATGTATTTATAAAATTGCAATTGTTAATAATTATTTAAATTTGATTGTGTACATATATTAAAAAAAATACATAAAGCAAAACATATGTAATATTTTATTTAAATTTAAGCTTAAATTGAAAATATTTGCATCTGAGATGGGAAAAAAAAACATTTTAAATATTTTTTACTACTTTTAAATTATGATTGTAATTATTTACATAAATTAAGTTTTATGCTTTAGCTTGTACATTATTATTTAATTAAGTTGATTTTATATTTTTTGTAAATTGCTTTTCGCACAAATTGTTAGCAAAAGAAATTATATACACGCAAATATTAAACATGAAAGTGAAAAAAATATATTTAAAAGGAAATAAACTATGAATCGCTGCTATTAAATTGCCAAATATTGCAAAACGCAAAACAATTTTATACAACTAACATTTTTAGACAGTTTTTTACTAAAATTTAAAACTAATAAAACCATTTTATACAATTTTACGTAGAATTTTATACAAATATTAAACGCAAACTTTTTACTAACAAGCCACGAACTTGAGGAAGACTGATAAGGAGCAGTTATATATAAAATAGTTAATCCAGCAAATAACTACTTAGATATATATATATGCAATTGAATATGAAAAGCTTTTGTAATAATCTTTTTCGAACACGTTTAGTGTCTTTATAAAAAAATAAATCTTACGAATTTAGTTGAACTATCTACACATAGTTTATTAAATAATACTATATAAATATATGTAGTACTAGTGCCATTGGTATAAACAATATGGTTCTTATGCATATCCTTTCGCATTGTTTTTCTAATTTGCCAAATAATAAAAAAAAAATATAAATCGTTTACAATTATATAGCACACTGCATTGTTAGTTTTTAAAATTGTGTTATTTAATTTGTTAAGTAAATAGAACAGCAAAGGCGCATACGCTGTATGGAAGAAGAAAATTGCTGCATTTTACATTTATACACACACACAAAAACATAAACATAAAATATACCATAATAAACATTTAAAAATATTTTAAATAAACAATTATTAATCCAAAAGATACTTTGCAGTTTGTATTTTGTTTGGGCGCGCAACAGTGCTACCCATAACATTTGCTTGAATCTATTGGCAACACTGCTAGAGCAAGCGCAACAGCTGACTGAGCAATCACTAAAAACAGTAAACAGTTGGCTGTATGGTAGAAAAAATTGCTGCATTTTACATTTATACATACACACGCAAACATAAAATATACCATTTAAAAATATTAAATAAAAACAATCCAAAACGAACTTGCAGTTTCTTTTTTTTTTTTTGGGCGCGTAAGTTTAAAAAAATCAACAGCTGTTTTAGTGTGCGCGTTGCCAACCTACTACCAAAACAGTGCTGCCCATAACATAAGCTAAAACAGTTGGCAGCACTGCTAATGCGAGTGCAACAGCTGACTTTGACCAATCAGTTCTTATGTTCTTACATTAGTTTAAATATGTTTGAGAACGCGAGCGCTCGTTAATTTATGTACTCGAATATTTGCGCATAGTGCACAGTATTTGGCAAAGATGTTCAAACGCACTTTTAAAGTGGTTTATCGGCCGATTAGAAATAATTTTGTGCTGCTGCCGGAGCAGTACTATGGAGTCATTTCGACCTATGTAAGTTGTGGTACAAAAGTCCAAAGTTGATAAGCAGTTCAAACTATTTGAAATGACTGTAATCCGATGCTGCTTTAGGATACGGGCTGCCTTAGTTTGCAATATGATTCACGGGTACACTATGCCTCTTGGGCGCCAAATGCTGGCGGTGTGAAAGACTCGGAAATTGGCATCAATGCCAGGGTCGCTAAGGAGATCGGTAAGTTACTTAACATGTGGCCACATATTTGTTGCCAAAACTGCACTATGTGGTAATACTTATTGACATACATATATATGTACTATATATATGCTTTAATATCGTTGCTCACTTGGCATTTCTTGCCCTAGGTCTGCATGAAAATGACTTGGTCAAATGCGCACTCATCGCTGACGTCCTCATATTGCGCAGCGTTTTCGTTACGCCCGTCTCGGCCAAAGATTGGGAGATCATTGTAAGTTGTATGTGTGCACAGCTAAATTTAGCTTTCGTTTTTGTATCGAAAAGATTTGCGTTTGTGCGGGCGTAGATTCCGCGCGTTTCTGTTTATTTACATGCACATGTTGTTATTTTAGTTCTTACTATTTAGCCGGCATTGCCATTGACCCCTAATAGTGCTATTTAAAAAATTTAAATCCATTCATTCATTGCAGGAGCTTAGCAGTGAGAAAATCTCAAATAGCGTGCTAGAACAAACGCGTATTGTGAACTCATCGCAAATTTTGCTTGTTTGGATTAACAAGTCTATGCAAGTGGCGTTGACAGTGGGTAAATTTGTTGCCTTGTTAACAGCACTAGTTGCAGCAATATTAAATATGCATTTTTTTAATTCGCAGATCGACTGAAGCCACATCTTACCTATGGACGCCTTGATCACAACACCAAACTCATCGTAGAACCCAATCTTTACAAGGATCTAACTAATGGCAATGATCAGCATGAAAGCACCAAGCTCTTGCGCAGCAAAACAAGCGCACAAATTTCTAACGAAACTGCCACGCCCAATGCTCTGTCGCATTCTAGCACTTTAAGCAGTGTTAAGGCTCCCGAGCAGCTTAATTCTGTGGCACGCAATAAGCGGCAGGATCATATGAAACGTTTGAAAAAGGATTTGAGACGTGAAAATACACGCAGCTACGAATTTAGAGTGCTTAGTGGACTTTGGCAGCAGCATGCCCAAGAGTCGGATGTCTATATAACACCCACGCATTTGCCGGAGTTTATGGATTTGGAACAATTCTATTGCCTGCGCACTGCTGGCGAAAAAGAACATTACGTGCGTGTGCATTTAGTTAGTGACAACGAACTGCCAGCTACAATACATCCATCAATTGAGATAAATGCTAATCTTATGAAATTGCTGGGTATAAAGCAGCTGGAGCGTGTAGTGCTACGGCCCAAGACTACGGTTGTTAACTTTATTGAGAAACTAGAGTTGTTTGCGCACAAAAAGACGCACTTCAAGATCATAGAAAATGCATTTAAGCGTTATATCATTGAAAAAACCAAGACAAGGCCTGTACTGTTCAATCAGGAAGAGGTTGTGCGACTAGAGGATGATTTACTGGTTACTGTAGGCATACTGCCCGAACACTTTCGTTATTGCGTAGTGGATGCGCAATTCTTAAAGGAGTCCAAAATCTATGCCGCCGACTTGGTGAGACCCGTCAATGATATAATCAAAGAGCAGCCCACCGCTTTGTCGCCACTCGCTGTGAAGGATCTCATATGTCTGCCAGAGTACGACAAAATTGTTGATCAAATTGTTACCGAGCTGCGCATGAATCTGTGCCTCAACTCGCAAAACTCGGTTTTGCGGCAATGTAATATCTTGCTCACAGGCGGCACTGGCACGGGCAAAACTGTGTTAGTAGAGCGTATACTTGATCAACTCTCCCAAAAACCGGACTACTGCTACTTCGACATATTTTACTGCTCGCGAAGCAAAGGACGCAAGGCTGAATCCATACAAAAGGATCTACGTAATATGTTTACTAGCTGCCTACAACATGCGCCCTCAGTTGTGGTGCTCGAAAACCTAGATGTGTTGGCACATGCTGCTGGTGAACAGACCAGCCAGGATGGCGAGTACTACAATCGTATTGCGGACACAGTGCATCAGCTAATCATGCAGTATACCAGCAGCAACGCCATTGCTGTGATAGCTACCGTTAATGAGTTGCAATCGCTGAACAAACGCCTTAGTGCTCCACGAGGCCGACATGTCTTTCAAACTATTGCACGTCTGCCTAGCCTGGAGCGCGCAGATCGTGAGATAATACTGCGAGAGCTATGTAGCCACATCGCTTCACAGCAGCTTGATTATGTAAAGTTCTCCAACTTGACCGAAGGCTATAGAAAGTGCGACTTGGTGCAATTTGTGGAACGTGCAATATTCTACGCCTATCGCGTAGATAAGACGCAACCAGTGCTTAAAAATGAGCAACTGATTGACTCTTTGGTGCATACGAACTCATATTGCTTGCAAGGTATTGAGAGCAATCAAAAAACTGGCGCAGAAACTGAGTCCAGCGATGAAATGAGTGTTGAGGAAGTGCCTGGCTTAGAGAAAGTCGTTGATGTGCTGGAGGAGGTGCTAATGTGGCCATCAAGGGTAAGCATATGCTAGTTATTCTATTATTCATATTACTTATAAATTTTTTTGTATTTTCTAGTATCCCACAATATTTAACAATTCGCCGCTGCGCAATCAGGCCGGCGTATTACTCTACGGTCCACCTGGCACAGGCAAAACTTTTCTTGTATCAAAACTGGCCAGCTCTTGGAATTTGCGCATAATTTCGGTCAAAGGACCCAAACTTTTGGCCAAGTATATTGGCCAGAGCGAGGAGAATGTACGCAATTTATTTAATCGAGCTCGAAGCGCCAAGCCTTGCGTGCTCTTCTTTGATGAGTTTGATAGCTTGGCGCCCAAGCGTGGTCATGACTCTACTGGAGTGACCGATCGTGTAGTAAATCAGCTGTTGACCGAGCTTGATGGTGTCGAGGGCTTACAAGGCGTTACGGTTATAGCTGCCACATCTCGTCCGGAGCTTTTAGATCCGGCATTGCTGCGTTCGGGACGCCTAGATCGACTAGTAGAATGTCCACTGCCTGATGAGCTGGCGCGTGTGCGCATCTTTGAGGCACTTAGCTCAACGCTTAACTTGAGCGAGTGTGTGGACTTTGAGTGGTTTGGCGGTAAAACTCAAAACTATACCGGCGCCGATATGCAAAGTATTCTGACCTCGGCGAACATGGCAGCCGTTAAGGAAGTCTTGGCTGAGTTTGGACACGAGGTAAGTCGAAAATTGTAACTTCTTTACACTTCAATTACTATACCGGATGTTGCTCAATTCTTTGTAAAGCCCTTAACATTAAAAAAACGTGTTTGGCCTTTTTTTTTTGTTTTAAAATAGTTCCCACCAACTGCAGTTGCATTCTGGGACTGTATTGTAAAGTTATAAATATAGTTTACTATTTTTAAGAATTCCAAAGGCTTGGTACGTGCCTAGCATTTTCAGATCGTCTGTGGAAAAAGGATCAGGTTGCCAAAACTGTCGGTTAAAATTTTAATTATTAAAAGCAATATAGCCGAGAGTTCACGACTACGGGATGCTCTTTTTATTATTACGTTTTCAACTTCGTTTAAGTATATATTGCGGATTTCTTGTGAGTATATAAAAGTAGTGTAGCCGAGAGTTTATGACTACAGGACGCTCTTTTATTATTTAGTTTTTAACGTCGTTTAAGGATACATTGTAAAATTCTTGTGAGTATATGAAAGTATATACAAATTTCTGCTATAGTTTATTTAGTATTTTAATTTCTATTGACAAGTTAGTGGTTAGTTGGTGTCTCTTGATTTTGAATTCTATATTTATACTCTGTACCGTATGGTACAAAGGGTATATTAAGTTTGTGCAAGCCGAAAATGTATGTCACATACAGAAGGAATCGTCGGAGACACCCCAAAGTTACCTAAAATATGATTAGGGTGACTAGAGAAGTCGATATACCCATGTCCGTCTGTCCGTCCGTCTGTCCGTTTGAACGCCTAGATCTCAGAGATGGTAGAGCTAGAGTAACCAAACTTTCATATTTGATCCCATATTATTCCATAGGAGACAAGTTTATTTTATTGTTTTGATATCGGGGATAAATTATATAGCTCCCATATGGGTGTCTGAGACGACCTCGACAAAAAAAAAAATTTTAGATGGATAATTCGTTTTTCATGAAGATATCGTAACCAAATTTGGTACTCAAAAGTTTATTATAGTTGCCAAGCACTGTACCAAATTTAATCAAAATCGGTTGACTGTATCATATAGCTCCCATAGGACCGATCGGCCAAATTAACTTTTTTAAAGCAAAATTAGCTATATTTCGTTTTTTAACAAAGATATCGTAACCAAATTTGGCGTTTGTAAAGAGCACTTCTTAGAGCAATTAAGCAATGTGCCAAATTTGAACAAAATCGGGTGACTATATCATATAGCTCCCACAGGGCCGATCTTCCAAAAAATCGATGTTTGAACAAAATTTGTTGTTTCGTTTGTTTGTTAAGATATTGGGACCAAAGGTATTCGTAAGTTTTTTATAGTTCCTGTTTGTGAAGATATTCGAACTAAATTCCGCATTCAGATATTTTTTAAGGTATTAAGCACTGTATCAAATTTGATCGAAATCGGTTGACTATGCTCACTGTGCTCCCATTTTTTTGCTTAAAAATTCTTGTTTTTATTTTTTGTGAAGGAACCGGATCTTATTGCAAGCTAGTGGTACAGGGTATCCCAAAGTCGTCTGCGCCCGACTTTACGTACGAAATTTTTTTTTTAATATTATCTATGGTTTTACTAATGTGATCCGAGAAAAGAAGATTTTTATCGACGTAAACTTCCAAATAGAGCCTATTCATACCAATTTCAACCTCTTCTCCCTCTCGTTGGGTCTGGTCATGGACTAACAAAGAGAAAGGAGTATGAAATTTAGGAAACCGAATCCGAAAAAAATAATTTTTTCGTTTCGTTTTCCGGAACCCTTCCGATAACGTCAAAGTAGGGGTATTATTTAAAGAAAAAGTATACAAATTTAGTTAGCCTAGCCCTATGTCTTCTGCGTGTCAGGTTTATAACCCATTCCTAGCTAGCTGAAGCTACTTTTTATACTCTACAGCTAAGGATGTGCAGGCATTAATAGGCGATGCGGGCAGCTAGTAACTACCCAACATATGTGCGCATAATCAACTGCAGTACGCCATAAGTAGATAGATATATAGCCCTAGATGCTCATACATATAAGTCACGTAACGGATATTTCCTTATTGAAATGCTATAATCGCGCATGCTCACGTACTCAATAACTAAGAGAGGACAGCCACGAAGACAATGGAAACTATAATATGGTGTAGTTGCTATGATTTTTGTTGTTGTTGTTGTAGTACCTTGGCTGCGCATAAATTAAGCCGCCGAGCAAACACAAACCAAAGCGGGTCCAAACAACCTGATAATACAAAATGCAAGCGAGTAAACCTAAACCCAAGGAACGAACGTTGTCCGTAGGTTCCATGCACATCGGCAAAAGGCAAACATGCTTAGAATATGCTCAAAAAAAAAACATACAACATAATAACAACAATTGCAATACCAATATTATGCGGGAGTTCGGCACCTTGCCACATGGTCGGTGTCATCAACTACAGGTAGGGCCCGCTTTATATGCTGCATGTGTGCGTGTGTGTCTTGGGTTTTGTGATTTGCTGCTTAGAGCTACTCCAAGAAATAATATCGAAAACAACTACCATATAGTATCTAGCTACTTATACCATTTTTTTTTGCTCAATTGCTGCACGCGTCCATTTTGTCCAGAATGTTGAGAGCGCCGTCGACGTCGCCGTTGTCGTTGTAGCCAAAGTTTTCGATCGATCGTTACTTTTAGTTGTGTGCGCACATTCAAGCAAAACGGTTGGTTGGTTTTCTTGGTTTCTCGGAAGTTGCCTAAAATAAGAGTACACTTGAACCTCAAACTCTTGCTTCCGCTCTCTCGCGAAATAAAAAAAAAGGAAATAAAAATTGGCAACCAAGCGGAAATGCACAAAAGCCAAAAAACTGGAGGCGCCTCCGTTTAGTGTGTCTCTGCCGCAAAAGATTGACATCAACATTAAACAACAACAACGTTGACAGTTTCTTAAGACAAAGAACTTGATTTCTTTTAAAAATAAATGCACTGACAAGGAGCAGCGACAAAATTAAAAAATCACAAATTAAGAACATAAAATATTATCCATAAAAAGCAACAAAATCGGTCAGCATAAATAAAACTGGAATAATCTGCCTAATAAAGCTTTGTGGCAATATAAGCTTAGCAGCGGCTAAGCCAAAATATTGCCAACTTAATATAAAATTATAATAAATAACTATCGTTTATAAATTAATAAAACTGAGGTGTGTGTGTTTGCGTTATAAACGCTTTTGGCAAGCCAATTTCCAATTATATTGAATGATTGACATACGAATTGATGAAAAGTTTCATAAAAAATACAAAAACGTCAAACATGTGTGTGGCAACAACAAAAAAAAAAAAAAGGAAACGAATACATTAAAAGTCACGACGCGTGTGCATATGCGAGGGTTGCCTTTAATATTTCCGGCCTTATAGAGAAAGAGAGCAATTATTAATTAGCATTGAGATAATTTCGAAACACTTTCTTGCAATCAAGAGTTGTTTAGAGCTTTTTGCAGCTTTCCTCTTTTTGTCTGATCAAAATTCAGGATTTGTTCTTGGCGAAGATTTTTCCCTTTAAAGTGTTTATTCATTTTCACAAATTGTTCCAAATTTACCTGGTGAGACACCAAAATCCCCCGTGGATTCGCCACTGTTCCTAATTAATACTTGATTAAACGAACTGTTGAGCGTTGCTGACAACCCTTTTTCCAACTTTACCGGGTGGGACCCCAAAAGCCCGCCGTGGATCCGCCACTTCTTAATTAATGCTTGATAGTTCAGAACTGCAGCTTATAAAGAAGTTGACCCAGTCTATTTAACGAAAAACTTATTAAAAGATAACTTCAAAACTCGCCATGGTGTATACTTTATGGCCCATACATGCGTCACTGTTGCGTTTCATCAATTTTTAAGTATTAGCTTAAATGCTACGCTTGAATGGAATAGTTGCCATATTTTTTTTCATTTGCTCTCATTTTGGAACACCTATAAGCTCTAATGCATAGGGTAAAATAATAAAATAGACAACATTGTTCTCATGCATACGAAGATATAAAAACTTTTTGCGATTTTTGTGATGCAAAAGTGTCAATAATGTTACAAAAAAATAAACTTTGAAATATATCGCTCTTGATACTTAAGACCATTAAGCTAGCCAGACCATACTGTCCCCATACTGTTTTGTTCGCAACCAGTTTTTCTGATTTTTTCCACTGCATCTAGTAGCCATCATGGATAGGGAAATACGGAGTATTATCTGCGCCTTAACCAAAGTTGAGCATCTGCACAAAAAGATTTTTATTAATTCTTCTGTATCCACTTAGAATCTATGATTGGTTCTACGTCGTTTGGTAGCCAAGAATCGAAATCGTCTTTGAATGACTTTATATGCTGATATTCGCTTTGATCGTGCAACATTAATAGAGTCTATGTCTAGTAGACGTTGCGGAGTTTATTTCTTGGTAAAATCTTAAGTGGCGATGTTCTCGAACCTATATCACACAGATTAGTTTTTGACAATCTCTATCATTCTTTCTCATATATTTCAAAAATTATGTCAGCATTACTAAGAACAATCGTAAACTTTGCTAGTATTTACTAGTTGCATGAAATCTGTCAAGAATCTTATGCCAGAATCATGTGACCCCTTAAGTGGTGGATGGGGCCATAGCCCCGCTGGCGCCTCTTTAAATCCGGCCCTGGTATTGATCCATAATTTGCCAAGGCCGAAGGCAATTCGGCTGCATTTTCCATAAATCAATAAGCGCTTTTTCGTTTGTGGCTACGAATCGTCTCGATCATTAGATCTTGCAATATTGAAAATAGGCTGGTTCTACTGAGTCTTAAATGTGCTCTAAGGTAATTTTATATCACATGAGACTTCTTTCTATAGTAGTTTTCTAAAAGGCCATGTAGCGACGTTTTGCTGCAATCAGATATCGTCTAGGTAGGTCTCGAGTAGCAGAATTTTCTTGTGGCTTAAATACGACTTTTACGGAATTTCATCTGCAGGATTGACGGCCAAAAGTAAAATCTTTGTTACATTATAGGTACAACGTTTGCATAATTTGTTTTGTAACATTCCTTTTCGTATTCAAATCTTATGTTTCTCACGATTTGCATTTTTAAATATAAACGTTTTCTTAAAAGAGAATTTTTTGAATACTTTAATATCATTAAACCTTTCGATGGTACATAGTTGTAAATCAAATCTGGTCACACTGACAAATAGCCAAGGTAGCAAATATAAGAGGCAACCCTCGTAAGAACAACAATAAATACTTTATAAAAACAACAATTGTCACATGTACAAATAGCTATTTTTGGTCATTTACTTTGATTTTTTGTATGTTCTTGACACAACTTCGATTTAAGCTGCCTATATTTATAATTTCAATTTAAATCTGGCGGATTTTTATCGATAACTATCTCATATAAATACATATTTGCACAATTATGCACAAATGCTTGCATAACTGGCACAGCTATGTAGATAGATTGTTTGTCTTCAAGTATGCATAATGATAAGTTGGTTTCTGGTAACAGGTATTTGATAGAAGCAGAGAATGGAATTGAAAGGTTAATCGATTGCAATTGCGATTGCGGCGATAGTTGATACTGCAGCAGACGTCAGTCATTGAAGGATAGATTTGTTTGAAAAATATTTTTAATTTTTTTGTCGAAGTTATAAAATATATATATATATATATATATAATATCGTTTATATATATATATATATATATATATATATATATATATATATATATATATATATATATATAAACGATATTTTTTCATTTTCTTATTATTAATTTTTCATTGAAAAGGGTTACAAAGTTTTTCTTTATTTGGTATATGTGCCTCAAAACACCACAAGATAAACCTACTACTCAACGATAGCCCAGTCAGGTCAAACAGAACGGAGCAATATTCCATACAATTTGCGAAACATCATCATTTTGTTGTTTAGGCGCATCATCTTTTACTTCCTATTATAGTCTACGATAGCTTAATGCTTATAAGTTCTGAGGAATCTATCGGTATAAACTGTCGGTCTCACCTATAACATATGCTACTCAAGGGAAAATTATACGCATACTTAGCGGTGCATATAATTGTATATAAATATGTATGTATTTGTGTTACCTGTCGGCCATCGCAATTTGGACTGAGACCGCGTCAAGTTGAGATTCAAGTGATTTAGGCGACAACAACAATTTTAACTCATTAAATAAACAGCGCACATAATTTGTTAGGTTTTATTTATATACTCTGTATCTTAAGATAGGCGGGTATATTAGGCTTGAGCAAAGGGATGTAACATAGAGAGACTCCTCAAGTTGTGTTATGTATGTTGAATACGAAAAAAACTTATATAAGCAAGTCCATGAAACCATCCATTTATTACTTTATATGAACTCCTGTCTTGTATATTATGGTAAAAGGTGCTTTTTTTAAGCGCGTACGGATTTCAAACCTAAATAAAACACAGAAAAATTAATGTAACTATGCCAAATATAGTTTTATTAGATAGATAATTTCTTATTACTTAATCTTTATAAAAGATCTCTGGGGAAGTTACGAAGCGTATCCTGTCTTTTTCATTTTGACCACACTTTCGAGCATTTGGGGCCGTAATTCAGTAATGACACGTTCAATGTTGGTTTCCAAGTCGGCAATTCTTGCTGGCTTGTCTGCATATTTCAATAACTTGACATGCCTCCAAATTAAATATTTTAAAGGGGTCAAACCACACAACCGCGGCGGCCATTTGGTGGGTCCATTTCTTGAAATAACATTCTCACCGAATGGAGCTTTCAGTAATGCAATGGTTGCGGTCAGGTTAATTTGAAATCAAATATAATATTTATTGAATGTCGCTCTGTTGCGAATCGATAAATTTGGATTTTCCTCTAAACTGGCCACTACAACCGCAATATTTTCTTCGGACCTTGCTTTTCTGGTTCTAATTGGTGGTCAGACGTCGTAGAATGCCAAATAAGTTCGAACATGATCAAGAACACGTCGAATAGCGTATTCTGATTATTCGATGACGATTATTCGAACTCTATAAGTAACTACAACAAAACACTGATTTCGATTAAAAATGTCAAAGATTTGAAGGCGTTGCCATTATGTAAATCTTTCTATGATGAATTGTTAGTCCTGACTGAATAAAATAACATTGTCATATCATCCCTTGCGGAAATCTGGACCCTATTAAAAAAACACATTTTATAAGAGCAAGCATAACCAAAATTAAGATTTGGACTCTCTGTAAGTGTTGGCAAATTTTTTGGGATCTCATAAGATGACATAAGGCAAGGGAAACAAAACTTCTTCAAGATATTTTTTGTTTTCTAAAGTGAGTCAAATTTTTATAAATGATACTTGAGGTACTTGAAATATAAGACCATAAAGGTCAGAGTTTAAAACGACTCTGTATGGTAGCTGAGTTGACTTTAAATCTTATTGTCGCATCGAGCTCCAATTTCTCAAGTCAAGACAAATTTTACTTCACTTTTTGTATATTTTATTTCAAATATTGCAATTTCGAGCTGAGTTGGTATAGTCCCTATAACAGATAATCGTTGCTTCGAGTCACTAACAAGACAAATTTTTCTTTGTACCCTTGCACAAAGTTGCCTTAAAATTTTACGGTACAGAGTATCTCAGAGTTGGCCGCTCCCAACTTTATATTTATACATATTTTTTTTAGATTTCAAACGACGATCCAAAACAACAACAACAAATGTATTTAAGCCCACTTTTTTCAGCCAAGCTAAAACGTATGGCAGTAAAATACTATTAACAATTAAACAACAAAAAAATAACTGAAAAATATTCGCAGTAAAAAATGAATGTTTACGGTAGCAAACAAAAAAATTTGAATAATTAAAGTGAATACATGTGCCTTGATGTGTGTGCCTGAGAGTGAGTTAAAGCAACATCTGTGAGGAGCACTTGGTGAAGCAATACTTACTCTGTCAACAAGAAGAACTTATTTGAGATGCACTTAATGACAGTGCAAAAACTGCAACGGCAACAGCTTTTGGCCATTTGTTGCCTTTGGTTTAGCTGCTGCATTGGCATCGGTTTGATGCAGGTGAGCGGAAGTATCGTGGATGGATGGGATGCCAGCGCCAAGGTCTACAGAATCAACGTTGGAGCTGCAACGACAAAGGCAACAAATGTGACTGTGCTGCGTCATGTGGACGAGGGCTGGGATATTACATTGAAGTGTCAGCAACAGCCTGCACGCTGGTATTACCAGAATGCCTTGTTGGCCAGCGATAATACGTTACGTCTGAGCCGTGCCCAGCCAAGCCAAAGCGGCAACTATGCCTGTAAATATGGCAAAACTGGTTGGGCCAATGTCAGCTTACTGATAGGTTTTGAACGCACTGGTGGCGACATAGCAGACATGAGCAAAATGGAGAACAGTGAAGAGAACATAAGATTGCGCGCAGCTGAAGATCAGATAGACGCTACCACTTACTACAAAGTGGCCAACGATACAACACCTGCGGCGCCAAAAATACGCGGCATAAAGCTGCAGCATCCAAGCATAGCAGTGGGCGATAATGCCAAGTTTGAATGCCAGCTGGAGGAGTCAGCAAAAAAACCGAAAATAACATGGCTCTATTACAGCGGCGTACAAAGCATAGAAGAGTTGACGATGCGACTGTATAGTGCGCCAAATCCACAGGAGCTGGATGAGAATATTCTCAAGCTGGTCACAACAAAGGACAAACCGCAGATGCTAGGACTGGGAAATGTGCAATTAGAGGATGCGGGCTGGTATATATGCCTGGCCGAAAATAGCGAAGGACGTAGTGTGGCTAGTGTCTTTTTGGAAGTATCCACAACGACAACTTCTACATCAACGAGTTCCACGACTACAACGACAACAACAACAACGACAACACCCATGCCAACAACAACAACTGCGCGCAAGCTGGATGACGAGGGTGAACCGACGAACATTGCAAAAAGTGCACCAAAGTTTAAAACCCTATTGGATAAAAATCATCATATACTCTCCGGAGCACGTCTGGCGCTTAGGTGTCCTGCCGAAGCAAACCCGACTCCCAGCATTACTTGGACACGTAATGGACATGCTGTAGAACGGCGTTTTGGCAAACCATCAATGCAGAAATATGGTCTTTTCATGGATGACGCCATAACAGATGACTCGGGTACATATACCTGCACCGTCTGCAACTATCTCGGTTGCATACACTTCGATTTTGATGTCAAAGTGTTTGATCGCGTACGTGCTCGGCCCATCATAAGCGATAAGTTTCCACAAAATCAAACAGTGCTGGTCAATACCAATGTCACCATTGAGTGCCGTGCATTCTCCGATAATGAGCCATCTTTTCGTTGGATACGCGTTATTGAGCGCAACTTGTCCATAGCTCATACACAGGATGAAAAAAATGTGACCCTTATTGCCTTGCCCATCGTTGACAAGTATCATCCGGAGCTTCTACATTTAACAAACGTTACGCATGCTCAGGAAGGCTGGTATACATGTGTAGCCAGCAATGGCTTTGGTGAGTCCAAGGCCAGCGCGTATCTGCGCGTTGTAGATCGACTGCATTATCCGGAAATTTATGCCTTACTACGCTCGCATCCTATTGGCATAACCGTAGCGGCAGTCGCCATTTTAGCGCTGTTCCTACTTGGCAGTGTCTTCGTTGTGTATATACTACGTCGCATGCGACGGGAAAAGCTACGCATTGAGACAGTGCATCAATGGTCTAAAAAAATTATCATCTATAGGCCACCCAGTGTGGAGGGTAACTCATGTGGTAACGGAGATCTGCAAATGCCCATAATTAAAATTGAAAAACAGCGCACTACATTCTCGACCACATCGGGCAATGCGGATCCTAACCAGGCCTTTAACGAGTACGAATTTCCCTTGGACTCGCATTGGGAAATACCACGTCAGCAGCTGACACTGGGCTCTATACTAGGCGAGGGTGCTTTTGGACGTGTGGTTATGGCCAAGGCGAATGATTTACCTCGCAGCACAGCAGCCAGTACCGCTGGTAGCATTGTGGCCGTCAAAATGGTTAAGGAGGAGCATACAGATGCGGATATGGCCAGCCTGGTGCGTGAAATGGAGGTCATGAAAATGATAGGCAAACATATAAACATTATTAATCTGTTGGGTTGCTGCAGTCAGGGCGGTCCACTGTGGGTTATCGTGGAGTTCGCACCACATGGCAATCTTAAAGACTTTCTGAAACAGAACCGACCTGGAGGTCGTCAGCGTCGTAGCGAGAGTGATGGCTATCTGGATGATAAGTCAACACAACTGCAGCTGGGCGAGAAAGAGCTGACCATGTTTGCTTTTCAGATTGCACGAGGCATGGAGTATCTGGCATCCCGACGTGTAAGTAGCTTTGCTATAGCCCTTAATATTTTTTTATAATTGTTTTTTTTTTCCAGTGCATACATCGCGATTTGGCTGCACGCAATGTGCTGGTCAGCGACGGCTACGTCATGAAGATTGCCGACTTTGGACTGGCACGCGATATTCAGGACACAGACTACTATCGTAAGAATACCAACGGTCGGCTGCCTATTAAATGGATGGCACCTGAGTCACTGCAGGAAAAGTTCTATGACTCACAGAGTGACGTCTGGAGTTATGGCGTGCTGCTATGGGAGATCATGACCTATGGCGAGCAGCCCTATAGTAGTCCACAAATAATGTCTGCTGAAGAGCTCTACAGTTATCTGATCACGGGTCAGCGCATGGAAAAGCCAGCTCACTGCTCTCTCAATATTTATATTGTAATGCGACAGTGTTGGCACTTTGAAGCCTGTGCGAGACCAACTTTTGCTGAGCTGGTGGAAAGCTTGGATGGAATACTACAGCAGGCCAGCAATAATCCCAACGATGCTTACTTGGATCTCTCAATGCCCATGCTTGAGACACCACCGTCTTCGTGCGATGAGGATGACGCACATTCCGATTGTGAAATATTTCGAGACATGTTACCGCATAGATATCAATATACTTATAAGTTTAATTAGTTTATAGTGGCTTTAACAAAGAATTTCCGAAAGCAACAAAATATAATCACAATTTATACAAAAGTAAACATTAACCATTAACTTTTGCTTTCATGATAGAAACTACCAAAGAAAATCTTAGTGAAGCAAAAGCATCTGGTTGAGTCCTTCCAAACAACACGGCCATCACTAAGCTCCAGCGATGTAGCCAAATATCAGAGAACGTAAGTGTTCCATGAAGTAATATTTATGACATACAATAATATGTTTTTTTTCAGATATGCACGCTTTACGAACAAGGAAAAGAGCTCCAGGGAGTTTGTGGCCAAGCGCGCTACCTTGGCGTAGTCCGCCTCTTAAAAGACTAAACTAGGCTAGACTTTTTAAAGTTTATTTTTTTTTTAGAGTTCTTTCAGCTTTTATATTTTTGAACAATTTTGTTGAGGCAATAAATGCAATTTTTACCTAAGCTACTCTCGGTCAAGACTCTATCAAAGACAACCCAGTCAGCTGATAAGACCAAGAGGTCAGTCGTATCAAAACAAGCCATTTGTTTATAAAGAGATCGCTCGTTTTGTTTTCCAAAACAGTCGAAATGCTACATTTAGCTTTAGTGCTTAGCCTTAGTCTTGCCGCTTGCTGTGCTGCAGCAGGCCCTATTGGTTGGAGTGCGCGTCATCCTTGGTGGTATTATGAGCCAAGTGAGAGTACAAATGCAGTACGCATTACAGCTCAGCAGCACTCCTGGCAACTGCGACAGCGCTTTCTATTAGATGTACTGCTTCAGGTGCATAAACCGCTGCTGCAGCGCGAACTGGTCAATTTGGGCAGCGAACTGAACAAGGACTCCAGCTACTATCAAGAGGTAAGCAAATAAATAAATTGTTTAGGGTGCTCCTATCTAACATTTCGTTATTATTTTACAGGGTAGTGCAACACTGCTGGAAAACTTCATGGGGCGCGTAGAACAAGGCTACATGCTGGGTGCATATAGCATCTACAATCAACTGGCCACAGATCTGCCACAACAACTCTTGGGCGTCTATCGCTTCTTTTCGCTAGCTAAGAATTGGACAGTGTTTCAGCAGAATGTTTGCTATGCGCGCAATCATTTTAATGCGGTGCTCTTTGTTAATGCTTTGCAATTGGCTTTGCCCAAGCGTCAGGATACCCAAGATTTAATATTGCCTGCCATGCACGAAGTGTTGCCACAATTGTTTTATGATGTAAAGGTTATGAAAACGGTGCAACGCGTCAATTGGCAGGAGTTGGATCCTACTGTGAGTCGTAAGACCGGTTGGCGGGAGTTTTTGCGAAGCTTTGTGCGCCCCAGAAGTTACTGGCGTCCAGTAGAACCAGTCTCCAGTGATGAAATTGTAATACCAGTTGAGCAGGATAGCGGATTGGTAATGGATTTGAGTTTGAACAGCTACTGGAACAGATTGCTCAATACACAGCTGATAACGATGGCAGCAGCCGCAGAAGAAACTGCAGTGCCAGATGATAATAATGTAGTAGACGACACAGCTGAGGGACCAAACTGGAATATAGGCAAACGTTTTAGACGACAAGATAATGTAATTATCGAAGGCGATCGTATGATGGCTTTTCGTGGTGCTAACGATGAACTGGCCTTTCGCCGACAACTCATGGAAGAGCGCAAGAGTGCAGCGCGTAGCAAACGTTGGATAGGGACTACACTGCAAAGCTCGAGCAGCGGGTTAGCCTTTTTGCAGCACTTACAGCAGCTCGCAGCAAGGTTGCAACTAGAGAATTTGGTCAGAGGAAATACCAAGGACGATTTGCCACAATTGTTAACAACAGGAGGAGTGCCGTATAAGCTGGAACCTGTGGACTCCAATGTTATAGTAGAGATACTTAAAAAATCTTTAAAAGAATTTAAAGACGAAATCAAAACTCAGCTGCAACAACAGCAACTAACTGCGGAAAGTCCCAAGGCAATGAATCTTATTGGAGAGCTGCTGCAGTTACGCTACTATCAGATGCATAAAGAGCTTAGTAAAGGTTTTAATGAGGTCACTGAGCAGCCAACATTGCTAAGCACGGCCACTAGTAGTCTTAAGGAACCTATTTATAAAGCAATGCTCTTGGAGGTGATGCAAATAGTTAATGACTATGAACACAAAGTTCCGGTGCAAACAGCAGCTAATGCAGATGAGCTTATATTGGCGCAAGTTGTAGTTGGACCATTACAAACCTACGATGAGTTACTTGACACGGATCTCATCAATCTCATGGATCAGCAGCTTTTGGTCACGCGTGGCAACTATTTGCAATTACTTCAAAGGCGTTTAGTAGCGCGTCAGTTACGGTTGAACCACAAACCCTTTAATATAAGCTATGAGCTGCAGGCTAATAAGTCGACCCAAGTTTTGATACAAAGCTTTCTAATACTACCCGAGACAAAGCAGCCAGCGAAAAAAATTCTCTTGGATAGCTTTGTGCAGCAACTTACAGCTGGTCTAAATATATTTGAGCGGAGCTCACTCGATATAAATTGGACTAGTAGAGATGCAGCCACAATGAGTGAGCTGTACGAGGCAACATCACCAACAGATGAACCTGCTAGAGGCGCAGCTTGCGGCTGGCCTCATAGACTGCTATTACCGCGTGGCACCGAGGACGGACTGTCGCTTAAATTGTTGGTGTTGGTAACAGCAAGGCCAAAATTTTTGCATTCCAAAGATTCAAAAATATGGAATATTTGTGAAGGGAACCCTTTTGTAGGAGAATTCGAAACCAGCGCATTAGTTGATGTGGTAATCAAGCATAAAGCACGCATTTATTAAGCTATAGCTTGGCCTAAAACATTTATGACGCATTTACTTATATACAATGGTAAAAATATTTGTAAAGGTTGATTGATTTACTCGAAATCAAAAATGGCGTAATATTAAGGTAAGAGAGTTAAAAAAAAAGGTGTTCCCGAAGCGCTCTAATTTGTTAATGCTAATTAATAATACGAGGTGTGTTCAAAAAGTAAGGTGACTTAAAATTTCGCGGGCAACGTATTTTCGATTATCGATTTTTTTGTTTTGTTGTGTTGGTACACTCTTTACGAACATCTGTACCAAATTTCAAGTGAATGGCATTTTTTGTTTGGTTGTGAGAGGCGTAAAGGTTATAAGTGCTTTGCGTGCTCGGCGATTTTTTTCGGTCTTGGCTCTTTTGGCCGCTTCCATTGGGACGATTGGGCTTTGGTTTCGATATCATAACCATATACCCATGATTCGTCAACAGTTATGACCCTTTTGAGTAAATCTGGGTCGACGTTGACGTCATTCAACAGCTCTTGAGCGATGCTCATGCGACGGTTCTTTTGGTCAAAATTTAGCAATTTCGCCATAACGCCAAAATTTTTTGCCTGGCATTACGTCTGTTTTGCAGATGGACTTAACGCCAGAAACGATATCTGGCATTAAGTCTGGGTTGTCATTTTATAGTGCGCATGAAAAGATATCTGGCTTTAAGTACGTGTTAGAAACGGCCATAAGGACAAATATCGTTTCTGGCGTTAAGTCATGTCACCTATATTGATAGATGTTGCAGCTCAAGTTAGTCTAACATTCAAGCAAAAAGCTAATCGTAATCCTAAAAAAAATTGAAAAAGTCAAACAACCAAATAATTTTTTTTTGTTGGAACACTTCAAAATATATCCCATAATCAATTTGAACCTTCTATTTCTGCATAGGACTCCACAGGGCTCCCATTCTTTTTTCGTTCCTATCTTTTTTGAATTGTTTACATGCCTTCTGAAAAATAATGATGAGCGCCATTTTATTAATATGAAAGTTTATACTTATTTTTTACATTTATTTAGGTATTAGCTAAAGTAAAATTTTTAATATTTTGTATTTTTATTTTTTATTAAAATAAATTGAAACCCCTTAGAATAGCAAATTAAGCATGAAATATAAAATCCAATCGCAAAACCCGCTTCAGCAAATCAATATTTCTGGGATTATAGTTGTTTGTATACAGCTGTGATATCTAACGTACCACAAGACAACTAATTTTTACTTGATGCTGCTTATAATTCACAACTTATTCAAGCTGGAGTTGCACCATATTGCGGCTTTGTGATTACTTATAAGTTATTATTTTTTTATTTACTTAAGTTTTTGGGTATTTATTTTCTTCCATTGCTTAACTTTGTTTAACAGAGCTGTAATTGTAATTTTTTAAACTTGTTTGAGTGGCAAATAGAAAAAACTTGGCCCCGAATTTAATCTTGGCTTGTTCATACGCCTTCGTATCTTGCATTAAGGCGTCGTTCAAAAGATGATATAGACCGCGTTTCAGCTTGACCAGTTTCGCCTTCTGTTCCCGCAAAAAGCGTTTTTCATCCGTGTAGTTTCTCAACAGGCAACAATAATAGGTACAATATAAATACCTCAAAATCCTCTGCGCGCTTCTTTTGAGGTCATCATGGGCTTCTTACTTAGTTTCCAACTTGCCCAGCTTAACAGGTGCTCGTTAAGTAGCTCAATATTATTTAGAGAACCCTCAATGCGCTTTATTTTATCCGAAATTACGTTCAGCGCACTGTGTGGCTGAGCTATGTCATTCTCTAAATCAATCTTGGTTTTTTTTTTTTTTTTTTTTGGAAGTTTGTAATCCTTGGCACGACTGTCCAAGCTCACCAAAACAATAGAACTTAAATACCTCAAAATATACAACCAACAAATATTCTAAACATTTTAACTACAATTAATGCAAAAAAAGATTGTACATTAATACAAAAAAGTTTATAAATGTTGCCAAAAGCCTAAATTAGGCTAAATTGTAGCTTGTTCCAATTCGCATACATTTTTAATTTTTGACGTGACAACGTCTTAAATTAGGTTTGTATGGGAGGCACCATTGAAAAAATCTAACGATAACCATAACGATAAGTCTAGCGATAAATAATCGTAACGATAAGTGGCATTAAGTGGCATAAGTTGGCAGCACCAAACTGGCACTGCTCAAAGCGGTGGCTATTTTTAGTTTTGAGTGAGCGCAACTGAATAACTATTTTATTTTTGGTTTGCGCTCTGCTCTTATCTATAAACGAACCAGCGACTTTTTGTGAATCGCAGCAACAAGCAACGCACAGCGTCAGCCGCACCGCTTAGCGCTCAGCACCAAACCGACACTGCTCACAGCGGTGGCTATTTTTAGGTTTGAGTGAGCGCAACTGATTAACCCCAGCGGCGCATAGCCTCTGCGGTCTGCCGAAATACTGCATTACCTCCGCAGAAAACGTAATTGATTACAAGCGCTGCGTTTCGTTTGAGGGATTGTAAGCGGAGGCAAATAGAAAAGCAGTGATCTGCCAAAAATCTGCATTACAACTGCGGAAAAAGTAATGCACAAATAGAAACTCGCACTGCGCTACCTAAGCAACACAAAATTTTGTTATTTTGTTTGCATGCTAACAAGCATAGTTCGGCCTTTCTTCTGTCAAACCATTCGTTTATACCTTTTTATTTATTAATCTACTGCCGAGAAAATGTTATTTTATTAAGAGATACGAAAACGTAAAGTCTGACAACTCGTTTCATAATTTCATGAAATATACGTATAATCTTGATTGCGTATCAAACGTTTCTAAGTCAACTACGTTAAAAGAAACAACCATCGACTTGACTTTCGCAAGACACATTACAGCAGAAACACTTCCTTTCATTTCCTATTTCTCCTATCATCGTCCTATCCTCAACAAAATCACTCAAATAGGAATTATTATTGTGCAATTTAATAATATTCATATCAATAAATATTCTACCGAGAAAAAGACGTTGTCACGTAAAATCTTCGCCCGTAAAACCGACTTTTTTATTTGCTTAAACAAATTTTACACAAAAAACTATCTTTTTTTACTTGTGTTAATAAAATTTCATTGTACATATTAAATTTGACGCTCTTTTTGATTTTAGCGAGTGTAAGGTAACTCGGTAATTAGGCGGTCATATCGCCAGAGTTTTTTGGCTGGCGTTACGTCCGTTTTGCAGAGTCCGTGTTAGAAACGGTCATGAGGCCAAAACATCGTTTCTGGCGTTAAGCCATGTCTCCTTCCAAACCGCCGTTTCGGCAGACCTGCGGTTTTAAAGGACATTTCGGACGAAGCTTCCTCCTTGAGATACCATTGTACTTTAATTTTGCAGATGTTTCGGAATTTTTTTTTTTTTATTTTCTTTATTTATATTGTTACTATTCAAATGAAAGTTGGAACTTTTTTTATTTATTTAGTTAATTTAATCGAACTAAAAAAATTTGTGGATTTAAAAAAATTAAGACCCTTTGGACCCTTATAATAATAATATTTAATAAGTTACTAATTTTAACCACTAACCCTAAGGTTTATAAGCCTTGAGTCTTCGTTAATACGCCTTGGCATCGAGATAAGACTCTGTTTGAGTAAAATAGCATTAAAATTAGTCACAATATCCAAATTTACGACCTTTTCTAAAGAACTTGTTTAACAATATTCCCCTTCGATAGGGTTGAAGTTACTACCAGAAATTTGTTTTTAAAAAAATGGTGGGATGAATGGATAAAGGCCTTGTCTTGTTGAAAAAACACATTATCTATGTATCTAACATATATACGCGGTGTGTTAAAAAAGTGGTGCAAAAGCCAATTTTTGTTCTTCCACAAATCGGGCGTCTCTGGCGGATTGCGTCGCGCAAATTGCGCATAACTTGCAGGTAATATTCATTATTGACCGTTCTACCCTGTGGCAAGAACTCATGATGCACCACGCCCCTGCAATCGAAGAAAACTGTAAGCAAAACATTCACATTCGACCGAGCTTGGCGCGCTTTTTTCGGTCTTGGTTCGTGCGGCAGCTTTCGTTGAGATGATTGAGCTTTGGTTTCAATGTCATAACCATAAACTCACGATTCGTCACCAGTTATGACACTCTGGAGCAAATTTGGGTCGTCGCGGACAGAGTCCAACATCTCATTAGCAATGTTCATGCGATGCAGTTTTTTAATTTTTTTAAAACATTTTTAATACCCTGTTCCTATAGGTACAAAGGGTTTACTAGTTTTTGAAATGTATGTAATGGGCAAAATACCGTCTGTATGAACACCTAGATTTTGGAGTCAATATGAGCTAGAGATACTAAGCCTTATAAAGTTGGTTAAATCATGTCATTATATTCCGCCGCAGTAGATTTTTACGTTCTTTAGCCACATTAAACTGATTCATATTCTTAGAAGGAATATGACAGACTGCTTTTTTTTCGAGGAAAAAGGTACAGAGTTTAACACTGTTGGCCAACGCCTCGACTGACTATATTACATTTTTATAATATATATACTGTATACAAACAGTTTTTAACTGATCCATTTATTTTTATATTTTTGGGGCAACACAATATGTAAATGGTATATCCACAACTGTAGGAATTTCAAACATTTTTTCCTTTTTTCCACACAGGCAGTAAAAAGTCAAATACTCTAGTAATCAAATTAAATAGGAGGTGTCCTTGCTGTGATACCATTTTCTCTATATCCTTGGAGGCTTTTATAAGATTTTTATAATTTTTGCAGTGCACCAGCGTTCTTGATGTTAATGCAAAAACTCTCCTTCGAGGGATCATGCCAAGTTTTCGAATATGCTTCTGTTTTGGCAAAACTTAATGTCTTTAGCTAAGATTTAGGTACATTATTATTTTTTTGTTATTAAAATAGTATCCCTGTGAAAGCTTCATTTAAAAATCCAAATGCAATTTTTATGCTCTAGGTGATAAATATAAATATGGAAACTAATGACCACTTCGCTTGTTTTGACATTGACACGTACCACTTTTTTAATTAAAAACTAATTCTAATCATTTTAAATGTTTTTATTAAACATGGAATACAAATTTAAATGCTGATTGTTTCAAATAATTCTGTTTCAAAATTTATCAACTTAAACCACTTTTCAAAACTATTAAGTGCTAATGTATGTAAACTGTTGCTAATTATGCATTCGACACATATGCAACTTAGATACATAAAGCACTATATATATTTATTTCTGTATATGTATATACAAACACAGTCACGGGACAAAGGCACAAGTTGGGAACTTCAAATCAAATAAAATGATAGGCAAATAGCAGGCACAAAACTTGAAAACGAAACGGTTTATTATGTGACAACAAAAAGGCATAATAGTAAAATTAAATGTGTCTATTATGCCAGAGAAATACAATGCACACATAAAACCACACAGCCATGAACCCACAAGCCCATCCTGCGTACTCTCTTCTCCAAGGCATGGCCATAATACAATCAGACATTGACACACACACAGCAACACACATACAGAGACACATGTGACGAAACATTTTACAGACACAAGAAACGTTTAAGGAAGGATGTTGCTTAGACAAGGACCACAGCCGGGAAAGGCGGAACACTCCAAGCAGCAGCATACGCATAAAAACAAATGCACAACACACACACACACACATACATACCCATACCCATACTCATAGTTGTTACCGCCTTACAATTGCGAGCAAAAAAAAAAAGAAAATGAAATCAACTTCAAGGCGCCGTCAACGTGGCACAGTGGTTCAAATTGTCGATTTTGCTATTAAAAAATTAAAGAATGCTAATTTCTAATTTTGATTCAATAATTATTAGGCACGTAGCCAGATGGACTATGCATCTGAAATTTTAATATAATTTCTATGCTGTTGAAAAGGGTGCTGTATAGAAGGAGTCTCCGGAGACACCCCAAAGTTACCTAAAATATGATTCAGGGTGAATAGAGAAGTCGATATACCCATGTCCGTCTGTCTGTATGTCTGTTTGTCTGTCTGTCTGTCTGTCTGTCTGTCTGTCTGTCCGTCTGTCCGTTTGAACGCCTAGATCTCAGACGAATCGGTAAGAGCTAGATTAATCAGACTTTCACATTAGATCCCATATTATTCCATAGGAGACATGTTTATTTTATTTTGTTTGATATCAGGGATAAATTATATAGCTCCCATAGGGGTGTTTCAGACGACCTCGAAAAAAATAAAAGTTTTAGATGAATAACTCGTTTGTTTGAAGATATCGTATAAAAAATTTGGCATTCGAAGTTTTTTATAGCACTGTAGCAAATTTAATCAAAATCGGTTGACTATATCTATATAGCTCCCATAGGAACGATCGGTCATAAAAAAGGTTTGCTTAAAAATTCTTCTATTTTTGGTTTTTTATGAAGGAACCTGATTTTATTGTAAGCTAGTGGTACAGGGTATCCCAAAGTCGTCCGCGCCCGACTTTATTTACGCCATTGCTTTTTTACTTAGCCAAGTTTTGACAGATCCTCAATATTACTCCTCAGCAAAACTTTCAAATTATAAAAATGTATTATAAAAAGCATACGGTTGGCTCTAGCAGAACACTTGCAAAATTTAAATGGAAAATTTTTATACCCTGTACCGTATGGTATCAAGGGTATATTAAGTTTGTGCAAGCCGAAAATGTATGTAACACATAGAAGGAGACGTCGGAGACATCCCAAAGTTACCTAAAATATGATCAGGGTGAATAGAGAAGTCGATATACCCATGTCCGTCTGTCCGTCTGTCCGTCCGTGTGAACGCCTAGATCTCAGAGATGGTAAGAGCTAGAGTTACCAAACTTTCACATTAGATCCCATATTATTCCATAGGAGGCAAGTTTATTTTATTTTTTTGATATCGGGGTTAAATTATATAGCTCCCATAGGTGTGTTTGAGACGACCTCGACAAAAAAAATAAGTTTTAGATGAATAATTCGTTTGTTTATGAAGATATCGTAACCAAATTTGGTATTCGAAAGTTTTTTATAGTTCCCAATCACTGTACCAAATTTGATCAAAATCGGTTGACTATATCATATAGCTCCCATAGGACCGATCGGCCAAAATAACTTTTTTAAAGAAAAGTTCGCTATATTTCGTTTTTTAATAAAGATATCGTAACCAGATTTGGCGTTTGGAAATTTTTTAGACCACTTAAGCAATGTGCCAAATTTGAACAAAATCGGTTGACTATATCATATAGCTCCCATAGGTCCGATCTTCCAAAAAATCGATTTTTTAACAAAATTTGTTGTGTTTCGTTTGTTTGTTAAGATATTGAGACCAAATTTGACATTCCTAAGTTTTTTATAGTTCCTAAGCACTATACTAAATTTAATTCAAATCGGTTGACTAGTTCATATAGCTCCCATAGGACCAATCGGTCAAAAAACACGTTTTTTATACAAAATTCGATGTGTTTCGTTTGTTTGTAAAGATATTTGAACTAAATTCGGCATTCAGATCTTTTTTAAGGTATTTAAGAACTGTGTCAAATTTTATTGAAATCGGTTGACTATATCATATAGCTCCCATAGGACCGATCGGCCAAAATAACTTTTTTAAAGAAAAATTCGCTATATTTCGTTTTTTAATAAAGATATCGTAACCAGATTTGACGTTTGGAAATTTTTTAGACCACTTAAGCAATGTGCCAAATTTGATCGAAATCGGTTGACTATATCATATAGTTCCCATAGGGACGATCTTCCAAAAAATCGATTTTTGTTCAAAATTTGTTGTGTTTCGTTTGTTTGTTAAGATATTGGGACCAAATTTGGTATTCGTAAGTTTTTTATAGTTCCTAAGCACTGTACGAAATTTAATCCAAATCGGTTGACTAGATCATATAGCTTCCATAGGACCAATCGGTCCAAAAACGCGTTTTTTATACAAAATTCAATGTGTTTCGTTTGTTTGTAAAGATATTTGAACTAAATTCGGCATTCAGATCTTTTTTAAGGTATTTAAGAACTGTATCAAATTTTATTGAAATCGGTTGACTATATCATATAGCTCGGTCAAAAAAAAAATTGTTGCTTAAAAATTCTTCTGTTTTTGGTTTTTTGTAAAGAAAGCGGACTTTATTACATGCTAGTGGTACAGGGTATCCTAAAGTCGTCCGCGCCCGACTTTACGTCCGCCATTTTTAGTAATGAGGTGGTTAAATTGTTGGAAAAAAATAATACAAATTGCAGAATATAAATTTACAGCAATCCAAGACAATTTTTTTATTAATTATTAACTTTTTTCAAAATTATGTTATTCTTTAAGCTGAAGGAGAATTCTTTTACAAATATTTCGAGTTTAAGATCATTTAAATTTACTACGCTCTTTAAATTTGGCGTTTAAAATCGCTGTAGGTTAAACACCAAAAAATATCGAATTGGTTGTTGGCTTGTAAGATCGCGTGATTTAAAGCATATTAAATATATTCTCTCAAGCAATTGAAGATCAACATAACTCGTTCCAATTATTTGGGACACTCTTGAAAAAACACTATGTAGTGAATTATTTTATCCTATTAAGATAGTATTGTAACCTTTTGAACGTCAAAAAGCATAATCTAGATTTTCCTTTTTATATATCTAAAGGATCCGAGCCAGACCTAACCCTGTTTAGTGAATGATTTTATCTCAATAAGGTAGTAAGTTTTTAGTCTTCAAGAAGCATATTTTTCAAAAATTAGTTAATTTGCAGCTTATTACTTGATTTAAATGGAGTTTTTAGGAAAAAAACATAGATTTTAGGGATTCGATGTAATTGCATATGATGGGTTTTCGTTAGTTAAGTTTGAATTTTATATGCTTCTCTTAGTTTGATTCTCATAGCTATGCTCTTTTAGTCGTATCCTTGTCAATCAACAACAGTGCTGTGTAGAAATTGGGGAAATTTTCAAGATATCTGTTAAAAATGCAATACTTCGGGCAGTATAATAGAAAAGTGACTGTATACTATAGGGTTATGTGTTAAACTAAATGTTCCACCTTCTGTAAAACTCATTTGGCTCAAGCGGGAACGCACTTTTTGTTCGTTTATAAATGCAAGAAAAACACAGAAAAGAGAAAAGAAAGGGTCCGGGGGATGCTAAAGACCCATGTGCACGAAATTTCCATAGGTCCCAGGTCGAAAGAAAAAATAAACTTTACTATCCAAAACAACAGTAAGACATTAGATTTGAAAAAAATAACCATTTCGTTACTTAAACTAAATTCACTTAGTTCGCGCATTTCAACCACTGTGCGTTGGTTCGTTCAGTTCGGCTTGGTTTTGTAGCGGGCTGGTCTGTTCTGCTCCGGGTAGGGCTGAGGCCGGGCGTGTTTGTTGCCAGATAAGCGCAATAATATGCACGTATTTTATGGCCCCTGCTAACCGCTGCTCCCACTCACCAAACAGAAATTGTAAGAATGCGAAAATTTAAATGCGAATTGTTTTCAGTTTTCACTTGACAGTTTTCAGTTTTTCTACTGTTTGTGCTGCTTGCCAAACGTTTTGCCTAATTGACTTTGGAGCGCACTTTGTGGGCGGAGGACGGCTTTGTCGTCATCAACGAGCAAGGACACAAAAATAGAAGCACAAATTGACATGGCCTACCCAACAGCCTGCCTAGCCGTAGTCATAACTTTTGCATACAAAATAAATGGCCCAAAAGAATAGACGATAATCAGCATTTCTTTGAAATCTTATTTCTTTTTTTCTTTTTTGTCTAATTTGTGTGGTTTATAAAGGGAAAAGTCAGCCAACCCTCAGCAGCTAATGAGAAAAAAAATTTGTTTGCATACTTTAAGGCTGCTTATTAATTTTTTATTGTTATGCGCAGGATTTTTAAGGCACGGCCTACAAAAAAAAAACCCTTTTTTTGCTGCGTTAGAAATCGTTAAAATTATGACCAAATATGCCAAATGCATAATTCCAAGTGCAATAAATGTGTGTGCCAACGTGGTGGTCATCATTGTTGGCCCGACAGCAGTTGTTCGTCGTTGTCGTCCAAGTTATTGCCTACGCCATCTTGATGATTTTGGTCTGTTGGGGCATTTGGGTATTGTATTTCATTTCCGTTTCATTATTATTTGCGGCTGTTGCCCGACTTCTTGTACACTTTTTTTTTTATCGCCTTCGTTGTTTGCCCTAGCTTTTTGCTACTGCTGCTCCGTGCGAAGGCGACAGCGAGCAGAACAACGTTGCCAACTTCCTGCTATCGTGCTAATTTCCGCTTCTTTATCTTGACACAATGGTGCGCATTAAAAGCGGGCAACAACCAAGCGCTGGCACTTGCCAGTGGCTCTGATGATGACGACAAAAGAAAACTTCATAACTAACAAGAATGAATGCTCTTGGCGCTGGTGGTGACTCCTTGGACTACTAGGTTTGGCTGTAAATGCAGCAGCAAGTGCAAAGTGCCAACGACAGCTGACCGCTGCTATGCTTTTATTTCCGCCCCATTTTGTTTTGTGTCTGTGTGGATGTGTGTGTGTGGAGGGGTCTTCCATGCTGCCATTGCCGCCGCCATATTAGCCGCCATTTTTGTTTTCGCATTGTCAACACATTGTCATTGGGCGCTTGGAGCAGTAGTCTTGCTTTTGGGGTTGGCTCTCTTTTTCTCTCTCCACACACACCCACACAATTGCATATTTGCATGTTGTTTTCTTTTAAATATTGATAAATGTTTCTGTTTGCGGCTGCTGACTTGAAAAACAGTTGTTGTTGGTGTGAGGGGCTGCGCCATTAAACGCGATTAACCGTTTGAATTATGTGGCAAAGCCAAATTTTATTGCCCAAAAATGCTAACTGAATATTATTTGCCATTTGAAAGCCAGCCAGCCAGTCGGCCAAGTAAGTCTACTACATGCACAAAATGGAAGCCTAACAAAGCGACCAGCGAACAAATGGCGTCATTATTAAAATAAATTTCGTGGGAGTGTATACCCACACATATACATACATATACATATAATATACATATCTATATATAGATGTATGCGTAGGGCGCTGAGTCAAATTGATAATGCAAAGCGACCGTAATTGGGCGTCGTAGCTGGGGGTAAGCGGGGAGTGACCAAAATATATACAAAAAGACACTAGATAAGAGAGCGTAATTTTAATTATGCCGAATTTTGAATGCACTTAAAGAGCTTAAGCAATTTTAATTATGATTTTTGAACCATTGGATTGAGATTACAAAGCATGTTGAAGATTTAAAATCAAATAGAGTAAGAAAGGGTGTAGCAGTGATAGGGGTTTGTGGATGAAAATGTTTCGTACTAATTAGATTATTTGATTCTTTTCCCGAGATTATGAGAGGACGACATTTGTCGCATCACTCATAAGCTAAGCCATATGCAAGCCAAAATGAACGATCTCGAGATCCTGGCCAGCAAAGCTGGACTTTCGATAAACGCATTCAAGACCAAACCACACCAGCCAAGGTAGCATAACCATCTGCGGGAACACTATTTACTTTGTAGATAGTTTCTCATACCTTGGCACCACAATTTCCACCAGTGGTGGGGTGGATGAGGATATAGAGAATCGTCTAAGCAAAGCGCGATCAGCGATTCGACGCTTATTCCGCATATGGAGAAACCAGCAAATTAGCAGAAGAACAAAGCTGAGGATTTTCAATGCGAGCGTCATGTCCATCTTGTTGTACGGCATCGAAACGTGGATGGCCCCGCAGAGAATGATGTCGAAACTGCAGTCATTCCTCAATAAGTGCCTAATGATCATATGCGGGATATTCTGGCCCAACGGAATATCAAACGCGGAACTATGGCAGTGAAGTTCCTATCTGTAACCAGATAAGGACACGCAAGTGGAGTTGGATTGGCCATGCACTGAGAAAGGACCGAAGCAGCATCGTCGGGATGGCCTTAGAATGGAATCCACAAGGACGCAGATGAGTGGAAAGGCCAAAGGCAACATGGCGTCGAACAACACTCAACGAATTGTCCCAAAGCTACATCAGCTGGGGCACAACAAAGAAAACTGCGCCAAACAGAGTCCGGTGGAAGGGTCTTGTTGAAACTCAGCTCCCTGGAGGAGTAATAAATAAAAAAAAAAATAAAAAATTTAGAGGATCGATCGTAATCGCAGAAAATATCGATGTCGTGGATAAAATGATAAAGCAAGATCGTCATGCAAGGGACCTTAACCAAATTGCATATTGAAAATACCACGCTTGGTCACTCGACTGAAGGGAGGCGTACGTTAATGTTACGTAGTCAATAATATTCGGTGGGGAAATGTTTTTTTATTCTAGCTACCAGAAATCGTCTCATATATTAGACATATGTTGCAGTGCTTCTCCCTGTTACAGCTTTTGTCAAAAAAAATGTTATTTTTCAAATGGAAAAGACGCAAAAATTACACAAGCTAACATGGTTAGTTTTTTCCTACTTTTGGGGCCATGCACAGGGTGCAAAAAATGTTTGTGGGCTGTCTCATTTATATAATATATCATTTAGTACCACTCTTACCCTTTCATTTTAGAGTTGAAGATATCAATTACGATCAATTAGAGATGAAGAGATCGCAAAGCTATGGCTATTCAAAACGTTCTCTGTGCGGGAACCACATAATGGTGTTTTATCGTATGAGCAACCTAGCAAAGTTATTACTTGAGGTCTTTACCAAAAACAATTAATGAGAACGAGCCGAGCATATAAAGAAAATCATGTCCATTACTACTCGGGACAAGACAAAATTATTCTCCAACTAGATCATGTGTATCCTCATGTTGCGGTGAGGATTAAAACACTTAATTGGGAAGTCCTATTTTATTCGCAGTATTCGCCAGACATTGTCTCTCCCAAATTAATATTTGTTTCGGTCCATAACACTTGGTTTGTGCTATCAATGAAATTGGATCGAAAGATGATTGAAGTAGTATTCGAGATGGTAAAAAGTTGTGGCTATTGGTGGAAAATGGACGTGAGTAACGACTAAGCAACAAATTTGTAATTTTGTATGCAAGAAGGCGAAAACTATTTAAGAATTCCAGAGGGTGAACCATCTGTTGGATTATTTGTTAATTGCATTTCATGCGTATATTTGGTAACAAAATTGGGCAAATGTATCAGCATATTTTACATTTGGGTTTCTGGGCTTTTTCGTCCTTACAGACAAAAAATTGAATTTTAGCATATAATCTTTATAAAGCAGGTGGAAAATTTGATAGCCAAATCATTTATAATAAAACCAAAAATTTTAGTTTGGGTTATTGTTTTCTCTTTTCTTCCAAAATTGAAAAAGTAGTCCAAATACATTTCAGGTAAAGAGAAATATTAAAATAAAACAGAAAAGATACGAAGTAATTTTTTCTCTTTTATTTTATAATTTCGTATATCTTTTTATAAAAACCAAGAATATAGTAATTGGTTGCATAGCTTTTTTTTTCAACAATCTTAGCAACTTATAGCGGCTGTACAAACTAAACTAATTCTTTCGAATTGAATACAAATTCAAAATCAGATACTAATAATACTACTAATAAGAAGTTTATATTAAAATTTTGATTTTTGGAACGCTTTTGCGGCTGCCGTCCCACTGGAATTATAAGTCCGTAACAACCAAACCAACGGACGGCCCACCCTATACATATACATAGTTTTGGAATTAAAATATATTTTTGAATTCTTAAACTCGAAGCTAAAATAATTCTTACGTTACTTTTATTATAGTAAGCGTCATTAAGAGTTACATTGTCAAACTTTAAGAATGCATTGCTTTAATGTAAGGATAGGACTCTTTGCAAGTGTATACGCAAATGAATTTTGACACTCATTTAAAAATTTTTGAGTACAAATCAGAAACAAAATTTGCGTCACTTGAATTTCAATGCAACCGCGAAAAATTATTGCCAATTGTTTGTGACCCCCACTGTTCAAAATGGTAACAACAAAAGGCCAGCAGCAATGGCAACCACAAAGCAGTTCGACCTGTCATGTTGCGCTCTTACCATAACTCCCATCCTGGTCTGCTCTAATGCAATTTTAGGCTAAACAGTCGCCAACAATTTTATATGAATTGCATCAATTGTGGTCCATTGTTGTCGCGTACTATGTGGAGGAACTGCGTCTCGTTGTTATGCCACTCAATGCAAATGTCAACCAAGCGCATGGTACACTGCTGGGCGTGGCAGGCAGTACGCCCAAACGCTTGACATGACTGTCGCCTTTTTATGCAGTTGCGGGGTGCACGCTGTAGGTTGTGGGGGGGTAATAAAATAATTGCAGCGCACGTGCCAAAAATATTCAAAAGGATTAAGCGTAGCGGGGTGCGGTTCACAATGCTTTGCTTTTGCTTTGCTTTGTCCAACTGATTGCATAAATTGTTATGGAATTCCAGGCCGTATTACTATTTGAGTGCTCCGGGGGTAGTAGGCCAGGCAAATGTCTTTTATTCTTTTTATGCTCGGCTTTTTGCCGCTTTTCTTTTTTTATTTTTTTATTTTCTTGAGCAGGAATTTGTTTTGATTTGCAACAAATTTACTGCGGCATTGTGTGTCCAAGTGTGTGTGTCTGTGTGCGTGTGAAACGTTTTATTGCTTTTTTGCTGGCCACTTGCCAGGGATTTGTTCCAGATGATAGTGAATAGATGGACTGGGCGGCGGCCAGGAGTTTAGCTGCCCCGCAGGGTTATCTTTGCTGCTGGTTTTGTTTATTTTGTTGTGGTGTGAATAGTAAATAAGCCCAGGCAAAACGTCAATGTGCTGCTTGCCACACTCAAATGGAACTCGGAGCGTACTCATAGATATCCGCCCTCTGCCGTCCGGTCTCTAATTGCACGCATTCAGGCGCAGTAAAAAGCAAAAACAAATTTGCTGCCTCATTAGTTCGAAAAATTTCATTTATTCGTAATGCAAAACATGCAAAAAATAAAGAAAATTTTTAAATGCAAATTGATGAAATGCATTGCCGCCATTTGCCACAGAATCAATCAACACACACATACACACTAAGCAAAGCTGCCCAACTAACCCACCAACCAATTGACAAGGACCAAACCAATCTATATTGCAAAATTAAATGCATTTGTGGAAGCATTACATTTTTTTTATGTGCATGGGTATTATTAGGTTTATACGAAATGAAATCGCCAATTTAAGAAGTTTGAAAGTTTTAATTGAAAACCTACTCAGATCGGGTTTCCGGATGTTGTTATTATAAACTAATAATAAGCAATAAGCTTAATTAAATAATCGTTAGTGAATTTTACTTCGGGAATTAACAAACAATAGTTTAGTGTAATAGGCCCAAATATGCATCATTTTCGATGTTCGTTCATGAACACGTAGATCAAGGGAGAGACACCAAATAAAAAGATTTTGAACATTTTATAATACTTGGCGCACTTGACATACTTTTTCCTTTTGATAGAAAAAATACTATGACTGCTACTGTGATTAATGGCCTGCACTTCTTAGGAAAAGTCCTTTTTTGAAGACCTGGGAAGTCAGGCAAATGTGCCTATAGCGTACGTTGCTCTTCTTATCGAATCCTCGAATTAGTTCCATACACAGAATGACAATGAAAGGCATGCACAGAACTTGTTCTTCCCCTCCCCCCTCTGCCATAAACTTCTCCTCTCTGTTCACTTAAATATGCAACACAATGGGCCGCAAGGCCTCCGGGTGATCTCGGCCTTGGTCCGAGCTGCCTACATAACCTAACCTAGCCTACTGCATACTATTCTGCACAAGATAAAAATACAGAACCTTCAAAAATGTGATCACAAGAGTACGAGCTTAATTGAGTTGCCACACAATAAAAAAGATTTAATCCAATATGAAAAATAAGATTTTGACGTCCGCGTCTCATAAAGCCCAAGCACCCTAATGATTTAAGATAACCTCAAAAAATTATTATTTTTTTTTCTAATTTATCGATTTGGAAATCCGAGCCCAAGGAGCCCGAGCATTCCATAAACTCTTTCATGATTTTTACGATATTTTTTCTAGGCCCCTGAAGTAATGTGATTTTTTTTTCTCGGATTCGGATTCAGCGGCCTTAGAGACCCAAAAACTGAAAACATTAAAAAAAAAACAAATTTTGTTAATAATATTTTTTTTTTGATTCTAAGGTAACGTCTGCACTCTCTGGTGTTTGGGTTTTTTCTGGTCTAAAATTCGGATTTAGCGGCATTAATACCCATGAGTATAGTCCTGTTGTATCAAAGTTCCTTACCTTAACAATATTTATTTACCTTAAAATTACAACCAAATTGATCAAATGGTGATGTGCTAGAGATATGTAAAGATACTACTTATTTTTGACCCAAATTTCAGAATTGATCAAGTATGCTCGAAGTTTAAAGTCAAGATGAAGCAAGATAGAGGAACTGATAAGAATACAAGAGTTTGTTCAAAGGAAATGCATTTTGTCATCAGAGTATATTTTTCTTCTTTCACAAAATCCCCTGTACAGCGGCAAGCTTTCTCCATTCGAATCTATTATTCGCCATCCTCAGCAATTCACCAATAGATCGTCCTCACTTTACCGTCTTTCTTCTTTCTGGGTTTGTAGCACTTATGAAATATAGATAACAGCTTGCGCGTAATGTGACCGCGCCATCTTAGCTGTCTTTCCTCCAGTTTATTGGTAAACGATGGTTGTTCAAGGTCGTCTCGTATTCTGTAATTTCCAACAAGATCTCGTCTCCTTTTATCGGCAATATGTCACAAACATTTAATTTCCACAGCGGCTCACTAAATAGAGCATAAGACCTGACAATTTGTAAAGCTTAGGGATCCAAATTACATTTCGAAAGTTAGAACCAAAATGTTAGGACTCATCTTTTAAACACCCTCCCTGCCATAGTAAATCTTAAGTATAGATTGCAATATTTTTATTGTGATACTCCATGGATAGAGATTACTTTGCATAATCGGAAGTGAATTAAGTCGACATTCTTTCTTCTTAGATTTAATTTCCTCTAGTGGGGCATAGTTTTTGAGTCTGGCAGGCACGACTATTGCATCAATTTGGGACTATAGAATCAATTTGAGGTATTATGAATGGAAGAATCAAAATTAATGTAGATTGTTTGGGGTGTAACGAAGCTAATTTTATGGTATTATGTAGGGAATAGTGCACCATTTAAATGGTTGCTTCAATTACAATTTATTTTGGCCAAAGAAATACATTTATGATCAAAATATTCAGCGCTCAAATTTCGAACTCCTGGTATACTCTATATATGTTAGAGTAACCTAGTGTAATTACAATACATATTATATTTGGAATATATAAAGTAAAGAGTCCGCTTTTGGTAAGAGCATAAGGCGGAAACAAATTTTTTCCATAATTGTCTGTCAAGAGCATTTCGATGGATTTCGCCCCAAAAACCAAATTGCGGATGCTCAGCGTGGATAGAGCGCAACCACGTGACTCGAGGAGGGCCAGGCCTGCGTGATCCTTGGGTATTCCACTAAAATGCCATTTTCGCAATGTCGATGTTGTCTTTCCCAAGTTTGTGCTCTATTCAATGACATTTCCTTTTTTTTTACCTCGAGTTCTATTGGAACATTTTCGGAAATGATGAGAGGTTTAGTGCTTGAAATTATTCGTGACCAGTATATTTTGAGTATACGTCGAAGTTTATTATTAATAAATACTTCTACGTCATTAAGCGTTTTTGATTAATTGTTATGTTAACACAATCGGATGTAGCCCCAAATTCGACCGCAAAAGAAGCCGAGCTGACTCTCTGGCGATATCCAATTCACTGGTTTCGCGCCGTTTCGATATTTTAAGGTCTTTCGCAATGTAGGTATCTATGTATTTTTACATCACTCCAATCCTCATTTGTTCGATGGTTCCAGAGCTTGTACTCACGCTCAAACTTTTCACCAGGCTTTGTCGCTGATAACTTTGGAAATTGGAAATCTATCAAAGACAACCTTAAGCAGATAAGAAAATCACAATTATCATGCTCACATAAACCTAGCATACTAACGATATCCATGTGCTGGCAACAAATTGATTTTGCTGACAGGAGCAGTAATTGAAAATATTTGTAAACTATTAGTTTAACAGGAACCGCAATGAATTTAAAGGCACATTCCGGATGGAATGGATGCCATGTTACCTGTGTCAGCATTTGGCGCATCCCTTCCTGCTACAACATTTCCGTAATCCCATGCTTAAAATACTAGTCGAAACTCGACTATTCGCTTTGCTGTTGGCTTTTAATCCTACTTCAAGAAATACGCTCACACACTTAATATGGCAACAAAAAATTGTTTACCCAGGGAATACTTCTTATCTAGCGATGGCCCAAGACCAAGACCATGTCAAAGAGTTTCGGTGTGGGGGTTTTGCTTACCATTTACAATGGGCACACAAAATACAACAAAAAAAGAAAAAACCTTATGAATGTATTTTTTTAATTCACACAAATTGAATAGACGACAACGATGACGACTACGACATTGACTATATGTAGACTATGGGGCTGCCACGTACACCTTTGCAAAAAATTTTGTTCTTGAATAGCTTGCAACCAATTGGCATTGCGTGCCACCAACCCGCCCAGCATCTTACCCAGACAAGGGCTTTTGTGTTTGAGCTCGGAAAAACTGCTACCACGCGTATATCACATTTCCGTTTGTTACAATTTTTTTGCTTTTTCCTATATATAGTATGTATATTATGTGCATGTGAATAGCAAGAAGTTTTCTGCTCAACTTGATAGCCACCCAAGCCCTAGCCGAGGACAATGTAAAGGAAAACAAGTGGTAGGTTGACAGTACTGAAAGCCGACTATTATATACTCTATAGTATTTTTTGACAGTATTAAGCTGATTTTAAGAATGATGTCTGAAAGCATTCAGAGTTTACTTTCGGTGAAGACTCTTCTAGATTAAAAAGATTTCAGTTTTGATCGGAAAGCTACGAGGGAAGAGTTGTGTAAAGTTTTTAAATTTTTACTTGCAAAGAGTGTAAGTAAACAGCTAGATTTTGGACGGACATGGCAACAGAGTAGGTTGGAAAGTGGGAGGTGGTCTTCTTCCGGATCCAAAAGTCTGACAGGTGGCACTTATTTTCTTGCTCTAGGGTGATAGTAACTACCGGCCAGTATTTTATCTTGATAGCCCTTCAGACTGACATTTTTCCTCGTGTATTTTAGTCAGGGCTGTAGAAAAAACATTCGGGCCCGCGTTGAAAGTGTACCGGCCCGTATATTAGATCTTTAGCTTATTACTTACTTATTAAGTTATTACTCCGGACCCGCGGGTGTATCCCTTTCCCCCTTCCGTCTCAATTTGTATACTTATAATTTTAATAAGTAATTTTTTTTAGAAGGTGGATGGGCAATTGAAATAGAATCACTCTGCAACTTGTCTGCACCTATAAGAAGTCTAAACCTTAAGCTTGGTTATGCTAACTTTTACTTTCCACTAGATCTAGGCGGTTATACAGACGCAAGGACGGGCAGAGGTGTTAAGAGGCTTACCCAAACAACGTGACTCTATTTTTACAGTTCATGAACCCCTCCCAACCGTAGTATATGCGAAGACTCCAGCCTTCATAGTTGCCACGTAGTCATTCGTAAGGCACAACAATTTGTGCAACCAATAAATAAGAAAAGTCCATTATTTCTGGAGCCGACTTTTATTGACTACGTGTCAAAAACATAGACCCCCCGCTCTGTCGAGTAGTTCAAGCATGGGTCACCAAGTTCGTCTACGGACCCTTACTTACTTAGGTGGCCTACAGCCGACCTCAAGATCTCTCGCCAGGAGCCTCTGCTTCTCGCGCATCTTATCCAATTTGTTACATCAAGTATTGACAGGTTCTCCTCCGCTGGGTCCTTTCATCGGAGTTGCTCTGTCCCTCTTCATCGCTTGTCGTTGACTCTTGATTCAAACACCTTTGTCGTTGGGGACTCGACGTCCTTACGAACGACACATCGCTGGACGATATCGAGGCCGCCGTAGAGTTAGTGTTGATAGTCGCTTGCAATACGGACGGGACTGAAGATTTTGCGAAGAATTTTTCTCTCGAACGTAATGAAGCAGCTATGAGATGTGTAAAAGTATCTTGAAGAGTGTAAGTTTTGTCGGCTAAGAGAGGCTTCCTTAGCCCAAGGTATCACCTATTCCAAGTGTGATCCTACGCTTAATCTTCAGACTTATATCTTATTACATATTGTCTATGTTACAAACGTTTACATAAACCTAATATACCCCTTACTCTATACTATATGGCATAAAAAAAGGAAAGGTTTATTGTGGGTATTGCCAAAGGCAGCATGCAGGGGTGGTGTTGGGAGTTAGGTGAAAAAAAGGGCTTGTTGATTTGAAGGCAGCTCACGCCTTTCTTTGGGTTGGCAATATTTTTCCACACGTCTACACAATGCTAAGATCTAGCAACTTGAGTTCCCATTGATTTGGCATAAAGCAATGCTTATATAGACGTAACATTCCTTTACCATTATAAGTTGCTGTATGCTAACTGCGCTTAATTTGCAAAGTTTTTGAAAAAAAAATCACGAAGCACAGATAACATTGCCACCCTACCACTAGCGGTAGATAGGGGGTAACTGCAAACTTGTTTTCTTAATAAATAAACTTTATATTCATAACTGAAAAAGTTTTTGCGGCGCCTCTTAAGCCAAACAAGAGTGCACACTGTACACCATGGCCGCTAATTTGCGTGCTAAAAGTTTTCGCATTGCGCTGAAAAGTATGCTATGAAACAACTGGGCGCGCCTTCAACTATGCGACGGCATTTCCGGTGCTCGGTTGCACATAAATTATGCGAGCATTTCCGCTTCAGTAGCAACTCTTGCCGCTATCTCTAGTCTCAGTACCAGCTCCAGTTCCAGTTGCAGTCTTCGGCTGAGTCGCTAATCACAAAAGTTTTGGCTTTAGCTACCTTCTTGACAGTCTTTTCAATTGCCACTCGAAGCGGCAAACACTCCAAAGTTGTCTGCTAAAAGGTTAAATAGTAGACTTTTCTGTCAGAAACTTTGAGCGCTGATTAAAAACAGCAATAAAATCATAATTATTTTTACATTAAGCTGCAGCTAATAGGCCATGTAATGAGCGGCACAAACTTGTTCTAATCAGTCTACCAATCCGTCAAAGTTTAATGCCAAGCTTACATTGAAGCACACTGTGACAAAGAGATTCATAGTTGCTGGTCCGTGTCAAATTTTTTTCATTGTAAAACTAGGAAGTTCCTCACATATACCTTACAATCTTCTTCATTTCAATAGCGTCTTCCGTGCCAGCTCGACTTTCAAATACTCTCTATATTGATAACCGCTCGAAGTAGCTTCCAATTAAGCAAAGTTTAACCGATAACCAGGGAACATCTTAAAATGGCATTGCTACCGTAATTCGGCCTGTTATTTGAAATAGTTTCTTTAATAGGATACATTTAGATTTTGGTTGAAATCTGAAGCTTTGCGGTGAATCTTCGCAAGAAACAATCGAAACTTTGTCATTTTCAAATTGTTCCATTCACGAAGTTATCCTAAAAGGTCCTATGACGCTTAATGGTTATTCAACAGAGAAAGTAGGCATGTAACTAAGTTGCTGTAAGATGTATTCATTCACGTAATTTATGGATGATCCCTAAGTGACATGTCCATTTACTGAACTGTGCCGGTGTGAAGTTCAATTGTGGCGTCCCGTGACGAAGTGTAAACACTGCATTAGTCTGTCAGCGGGACAAATAAGCAGGAAAAAATAAAGAGCGAACCACTCGAAGATAATGAAAATGCATTCAAGCGGTAAGTAACATCTACCCCATACTCGGGCAAGTTCAGGCCAGGAAGCAAAAAGGCAGACTGGTAACCAACCAAAGCCAGTGGCAGTGTGTTCATGGCATGAAAACAACAAGTGCGGAAATTTTCCCATTATATGACGTGCCACATTCTTTTCTATTAAAAAGCAAAAAGATAAAAATGGCAAGCAGCATCTAAAGAGGGAGTGGCAAGCTGGAAAAAATGCAAGTTTTGTAGCCTGCAGCAAAATGTCTGGTGTTCGTTGGTTGGCTGGCTGGCTCCATGACCCCCTGACTGGCTGGAGCTTGATGAAAACCCATTTTGAGTCCATAGGGTTCAATGTTGGCTGAGCTGGTAGCAACCAGCCAGTGCCAGAGCCGGTGCCAGTAACAAGGAGCAGCTTGACAACGGAAAGTGTGATTATATTTTCATTTTCAATTTGTTACGTCAATTAATTTGGCAATTGTCGCCTCGCTGCCTTCCAGCTTCCAGGTATGCTGCATCATGGCAGATATCCGGCCCTTGCTAGCGGTTAGTAAAAGCTGAGTTAGTATCCAGCTGAGTGCTCTGCCATGGATGACATGGTAAGACGAGTTTGGGGTATTTCTCTTGTAAATTGAGTTGTGTGGCAAGAATAAGAAAAGTCTATTATAGTTGACAGCCAGCTGCTGGCGGTTTATCGTTGCATTGTCTGCCCGACATAATATAAGATATTTAGGGCCATTGTCGAAGGAGTCATCTCACCTTTGCCTCCTTTACCACAATCCTTAAGCCACTGTCATGCAATTTATCTCGAAATTGTTTTTTGAAATTAGAATAGTCAGTGAAGTGCAATGTGTTTACATTGGCCGGTAAAGGACGTTGTGCAATTTTGAATTTTTCGATTTAAGATCTTCAATAAATGCGTAATAAAAGTATAGCCTTCCTTGCATATAAGGTAAGCATTGCTTCAAACAATTTAGTTCAAAGCAAGATTGCCTGACCAATATGCTTTATAGCAAATGCTTATCGTAACCTCGGCTAGAAATTGATCAATGTGCGTCTCTTATTTATCCATCTATCTTAACGCCTACAACGTACAGATCAAAGAACTCCTTTCACCAAAAATTTTTGGTTTCCTGTCGCTATCTAACCCTATTCCCCTGTTGGAAAATTTCGCGGATTACCAACCCACTATAAAGCACAGCCACACGCCTTGTTTTTAAGGATCGGGTTCCTTCAAAAGAGTAAAGATTTAATGCATTAATATTGACCACATCCCCTAAAATTACATCATAATTTCATTTATTTTTATTTAAAAACAATCTATGCTCAAGCTCAATTTGGAATTACCGTATGTTTTTGCCTGGTTTTCTTATCACCTTCATCCAAAGATGAATTGAATTAAGCTGATTTGGTTTTAGTTACAAAAAAAAAAAAATATATATGGTTTTTTTAATGCTTACTTGCATCGATTGCAATGATTTATTTAAGGATTATTTAAAGCGAAAAGGTTAAGACATTTAAAAACAATTGGTACGGTTCAATAAAACTACTAACTAAGGTTCGGTTCCACATTGGGTTCAGTTCTTTGGTTCGATCGTCGACAGTCTTGGCAGTGATTAGTTCTTAACATTTTCATGAACAATCACCACATTTTGCATCTGGATATTGGATAGTTCCAGCAATTCACGTTCGTTATCAATGCGACGGTCCAGAGGATAGCCCAATGGACGGCTGTCTACATTCACGGAGCCCATTGCAACTAGACCATTGTTCACAGTATTGTCCATACTCATTTGTTCATCCATCACAGGCGAAACAATCACCAGCAGTTGCATTGGCAGACCATCTACACGACCACGGGGCAACAAGAGACGTTGTGGGAGGCGACCATTCTCTCCAACCAGTTCGGTCACAGCGCCTTGCAACTGACCACGCAGAGCCATCATGACACGACGGTAAATCTCAGTAAACGGAGTTGTGTCACGTGTAGTCCAGGCAATATCATTTGAGTTGCGCACAATGCGATTGCGACCGGTCTTGAGCTCAGTAACCATAGTGTCCAGCACTGTAAAGAGGGTGCGGCGTTCATCTAGGCTCAGTTCACGACCCATGGCATCAGTGCGTGGTCCCAACAGCATACGAATAACAACACGCTGTGCACGATCGGCGGTTATGTCCATGTCAATATTGAACTGTTTGTTGTTCAGGCGATGCTGGCGAGCCACAACAGTCTTCTGGTCCTCCAATTGCTGTCGCTGCAAAAGATTGATCAAATCCAAGTCGTTGGTGTCTATGCGAGTACGAAGCTTGTCTACACGAACTTCGTTCACAGTCACGCCATCCATGGAAAGGTCATCACGGCGATAGGTACCCAGAAGTTGCACTCGCTGCTTATCAACAATGTTAACAATGCGACGCAGTAAATGCTGCACAACAGGATTGTTCAGTTTGACGCCCAGGCCCAGACGATCTACTTGGCCAACACTTTCAACGCTGTCCGTCAAGAGTTCACGAATAATGCGCAGGATGCCAACATTTCCAAGGCGGCCCATAATCACATCGGCAATGCGGCGATCAACATCGCTTTGATCATTTAGCTGAACGCGTTCCATGCCAATTTGATGAACTTGCTGGCCAATGACCATCTGCAGCCGACGTTCGATATCATTGATCTGATCCAAAACAAGGCGCATGCGACGGGAATCCAGTCGCATTTCGTTTAGACGCAAGGCATAGCGCTCCTCCATGTTGTTCACAAGACGAGGATTGTTTAGGCGGTTAATATTAGTGTTCATGTCAACGTCGTCGATTTGCAGACCAAGAGAGATGCGCTCCTGGTTTAAGCGTGCCACGAGCTGTTGCAGATTATGCAGCAATATCTCATTACGGCGCAAGTTAATCTGATCGCGCATGATATCTCTGTCGAGGCTGCGTCGCCAACGGCTGCCATGCTGAATACTGTTGCGGTCCTGCCCAAGTGTGACCTCATCATCGTCAATGTCGTCGTTATTTTGCTCCTGCTTCATGCGGTTAATACGGTTCATTCGGTTGCGCTGTATCATCTGAACAATTTCATCATCGGTCAATTCATTGAGACGGTTATCACGACGAATTAGCTGCATAATGTCTTCAACCTCCAGCATGCCACCACCAACTCGGCGACCTTCACCAATGGATTCCATACGACGTGGCAAATGTATGTTCTGTTCCTCGTTCCAGCGATCCTCAACATCCATGTTCTTAAGTTTTCTGTCATTTGTGTTGGTATTCAAACGCTGCATCGTATCATCGGTTTGCCAGCTGTTCTTGACACGGTTACCTAGAACATTTCTCTGTCTAACATCATCGTCTGCGATCTGACGATGGATATCATTATCTACGACACGGCGACCATCGCTGAGGCGTTGTCCACGATTCCAAATGTTGCCACGCTGTTGCTGCTGCTGCTGCTGTTGCTCGATGGTGTTCAAACGACGGCGGCTCACATGCAATAGGCGATCGCTGTTGATGTCAACGGTTGGCAGATTTTCTACTCCCATTTCGTTGGTATTTAGATTCATGCGACCACCTCGGAGTACATTGCGCACTCTGATGTCATCGTCGTTGTTGATAATGCGATTGCCGCGCATGGTGTTGGTCCAGTCAGACATCTTGTTTTCGCGGCCTTTGTTGATCCATCCGCTGACGTTATCATCGTCTTCCAAATCCGTACGGCGTTGTCTGACATCATCGTCTGCGATCTGACGAAGCTTTTGCTCGTCGTGCATTGTGCGAATATCGTTCCAATCACTCAGCTTGCTGCGCTGGCCACGTTGGATATCGTCATCTACGACACGGCGACCGTCACTGAGGCGCTGTTCACGAGTCCAAATGTTGCCACGCTGTTGCTGCTGCTGCTGTTCGATCGTGTTCAAGCGGCGACGGCTCACATGCAATAGGCGATCGCTGGTGATGTCAGCGGTTGGTAAGTTTTCTGCTCCTATTTCGTTGGTGTTTAGATTCACGCGACCACCTCGGAGTACTTCGCGCACTCTGATGTCATCATTGTTGTTGATAATGCGATTGCCGCGTATGGCGTTGGTGTTAGTCCAGTCAGACATTTTGTTTTCACGGCCATTGTTGATCCATCCCCTGACGTTATCATCATCATCCTCCAAATCCATACGACGTTGGTTTATATTCATGCCTATATTGCGTTCTAGTCCTACACGAACATTGCGCATACGCACATCGTTATCATCGTCGTTGTCATCATTATTCAAGACACTCAAGAATCGTTCGCGATCGTTGACCAAGGTGTTAGTGGTTCCCATATCATTTCCATTTTGTTGCAGGCGGCGACGGTTTACATGAAGCAGTCGTCCATTGTTAATGTCGGTGGTGGGCAGTTGGTTGACATCCAAGTTGATGCCCTTGCGCAGACGCTCAAGACGCTCTTTCCTCTCCTCAACCTCGTCGTCTCCGACCCATGGATGACGACCCTTTATGTCGCCATTGCCAATGTTATTCATTCCAGTCATTCTACCTTGCACTATACGTTCATTCCACTGGTCTCGTACGTCTCTGATAAGATCCATCTCTCCCTCTTGTACTGCCATCTCATTGATCAGATTCTGCACAAAGTTACGCATGCCAATGTCCTCCGTCAACAGGTCGATGCCATCGTCGACTTTTGTGTTCAATACGGTAACACTTCCAACTTGTATGCCTTGTTGATTTGCTTTTCTCATGGCCATTTGGATACGCATTTCACGCCATGGCATCCAGAGCTGAGTGGGATTCATCAGATGCATGACAGGATGCAGTTGTTCAATGCGATTTTTCAATCCAACGAGATCCATTAAATTTGGGCGAGTTGTTTGTTGACTGTTCATGCCAATTTGCTGAGCATTTGATATGAGCTGATCGTCTATAGACAGACCTGGCAGAATTTCTGGTATTGCGGGCATAATAAGGGATTGGGTGTCGGAACGATCACGAAGGACCAACACTAGTGCATTGACAAGCAGCACAGGATTAATGTTGCGGCGTAAGTAAACCAGATTCTGTATGACAGTGTCCCAATCGTTAGCCTTAACCAAAAGCCTGTAGATGCCACGCAGCTGACGTACATGTTCCTCATCTCGTATACTGTACACTTGATGCTCGTCGATGAGGCGACGCTGGCGATCCAATTCAATAACGTGTTTCATATCCTCGTCGATGCCGCCGCGATAGCGTTGTTCGTCTACAATGAGACCATTATCAAGACGTATAAGCTCATCCAGCTGCAGTGGCGTTTGAATGTTCGACAAAATGTCCAGCAGCAATTTTTGACGCTGCAAATCCTCTTGAGTCATACGGTCAATGCGTTGGCCATCTAAGAATTTACCGAGAACGAATTTATGTAGTGGGAAAAAGTGGTTCTATAGGTTACTTACCATTGTGCTCTATGCTGCGATCGGGGATCACTCGTACATTCAGCACGCCGGCGGCTGCCAGGCTGACCATGAGGGTCAGCAGCACAATGAATTTGTTCATTTCGCTCGTTCTTTAATTATTTTGGGAGTACTCTGGCTTGTTTGGAGTGTGTTCTGCACTGGCTACAAACCAGAAGCTGACTGCATTTCTGGCTGGCCGTGGAAGCGCATTTATAGCGCTCCTTATCTCTTGCCTAGGCCTATTTGACGCAATCATTTTTGGTTTGGTTCAAAATCTCGTAAATATTGTTTTGCAATTGTTCGAAGCTGGTGAAAATACTTTTATCAGTCACAAAAACATTGGCGATAATTATGGAATTTTTAAAGGAAAACTTCCTAGTGGTTAATAGCTTTTTACGAAAAAACGTTTAATTAAGAACAAATCTGAAAATATATGATATGGATCTTATGGCTGGACAGGCTTAACGCCTATTTTAATATTTTAATTTGTTTGCATCAAAATAAGTTCATGTGCCTTTAATTGAGAGGCAAACATTAGTCAATTCTGTCGCTCTTGGCGATTGAAGCTGTGATAGGGCACAGCCATAGGTCACCTGATAGAGAGCTTTCGTCTATAGACCTCTCAAAAGCATTCGATGACTGGTTATTTGAATAGATAAGGGTCATATGAACTTTTTGCGTTCATCGCTCTTAGCGCCAAAAAAAAAATGGCCATGCATACGCTAAGGAATTAAAATGCGAGTATGTATGCCATAGTACTGCAGAGGTGACGCTTTCTCGAATGCAACATGTTCGTCATATGAGATATATTATTTTTGAGTTTAAATAAATGCGATAAAATAACCTTTTTAACTTTAACTTTTCATTGCTCTTTATAACTGATTAACTAAGCCAGGGGTGCACAGAGACTGAAAGTGGCCCGGGGCAGAATATTGTGGGGCTCTTTTTTTCAAATTCGCATATAAATAGATTATAAATGAACTAGGAATAAAACGAACATATCAATTTATTATTGTTTAAAATAATATAATTTTTAATGTCACTGTAGAGTTATCGTGACATAAATTTCACATTTCAGAAGATTGAATAAACAATATACCCGCTGATAAATGTTAGGCGTTTCCTTGTCTTTCGTGCACTGAACTCTTCAATAATCTTCTCAAAACTGATACAACTCGCCTTTCGTGCTCAATGCTGATAATCATTAGGTAATTTAACCTGTCCTCGCCCATAGTGGGTTTCAATTTGTTTTTGATTAGAGCTCGCTGAAGGCTCTTGCTCCGGAAGCAACAGATGGTGGCAAAACAAGTAAAAGAAATGAGGTTCAGTAGCTCTTAGGCAGAATTGGTATCCCATTTCATTACTTTGCGAGTCCTATGCAACAAATCGATTTCGTCTCGCAGATCACTCTCAATAAAATCATTCGGGTATGCGTTTTTCAGTTTAATTGCAGCTGCGATAGATGGCTCTTCCATTTTCAGCTCCGGCATTTTCATGTTCATGTGCAGCGTATTCGAGATCACTCACACTACCCTATGGCTCAATGATAGATGTGAAGAGCTTCGACAATTCTGATATCCTAGAATGCAGCTCGCCGAGCGCATTTAACAAGAGATCCACTGGTGGGAAAAGACTAAAACTTTAAAGCGTTCCTCAGGGCTCTCTAATACATGCTCTGTGCCTGATTCTTCATCATGAACTCGTTTTTTCTTTCGAATGCGCTTTGAATCTCTCTGAGCTCAGGTGTTATCTCTAAATTTGTTGCAACAAGATGAGCTTCTGTAAGAATTGCTGTCCAAGAATCTCTCAAGCGACGTACGTCAGTCAAAAGTAGTTAAAT